>JAAWXA010000031.1:4723204-5138999 GCA_038090715.1 Florisuga fusca | reverse complement strand
GTGCGGCGCGGGGGGAACGGGAGGCCGGTGCGGGGGTGAAGCTGCGCACCCCGGGACCCGGAGAGCTCCTCCACCCCTGCGGGATCCTCCATCCCTGCGGGGCTCGCTGGGGTCCCAGGTCACTGCGGAGCACGGGCGGGCCCTGCTCCTGTCGGTGCGGGAGAGCCGCTCTCTGGGGAGGTGCATCAGGCGCCCGGGCGGGATCCGTCCCGCTGCCCCGGTGCGGGTGAGGAGGTGCGGGGCTGCTGGCCCGGGAGTGCCGACAGACGGCGACGGGCAAGCTCTGAGAGTGCGCACCGAGTCTGTGAGGCCCCAGACAGAGGTTCGGCACAGCAGGGCTATGCCAACAGTGCCTCCTGGTTCTGGTACCGCAGATCCGCGCAGAGGTGACCGCTTTAACGAGTGGCGGGCTCGCTGCTAATTCTCAGTGAGCCAAAACCAGAGTTTGTTAGCGAACTGGAACACGCTGTTTAAGCGTGGAAGTGTAACTAGGCGTGGAATAGAAATTACAATGACTGGAAACCCATACCTCACTTCTTTTGGCCTCATTGCCCTCTCTATTATCACGGTGTTTCACTTTGAATGAAAAGCCCCTCCATGCTGTGCTTGGGATTCCCCCCGTGCTGCCTGCGGACATGGCTGAGCCCCTTCCCCCCCAGCTGCCCCTCTCTGCCCCGGTGTTTCAGCCCGAGCATCCAGCCGGGGTTTGTCCCGGCACTCTGCTCAAGCCTGGCCACCTCTGCACTGTGGCCACACACCAGTTCAGTCATGCTTGCATCCCTGCACCGTGTTTCTCCTCATCATCACAAGAAGAAATCAACTATTGGATGCCTAGAGGCAGCACTAGAAATCGAGATGTCAGCATGAATAATACAGAAATGAGCTGTGTTTTACAAGAATTCCTGTGGTCTTAGCACAGTATGACAAATTTGTTACAGTATGCTGTAGTGGTAAGTATGAGTTGATAAAGTAAGTCACATTAACAAAGCTAAAAACTATACCAGCTTAAGCAAATCTCATGCTTCCATGCAGAGGCCATTTAGATTCATGAGGAAAATTCCAGCTGTAGTAATTTTTTTTTTTTTTTTTTTTCTATTAGAGTTCTATGACAGCAACATAACAGACTCAGGGACAGCAGCTGTGGTTCACCACCATCTATCCAAAGCTTCCTGAAGGATCCATAGCTGGTGGTAAACTACCACCCACAGTCATTCATTGTCCTTCTTCTGGGAGACTGGTTCCTGTATGACACCTCTCTTTGTGTTGGTAGGTAAGCACTGTTGATTTTGTGGACTGTTTGTAGGTTGTCTGTGGCCAAGAGGCAGATGCTGGCCAGATTTAGTCCTCCTGGCTGACTGGTTCTGTGATGCCTGCCCCTCCTTTCTTGAGAAAAGAATCTGTAGGTTAAAACCTTCTTTAAGAAGACTTCTCTAGTATATATTCAGCTTCATTACCTTACTACTTACAAGGGGAAGACCCTTGCATTACTACAGCTGTGATAGGAAAAAAACAAACAAACCACAACTCAAGCAACACTGCAATAGGCTTCTTCTCTCACCAGCCAAAGCCCCATAAATTCTAGAGCATGTTTAGACTTCACGGTAAATTTAAGTGACAGTTTTGTTTGGTGAGTGGCTCTGGAGCTGATAAACATTTCATTAATGGCAGGCATTTCCTACTCAGAGTTTATGTTGGGTCAGATACGATAATTGTTCATGTGCTTCACCGAAGACACTAAATCCTCACTTCAGCGTGTTGCATATCTCATCCTTAAAGTTATATCTCAGCAGAGGTTACTATAATGACTACTACATCACAGTGAAATACACTGTAGAATACCTCTTAGTATTTTACACTCTATGTCCTTAAACATACTAAAGATCTGAACTTTGATTTCTTCGCAAAAAAAGTGACTGTTAACCCAAACTCAATACTTCTGTAGAATTAAGTGTTTTGCCATTGAGCCTTAAAGCTGCAATTAGCCAAATTGCACATTGCTGAATTTTTGAGCCTAAATTCAAATTATTCAGTTCCCACTAAGTGGTAAAGGCAAACCACTACATACAAAGTAGAAGGTAAAGAAAGTCCTTGTCACTGGCAGCAAGACTTCTGTGTCTGAATTCTGCTCCTGAGACAACTGACAGGTGTGTGAGGGGCTGAAGAGGCAGAAGCACCCTGGCAATCTTCAGCATCTACTGCATCCAGTCATTTGTGAAAGGGACCACGAATTTTACCTGTTCTTACTGCTGTTGCAAGAGTGAAGAGCTGCCAAAGGTGGACTACTCTTTGTGTTTCCTAAAGGTGCCAGTGGGGAAAAAAAGTGACAGAGATTTTGCAACTCTGTAAGTCTGCTCAGACATTACATCCTCCCAAGAGTGGGACAGAACCATTGCATTAGTTGTTAGTTTGTTCTGTTCTCAAAGAAGAAAAAAAAAAAAAAGCTATTTCCCTCTTCCTCAGAAGATCTGTAAAGGTTTCATGTCTGCATCTGGTAAAGCTAAAATGAGAAGCCATACTTTGTTCTTAGTTGTTCAACTCAATCCTTTCAGAGAAATATGAACCTTGCTCCTCTCTGGAGACAAACTGCATGCATTGCTGCAAGACCTGAGATGCTTTTTCTTAAGAATATATGCCTTACTGCAGCATCTCAGCTTTCCATCAAAATGCTTTGGGTCTGGTTCCACCTCACTGAAGAGGGATGTTCTCTGCAGATGTCCATTGATTCCCATTAAGGACTGAACTAAAGCAACAGATTTATCTGAGGAAATAGGTTTGAACTTGGTCCAGGGGTCCATTGTGAAAGGCTAGTCTGTAGAGAAAAAGAACCATTTAGAACCCTCTTAGGAGAAAAAGACACTAAACTTTGGTGGGAAATAAGAAACAAGATTGCCTGAAAGCATCACTTAAGACCTAATGACATCAGACTCCATTTGCAGAAATTAACTAACAAATATAACCTACCCATTCCTTTCTGTGTGTATCTCAGCAGCTGCATTTCAAAAGTAATTAAAGTTAATGAGCTGTGCTTTGTGGTAGAATCATGAAAACTTAATTGGCATAATTAGTTGTGAGATAGCAAGTGCATCTTCCTGGATAACAATGTGTCATCATTTGATAAGAATACTAATGAATTTAATAAAATAAATCAGGGCCCTTCCAGGATGTTAATAAAATAATGAAATAGCACACATGTGCAAATGATTAATTATTAGTTTGGAGACTGCATACAGTTGTCTGAGTAAGATGGATGAGGAAGTGGCCTTCTTGAAACAGTCAGCTATGGCTGTTGGCTAAAACCCAGTGTGCAATAAACGAAACCACCACGATGCCCCTTGCAGAGAATCTGTTGCAAACATTTTGGGGGTGGGACAGCACCCATCTGCAGACCAGAGCAGGATATACAGTGGCTGAAGAAAAGCAGGTTTCCTTTTAAATCTTCCTTAAACCCACCTGTATTGTTAGTACTAGTTAAATGGGAATAAAGAGGGAAAGAGAAACCCAGGCATGTGTAGCAGGGAGGAAGCTGCTGAAATACAGTGTAAAAACAGCCTGTTTGACCCTAATCATTTAGAGGCTAAGACAGGCAGAAAATGATGATTTATTGCAGAGGTGGCCTCAAGCTCAAACACAGACAAATACAGCAGAACAAAAGCTTTTGAGGCGTTATTAAGAATCAGTAAGGAGAATAATTTTAATTAATAGGTGCCTTAAGAGTTAAATGAAGTGAATACTGCCAGAGTTATAGGAAGGCCTGCATCTCCACCAGATAAAGTAATAAAGTAAACAATAAAAGGAGATAGTTTTAGGCAGAAATAGAGCATCGGTGTCCAGTGACTGAGAAAAGGATGGGTCATAAGATAACTCTTGGTCATAACATCTTTTATACCCTAATATATACCTCAAAACCACCTCAAACATACATGACCTCATTCATTCGTGCTCATAGTGTATTGCCCAAGATGAGGAACTGCAGGTCAGAAGATCTACTTGTTGAGTCTGGTCTCAGCAGAGCAAGACTGGGGTTGGAAGGAGCCATAAAGGGTCTGATGTATGTCTAAGAACAACTCATCTCTTAGCGGTGCACAAAGAGATTTTATCACCTTTGCAAGAACAGAGGGAACAAACCGTGGCTGCTTGGAAGGCATCCACCTGGCTGTGCACCCTCAACACTAACTTCACATTAGTAGAAGGCATAAAGCACAGATCCCTCAGCTTGTACAAATGGCTGAAAAAAGCTTGCTGACATGTAGATGCCTTACACCCATCCATCAGGCTGCAGGAGAATACATGTACACTTCCTACAGTCCCAGTTTAAGAGCAGCAGATGTTTTGGAACCGAGGTTATCTAATACAGAAAAGTAAAGTAGCAAGGGTCAGCATGTGTCCAAACGTGAGAGGTGTGAGACTGAACCTGTTCTTGACCTGCTGCTGGGAACGGCTGTGAAAAGAGCAAACCATGTCTGAAATGTGAGGAGAAGTAAACAGTGAAGCACTTTGAATGGCAGCCAAGCACTAGTGAGCCTCAGACCGAAAAACCACCTGAAACTGGGCAGGCTGGGATTAAATACTATGGTCTGGTGCTCTAGAAGTTAATTAAATACAGGAGTAATGTGTGACTTTTGTAAAGCTGTTTTTCTGGTCATTAGCTGCCATGTGGCTGAAAAGAGAATGAAATGCAAAGAAGGATGGCACTACTATCTGGCCAGGTTGTTCTCAGGAATAGTGAGAATGCAGCAGGGCTGGTTCTCCTCTTGAGCTCCAGGAGGCACAAAAAGGCCCCTCCCTCAGAAAGCCTCGTTCTGATGGCTTGGCGTTTTTTACCACTAGAAAAATCCATCAGTTTTCATTGCCTTATTGATGATTTACACTAATGCACGAGGGAGGGGAAGCAGTTTCCATGACATAATTAAGAGTGACTTGTATCCAGCAGGGAAAGGGCTGGAGCTAATAGGCCTTCAGCTGAAAACTCGATAATATTGCGACATGCAACAGCTTCCTTCTGTCAGTGGGAGGGAAGGGCCACGATGTCAGCGGGGTCAAACCTAGCACACTGCATCTCTGTAAGGGGAATGTTTAGGTGCCAGGACTGCATTCTGTTTTTCCCCCAGAGCTGCCAGCATGGGCACATATTAGAGATGCAGTCAGTATTGTCATGCTCTGGTTAATATCAGGAACAGTTCCTCTGGCTGCTGTAATTTGCATCGAGGACTGCAGATGCCATCAACAGATCAGAGGGAGAGAGGTTGTGAAGGTAACCTACAGCCCTTATCCCCAAGTGAGCTAAACCAGAATCAAGGCTTTTACTTCAGAAACTCAGCAAAACTAATTTGTGGAGGTGCTATTAATAGAACAAAAGAAATTAACTAAAGCTTTCACTTCTGTGACTCCTAGAAGTGATTGAATTGGCTGTAATAGAGGTCAACTCTGCCTGTCTTCCCAAAGCTGCTGAAGAACAGTGGCTCTGCTTGGGTTAAACACCCATCAACAGTTTTCACACTGGTCTGTGAGGTGCAAAGGTTTGGCAGCTGCAGGTATTACAGTTGTAGGTTTCTGACAGGATGGCTTTTTGTACAATTTTTAATTGCATCCTGTGGCCACAATGGTTCCACCTGAGACTGTAAAATTGCAAATGAAACTCCAAAATAGATATCATCTCCAACACCCAGAAAACGTGTGCCTGAATATTGCAATGGGCTGAAGGAAATCCGTGTCCTCACTTCTCTGCCTCCAGAAGTTATTACTTTAAGCTTGCAGTCCTTACTCTGTCTTGTTTTCCCATTTCATTATAGCCAACCAGGCCCTGATTTCTGACCTAAAGGATAGTGTGCAGCGTTCTCTTAGTGAGTGTATGACTAAGAGCAGTCATAGTAGGGAGAATAACCCTTACATGCATGTATTCATAATAAAAGATGTATTAGTTCAAGAGAGGGCACAGAGTTAAAGAAAAATGTCTGAATGTTTCAGAGATTTGCTTGATTATTAGCTAGGAAATAACCCAATGTACATGAAATCACAGATAATAGGTTTGCTTCACTGTTAAAAAAGAAGCGAAGCCTCTTTAAATTATGCTGGGTTGAAAACAGGGTTCATAATAGAAACACTGATAGAATCTTAATTATGGAAGCAATTGCACAGAATAAGGTTCCAGCCACCCAATTTAGGAATCAGAATGCAAGGATTTAAGAGGCTTAATAGGCCTGCTACTATTCAGATAGCAGCTGGCTTTGGGAGTACTGTGATTGGGGATGCTGCAGAAGAAGGGTTCATAATGGAGGGTAAATGAAGTAATTTCCAACCACTTCATTACATGATACTTACATGCATTGGCAGTCATTTTTGACCCAAGTGGTTAGCCTAAAATCTGGAGTTTTAGAAATCGCTTACAGTATGAGGCTTGGGTGACAGTCAAGGATTTGCTGCTGCAAACCTTTTTTATTTACCAAAGACATGTTAAATCCTGTTTTCTTAAACATATTAAATCAAACAAGAGAAATATTTTTGCTCACAGGCTCCTTTCTGCAGTGTCTTTGGTGTTCAATACTTTGTACAGTGGTGTATAATACTTCAGCTATAGCTCTATAAAGGGCTTTGAATTCTTTTTTCTGAAACTAAGAAGTCAGCTCACTTTGCTTTACCTAGAGTATTTCTAGAGCACTTTATCAAGAGATCAGACTGAGACATAAATTACAGATGTCAGCATGCATAACAACAAAAAAAAAAAGCCTACCTGTGAGTTCCCAACTCAGATTTTATATTTTCAGATAAAACAGCAGTACAACAGAAAAGAAAATGTACACCTTAACTGTAATACCAAACTTCCAGTTTCTGCTGAGGGGTGTTTAGAACAGGTGTTGATGAAGACTCTCCTGGAAGAAAGCAGTACTGGAGAAAAGCTTATGGTAAAAAGACCTCTATTTAAAAAAGGATCATATGTTAAATCCTGACCAGTGCTCCATTTTTTGTGCCTGCCACAGAGGTTGAAAACATGACCCTTATTGACAGAAAGTGCAGACCTTTTCTATAGGCCTTACGGAGTTATTGCAAGTATGCTGAATATTAAGAGAAGGAATTGCACTTTGCATGACAGACTTGACCAGGCAGAAGTGTCAGACGTATTTCTTTAGTATCAGGGATAAAAGAAATCCCTGTGATGGTTTCATCCTCATTGTTTTTATTTTACAGATTTGGCCTTCATGGATGTGGTTGTCCAAGTACAGGAGCTGTTCTAAAAGACAAAAGAAACAGGAACTGCTCATGTACCAAGGCACAAACACCAGGGCTGCCTCGACCAGAATTGGCATTTAAATCCCTAATTAATTAATACCCTGGCATTAATTTCCCTAATACAGAGCAGAGACTTTCTGAAACTGACCAGTGTCTGACAGCTGTTGCATGCTCTTACTGGGCTGCTAGCACTCTGTTTTGCCTGTGGCAGATGAACAGGGTGAGAGGAGAAAAAATAGAAAGGTTCTAAAAGATTCTTCTTTAAAGAAAGAAGGAACAAAACAAATGTTCTCATGGGGAATGTGAGATAAGCAGGACAAATACTGCAGTCAGACTGACACAGGGATGAGCTGATCCCATAGGTTACACGTGTTCTTCACAACACTCCTCTGCCCTGCTCATGGAGCTCCAGCTCACTGACAGCTCTCACACTCGTATTCATTGGTCACAGAAGGGCTCATTCCTTCAGATTCTGGACAGTTACAGCCTGAGCACCATTAGCCTCAATACACTGCTATCTCAGAGAAAGCAATCTGCTTTAGCCTCAGGAAAGGACCTCTTCAGTCTTTGTTGTATTTTGAGTTGTTTTAATCCCTGGTATGTTCTATGAAAGCTTACACAACTGTGTATTTCTTAAGCTGTTTTTAATCCCCCCTTCAGAAAAAAAACCCAAAACACAACTACCAACGTGCAGTTCCCTCTCTTATCATTTCTTGTCCTGAGAAGTCTTTTCTGAGTTATTTTCTTCTGCCTCAGTAGCTGACAACTTATTTTCCTTCAAGCCTCAAGGGGAAGGATTCTTTTATCTTTCACAAGGAGGAAATTTATTTTTAAGCAGAAGTAGAATCTAGGCTTTTGCTGTTATTTATCACATCACTGAGACAGCAGAATGGCCCTGCTGGGATTTTGTAAACATATATATTTATTTTGAGATTAGATTTGGAAGTCTGAATACAATCAAACAAACTGGTAACATAACATAATATAATACACTGGGAGTGGCAATCCTCTGTTCCAGTAATCCTCAAATAACCACATTAAAACCCTAGCAAGAATTCCACTTGATAGCATTTTGCTGTACGTAGACTATTTTAAAGCCAGAGCACATTTCTCTTAATGAGTTGTCACTGTGTGAAAAAAATAAAACTGGTGAAGAAGACAGAGGAATTTTAGGGTTTAATCAGATCCTATGAGCCCAGCCATAAAGCAGTGTCATCCTAGTGCAGTACTCTACCATCCTTCCCCAGAATTTTACCTTGTGTCCTCTTGCACGTGCTGGTGAGCTCCAGCTAGAGCTGGAGCTGAGGTTAATCCCTCCTTTGCTGGCTGTCCAAGTGCTCTTGGCAGCATTTCCAAAGAGGAAATGCTGCAGGACTTCCTGAGTGAGATAGCAAAATAAATGACTTTTAGAAAGTGAAAAGGTGTCAGAAGTTGCTTCCACAGCTACCTGTATGTGTTAAAACTAAATTAAAGCCTAGCTTATGTCAAGATGCACCACCCTTGGATAGATATTTATTTCATGTGGTCTTCCATTTCACTGAAGGCAGATGGAGCTCACTCAGGTTTCTGCAGTGTCCCGGAGGCAGCAGCAGAGGATATCACCTGTGTGCTGAGCTTAAGAACCACAAGAGCAGTTTGTCATCTGAAATCACTGCACTGAAAGCCAAATGACACAGAACAATAATGCTTTTCTCTGCTGCTGGCAAGAATGATTCAATGGTCCTCTCTAATACCACCTGCTAGAATGCCATTCTCAGCAAACACAAAGTTTGGGAGATGGCAAGCTCAGCTGTATCCCACTGGGATCTGCTGGAATGTGTTTTATTTTGAGTTGAGATTTGCAAGTGTCAATGCCATCAACAGGACTGGTGATTTAATGTAATGAACCTGCTGGAAAGACCTATCCAGTTCCTGGAGATGCTCCTTTATGGCTGCTGTCAGCAGCTCTCCTCTTGCTGTTCTGGGCAGATCACCATTAGAGCCCAGGGGCTCGAGTGCCAGGAGAATCAGAGGATCTGCTTGGATGCAGTGACTAGATTTAGGTTACACCACACTGTGTTATAACTGTGATGTTACCTGAATTTTAAACATTAGAAGGCTTCTTCCTACTTGTAGGGGCAGTATTTTGCCATGTCTTAGAGACAACAGATGAATAAAGCATTAATTCAAACTTTTGAAGATATTTCTGGAAGATGTTTTAGCTCTTTTCAGGGAGACAGTCACCACCTACCATGTGCATTTCTCTGAGTGTCTTTTCTTGATATGGTCTCAGACCCTGTGAACTACAGGATGTTTCATGTGGCTTTTAAATCCTATCACAAAGTTGGGTGTTGTCCTAAGGCCAGGCACTGCTAGAACAGAAATCTGGGCTGAGAAACTAAGAAAGAGGCAGCAGAGCAAAACCAGGGATAGGAAGAGTTAAATGGATGAAGAAAACTGAAGAGATGTAACAATTTTGGATTTTTCCTACTTAAGTCAGCATGAAGGAGAAAAATTGCTGTCACCCCAAAGAGTCTAACAAACAGAAGGACAGAGGAAATTGCTGCAGCCAGGAACAGATTAGGGGAAAGGCAGTTTACCCACTAGTTTTGATGGCAGCAACAGAACTGCTTAAAAAAGGAACAAAGAGTGCTGCAACAGTCAGAAATTGCAGTCTAAGGCCAGAGACAACAGGAGCTGAAGGAGTTACAGTCATGGGCCTACCTGGGAGCAATTCTCAGATCCAGGTCTTGATCCAGGTCTCTGTCTTTGCCCAGATGCCTGTGTGCAGTTTTCCTCCCCTGGGCTTCCCTCCAATTTCCTTCTCTCCAGCTACTGCTTCTCTTCAATGACTAATACAGCCCAGTGGGAAACAAAAAATCTACTGACTGGGGAAATACACAAACTTTAGAGCTGTATTTTTTCACATTAAAATATCAACAGCAGTGAGGTTATTTCCATTACAAATCTCAATTTTTTATAGGCCAATTTTGTCTGTTAAAACATACGATTTAAGATTTGTAGGGGTTTTCTAGCTTGTTTCACTTTTACTTTGTTTTTCCTTCTTGCAGCTTCTCTGGTAAAAGTGGCTACTCCCTTTTGCTCAGGCTTTAAAATGTCCCTCATGCAGAGACTTAGATGGGAAAATGAGAATTGGAAAGCAGCAATTTCAAAATCTGTTCTGTGTGGCCAGAATACAAAATAACACCCCTTGGAAAAGTAGTTCTGGCTTGTTACGGCTGTTCCTTTCTTTAAAAAAAAATAAAAATACACAATTCATTGTTCCAACTATCATAATGAGAGACAGTGAAATCAGAGTGCTTTTAAATTAATTAATGTAGTATGGGTAACAGTTTAAAAAATCCCACTCAGTTCAAAAAAATACAGGTTAATTTCTAGTTCCCTTAAAATGTTATGGTTTGCAACACTTAGCAAAACTGGTGAAATAGATAAAACACCAAAACCTTCAAAACCAGCAACACAATTTTTGAAGACTGCGTTAGTCAATAACAGTCCCTCATGAAGTATCCAAGCACATCCCTCTCACACAAATATTTGAAAGGATCTGTTGATCCATTCATTGGAAGGATGGATGAGCAATATGCAATACTGGGAAGATGGATATACAAAGCATTATTTACCTCTATAATTTTGTATATATCCTGTAAGCAAAGAATAATTTGCTTTTGCAAGGCTAGAGATGCACACTCATATAGGAACTATGCTCATTTAGAAGTTACCTAGGTAGACAGATGAATTAGTAGTTCACTATATAAACCCCAAACTGAGGGCACTGTCCCAAGTAAGGGTCATCTATTTGTTGAAGCTCTCTTAATTAATTGTTTTTGCTAAAAGACAAGAGGGGAGGACACATTCCTGTTGTAAATTCAAGTCATGTATATTTTTCTGAGTATCCAACCAAGTCTGTGTAGTGTAATCCAGTTATCCCAGTTCTTTCTTTTGGCCACTTTGACAGCTTAATGGAAATGGCTCTGGACTGAGCTCCTGAGTAAATTAAAGAGTCTTCAAATTCCCCTGAGAATCTCCATTCTACTTCTGGACTGCTTCCAGCACACCAGTAATTGTACAATTATAGCAGCATTATATATAGAAAACCAACATGAGTCCTGAAGTTGTTCAACAATAGCTAGGCACAATTATTTACATTACAGTCACAGCATTTCTAGAAGAAAAAAAAGCAAACAACCTAAAATAAGGCTTTGGGGAAGGCAAATGGCAGCAATTACTGGCCTAGTAGCTCTTTTTAAAGTAACGTTGATGTACTCAAAAGGAAGAAATTTTGTTGAGTTTTCTTTCACCTACAGTGCTAGCTCTAGTGCTGCAATCAGTCTGTGTGAACTGACTTAAGAAAGCAGAGAGAGCTGTTGGGTGACTATTACAATAATCACTGCTAGAAAGAAAGCCAGCTCACAAATCAGCAATCTATGACTTCTCATCATATTTGCAAAAAAGCAGGCCTCATGTATTACGTGTTCCTTGGGAAGACAAGAGAATATGCATAAGCTTTATACTGTAAGATAGAGCTGGTAATTAATTTATACCTACAAAATAATAACATTTCACTAGGACTGAGTACAAACAAAAAAACTACTCATTGTATGAGGTAATTACAGCAGGGAAATTAAACCTGGTTCTTCTGTAGTGGGTAAAACCCATCTTCTTCCTGAAAAATATTTAGAACAATTGAAGATCAAAGATGATGCAAAACTGCATAAAAAAATACAGTATCACTGAAACATAACATAATCAGGTGCAAATAATATACTTTTTAAAACTGTGACTGAGATAACTGAACGCACCAAAGTATTGCAGCAGCATAATTAGCAGCAAATTGAAATGATGAGTTGTTACAAGTTATCTTCATCATACTTACCATGAATCAGTAAAGTTGTATTTTTCCACAGACAGGAAATCCTGCTGTAACCAAAATAACTATGGTTCTCTCATTCAGCACTGTCACACACAGCCCATGGAGATCTCTCCCTGTTGTCCAGGGAAGCTCTGCTCCTTGGGATAATGGACAATGTACTCTTGTGTTTAGTGACTGCCAGTGACTGGTGTGTGGCAGGAGAGTGGATTAGCTGACAGGGAGAGTCAGGAAGGGCCTTTTCTTCAGTGGATGCCTGTAGCCAGACCAGGCAAGAGGGAACCATAAAAACTCAAAGTAATGGCGATCGCGTTCATCAATACAACCTAGTGGCCAGTCTGTCCCTCTGCCCACAGCACAGATGTCAGTCTTACCCTGCAGGCAGCCTTTCAGAAAGTAAAGGAAGAGGCTTAATTGAGACTAATGATCTTTTTTTGCTGGGGCCCATGGGAAGTCCCAATTAATAAGGCAATATGTTGAACATTGAATGTCATTTATAACACGTGCAGTCTTTAGAAGACATAAAAAACACTGAGCAGCATGACACTGAGACACATTGTGCCTTTCTCACCTGCCTTTAGAGACACTGTTACCTTCCCAGTTGAGAGTTAGCATTCTTTTATTTTTTTGAAGGCCAATATGCTTGCTTTATACAGCAGCACTAGCCAAACTCTTGGTTAGGTCACACCAGGCAGATGTGGCTTCATCAGTTTCCATTGTGGTCACAGATGATTGGCTTCTGTACATCTCAGTTAGAGTAACCATACTTATATTTGTTGATATTGTTTCTAGTGACACTTTTCTAGGCTTTCTTGAAACAATAGACTAATTTTTACTCCATTTCCCATCACCTGCACTGATCTTATGTATTTGTGCTCACACTGTTGTGGGGGACACTGTTACACATAAAATAAAGCCAAAAGTTTTCATGCAGTAATTCCTGCCTCCAACCAACTGTTCTCAGATGAACTAGACTGGTTTCCTGTTAAAAGGTTTATCATTTAAGAATTCCACATAATAGACATTTAATAATTCTTACACATACACAACATACTCTCATACTTTCAAAGGTAGGGAAAAACTAATTTACTATTTCCTTCATTATATTATTGCTTAAGGTTATTCTTCAAGAATCTTTTCAGATGTGCTGAAAAGTCTCACACAAAACACAAAATATCNTGAACGCGATCGCCATTACTTTGAGTTTTTATGGTTCCCTCTTGCCTGGTCTGGCTACAGGCATCCACTGAAGAAAAGGCCCTTCCTGACTCTCCCTGTTGTCCAGGGAAGCTCTGCTCCTTGGGATAATGGACAATGTACTCTTGTGTTTAGTGACTGCCAGTGACTGGTGTGTGGCAGGAGAGTGGATTAGCTGACAGGGAGAGTCAGGAAGGGCCTTTTCTTCAGTGGATGCCTGTAGCCAGACCAGGCAAGAGGGAACCATAAAAACTCAAAGTAATGGCGATCGCGTTCATTAAGTACAACCTAGTGGCCAGTGTGTCCCTGTGCCCACAGCACAGATGTCAGTCTTACCCTGCAGGCAGCCTTTCAGAAAGTAAAGGAAGAGGCTTAATTGAGACTAATGATCTTTTTTTGCTGGGGCCCATGGGAAGTCCCAATTAATAAGGCAATATGTTGAACATTGAATGTCATTTATAACACGTGCAGTCTTTAGAAGACATAAAAAACACTGACCAGCATGACACTGAGACACATTGTGCCTTTCTCACCTGCCTTTAGAGACACTGTTACCTTCCCAGTTGAGAGTTAGCATTCTTTTATTTTTTTGAAGGCCAATATGCTTGCTTTATACAGCAGCACTAGCCAAACTCAGCATTACGAAAAAACCCTCTACTTTTCCTCAGTAGTGAGATCTATTAAAACAGTGAACCAAAGGTTTTTTTTTCTTTCTTTATCAGGTCTACTTAAAAACCTTCTTCTTGCATTTTATGTTTTATTTAACTTATAATTTTAATTTGTCTTTGTCGAGAAGTCTGATTCTTTCCAATGCTTTAGTGAAACCCAAACTCTTCTATGTTGTGCAGCCACCCTTCCTTTTAACCTTTACTTTCAGATAATGCTTATGTGTTCTCATTTCCTCCTCACTACCTTAGTTGCAGTTTGTGAGTGGTCACAGATGATTGGCTTCTGTACATCTCAGTTAGAGTAACCATACTTATATTCGTTGATATTGTTTCTAGTGACACTTTTCTAGGCTTTCTTGAAACACTAGACTAATTTTTACTCCATTTCCCATCACCTGCACTGATCTTATGTATTTTTGCTCACACTGTTGTGGGGGACACTGTTACACATAAAATAAAGCCAAAAGTTTTCATGCAGTAATTCCTGCCTCCAACCAACTGTTCTCAGATGAACTAGACTGGTTTCCTGTTAAAGGGTTTATCATTTAAGAATTCCACATAATAGACATTTAATAATTCTTATACATACACAACATACTCTCATACTTTCAAAGGTAGGGAAAAACTAATTTACTAATTCCTTCATTAGATTATTGCTTAAGGTTATTCTTCAAGAATCTTTTCAGATGTGCTGAAAAGTCTCACACAAAACACAAAATATCATTCAAGACTTAATTTTTACTGATACACACTGATTATGTACATGCTTGTGCCCTTGTGTTTTATGGCAAGAAATACAAACACACATATAAAGTACACTTATTCAGTCTGAAATAATTATATTCAAATCCTGAACAGATTACCTAGTAAATAGCAGATATAAATCAAGATGCATAATAATTTATCTTCAGGTTTTTCTGTTAACAGCATTACGAAAAAAACCTCTACTTTTCCTCAGTAGTGAGATCTATTAAAACAGTGAACCAAAGGTTTTTTTTTCTTTCTTTATCAGGTCTACTTAAAAACCTTCTTCTTGCATTTTATGTTTTATTTAAATTATAAGTTTAATTTGTCTTTGTCCAGAAGCCTGATTCTTTCCAATGCTTTAGTGAAACCCAAACTCTTCTATGTTGTGCAGCCATCCTTCCTTTTAACCTTTACTTTCAGATAATGCTTATGTGTTCTCATTTCCTCCTCACTACCTTAGTTGCAGTTTGTGAGTGAATAGCACTCATGATTCATGTATCATCACCCTAAGCAAAACCATCACAATTTGCAAATTATAAAACAGTGAAGAAATTCAGGCAGACATAATTCTGTTAATGGCAATGTGCTGTCCCTAAGCAGACTCTCATTGCAGACCTAACATGCGATTGAACCATCCGAGTGTAAGCTTAACATTCCTAATACATTTATCTTCCATAATTTTTAATGCTTTACATTGTGGTATTTGCATGATACACTAATGGACTTAATAACTTTCTTTGAAGCATGTATTTTTCTCATGCCTAGTTTGCTGCATAAAATTCTTTAACCTGGAAAGAAAACTCACTCTACTTGAAGGATGCTCATCCAATCCTAAAGCAATCAAAATCAAATCTGTTACATACTGTTAAAATCAATGAGTTTCATGGATAACGCAATGCATAAATTAGTAATTAATGAGGCTTTTTCTGTATCATTAAAAATAATTTTATACTTTTATGAATGTACTCTTACTTCTCAATAGATGTGGTATAAAAAAATATTAAACATATTTTAACTCCTATAATAAAATGAAAATTTACCCCAAAACATGGTCTAGAATACAAACATTTTTAATCACCTTTTTCATGCCATATAGTATGTATCTCAAGTATATATCATGCATAGATAGATAAAGACATATCCATGTGCCAAAAGCTTTGCCACAAAGGTTTTAATTCGTACTATATTTACACTGGGAAAAACTTGCATTTTGTAATTTTCATGCTTCACTCAAGTCCAATTAGGAAAAAAACCTGATTTATTTGTACTTCAAGGAAACAGTTTTACTTTGAAAGACTGTGCGTTATGATAATGCTTAATACAAAAGTGGCTGGACAAAGAACCCAGATCTCACTGACTCTGATAAGATTTCTCACAGATCTGCTGCTATGCAAATTTTAACTTCTTTTGCCATCATGTAGTACTGATTCCACAGGGTATTGTTGTGGGACCATGAAGGCTTCTCATGCCATCTCTGTGTCATTTGTCCAACAAGCACAGAAGTGCTGAACTGTAACACTGTTCACACCATTACACCTGGTCCTGTCCTGCAATTTTTTTTTACATGCTCAGAAGTACTTTTTCAGTAGAGTAGATCTTTGATTGCATAAAAGTGTCCTAGTTCTGCTTGCTTTCAGATTTAAATGTGCTTAATAAACAAACACTTAGATCAACCTGTGGCATTGCAAAGAGTGCAAATTTAAGCACATATTCAAGTCTCCCTGGGAGTAGGACCTGCATTGCAAGAAATAAGTTTTATAAATTTATCCACAGATTAAAGAGTTGGGCTTTTAGCACAAGGGCTTCATCTTATTCTTTTAGGCATTCTGAAGCTCCTGTTTACTTTCTTGGGTCCTCTGTATAATTTGGATGAGGATTTCAGAAAACACACAAAACACCACACAGAGAGGTTTCTAGATTCTCTATTTTTCAGCATTTCTGCACAGTACTGATGTCTCAACAACCCTATTAAAACTGATGAAAGTTCAGAGCTTGGTGCTCTTCCTCAGCCTGTGTTGGTACACAATCCATAATTAAAACTAAGCAGTAGGTTTAGCATTTGCCTTGCTGTTTTTAAGGTGATGGATAATGTTGTATGGCTTTTGTCTCATATTCTTAAGGGAACAAGAGCTCACAAAAATTATATGAGACAAAGCAGACTGTTTTAAGTTCAACTTTTATTGAAAAATTAAAACTGAATTGCATATCTTCTTTATAACTTTGACATTTCTTAAACCACAAAACAGATTCTGTTTTAAAAAATCTCCTTGTAAGTGTCACCATTCAAAAAACAGATTATGAACTAAGTCAATTATGACTTTAAAATCCCTGGGTTGTTCCCAAAGCCCCTGGTTCCATCTCTCTGTCATGAATGGTATAATCTATCTTCTCTAAAAAGTACCTTTAGTAACACAATCAGAATTTTTCTCATTCAAATCAACAGCTGCTGTTGATTTTTATCCATTGGTCAGTCTTTTCCAAATAAATTACATCAGCTAGTAAGCAGTGCAGCCACATGTTCAGCTAAGATCTCACCTATTGTTTATTTGATCTGAATTTGCCCATGCAAAATTACAGTGATTGTCTGTGTGATTTTGGAGGCAAAATTGCTAACACAGAGTATACTTTAAACCTCAGAAAAACAAAGTTACTCACCTGGAATCTCAGTGCTTTGACTTAGTCAACACTTCCGTATGTTCATACTTCCTGATCTCTGACAATCTATAGTGTATTGATTGAAAAGCAGGACAATTCCAGGCAAGCTTTTGT
This sequence comes from Florisuga fusca, assembly GCA_038090715.1. NCBI lineage: Eukaryota > Metazoa > Chordata > Aves > Apodiformes > Trochilidae > Florisuga > Florisuga fusca. Next base: position 5,121,527 of record JAAWXA010000031.1, on the reverse strand, counting down.
CTGAGAAGCTGTAACATATTACTCAGGTGAAAATTACCTACTAAGAAGAAAATACAGATGGGTTTACTCACTGTAACTATTCTGTTAAAATCAGCTAAGTAGGCTGGAAATTAATGAGCCCTGTGCCTGTGGAAACAGGTACATGTAACAGGGAAACAAGCCAGAGTCTGATACTAGAATTAAAAGCGTCGCAATAATCTAATTGTGGGTATCATCTGTGTCAAAATAAAACACTGCAGAAAGGCAAGATAAAATGCAGCGGGTAGAAAGATAAATTTAAATCTCCTGTCTTCCAAGAAAACTCCTCTGTGATAATTGTCTCACTTCTGAAACTGACAGGAAGAGCTCCAGTTATTCCCACCCAGCTGCAAACCACCAATTGTCACAGGTAGAACCTCTGATGCTTTTGACCTCCAAAGCACAAGATGCTCTATTAAATGAAGAAGCAGAAATATTAATAAGCAGAACATTGTATTTGTGCTGAAGAGATCTAGGTCTGTTTCTGACTACATCACAGGGCTGTCAGGGTTTGCTGTATGAATGCCAGTAAGTCATATTATGGTATGTGTTATAGTTTCATAATCAGTTACATCAGGATAATTATCTTGACCTAGTTTATATGCTTCTAGGAGATTTAACATTTTAAATACAACTATTACTAAAATATTGAGAGGATAATCTGGATACAAAATCCATATGGTTATAATATCAATGTTAGAAGATTAAGGGTAAATTGTGGTCTTCAGTAATACTATTGCTGAAATATCTTGACTAGGGAGGTGAAGGAAGTCAGAAATTCCCACTTAGAAAGTGGTTGAAGAAATCACAAGGACCATAGTGCTGCTTGTGTGGAAGATGTAAAATCCCCTAGTGCAGCTGGGTCAGCAGTTACATGTCTTTGCATTGTACCTGCTTGTCCATACTGGTTCTCATAAACAAGAAAGACAGGGAAACTTTTCAATCTTCTGTAGCTTCTCCTTGGATAAAGTAGAGCTGTGACAGAGACCAGATTCCAGGAAGAAGCCTGTGAATTGAAATGTGACATGTACTTCAAAACTAACTTCTTTCTGTACTCTAAAAAGGGCTTTCAGCAAGAGGCCCTCTGGTTTTGATGAACAGCAGACACCTATAAAGAATGGCATTTATTTTTAGTGAAGTAGATACTGAAGTCAATGTTCACACTGACTACCTCTGTATCTCAGGCCTCAGGTCACACAGTATGGATGTTTGCACCAAAGAATGTTAAGCACTGAAGACATGGTAACATACCAGGGTTACAATAAAGAAGACTGAACTTCGAGATCAAGAAGGCAAGAAACCAACTACACTGTCTTTAGGAAAATAATCTAATGAAAGCCATACTGTAGTGGTGGGATCGGGATTGCTGGGGGGTTTCATGGCATAAAAATAACTATGTAGATAATATTTTGAAAGTCATGCTCATAAATCTAAAGACAGTGACAAATTTGTAATTATGTTTAGATTAAATGCAAATAATTTAAAGAAAGTGTTTTACAAAGGGTTACAGAAGAGGGATAAGCAGTAGTCCTGTGAACAGCTGGGAAGGCTGTGCTAGATACGGCATTTACCATGACAGTTCCTACCTTCTCCCTGCACTGACCCAGCCAAAGATGTGAGACAGCATCCTCAGAAAGCAACCTGTGGAACCTGTGGGATGGAAATACCTTCTGGATGTAGCTGTTACTACAGTTGTCACTGTAGTTGTCTAGTAGTCACTACAGGGCCAGTGAAGCTGCAAAAATTGAATAGCATGGCTGCATTTTTCTGATTATTTCTAAAATAACTTAATTTTATAACTAATTTTGGAAACAAAACAAAAAAAATACCAAGAAACCCACACAATAATCAATTACTGACTTGCATAGAAGATAGCTATGGCATCATGTATGAAAACATGTGAAATTGGCATATTCCACTTATCACCAGGACAGAAACTCAGTAGACAGAGGATTATTGAATCTTCATTTTGTTCTGCTACTCTGCTTCCAGTATGGAGTTTTCCACTCAGTGGTATTGATCACCTAATGATTAAAACTGAACAAGCTGCAGATGACTCTGATGTCTATACCTTGAAAAGTCTAGCCAGTTTAGTGTTGTGGCAAGACAGCTGTATTTGAAGATTCTGACATTACTTTTGCTTTTATTTATTTTATGAGCTCCAAATACATAGAGAATTCCATTTCACTAAAAGAATGATGCTGGTTAAAACTCTCACAGAAATGCATTAGACATTCAGGAATTTAGTTAAATTGGTCCTAGAGGTTAGTCCTGAAAACAACTCAAAAACAGGGGCCTTGGTTAGCAACCAATATTCACTAGAAAAGCATCCAGAACACTGAACAAACATTCTAACAGTACAATAATTAAAACTCAAAATTCTAATAGATCAAAGGGATCTCATAATTTGACAGTCTATACACAGTATTAGAATTCCTTATATTCAGTAAAATTATCTTTAAGTTATTATTTTAAGGGCACTAGGATTTAAATGAAAGTGTCAACTAATATTTGTGTATTTTTTCTTTGGCTCACAAAGACACTAAAATACCATAAACATTATTTAGAACTTCAATAATATATAAATAGGATACATTACAAATGGAAGAAAATACAAGACAACTCTTCAGCATGGTAAATCTCTGCATATAAATAAGCAAATATTTCATATACCTACAATTCAACAGTTATCTTGCTGTAAAACTATTACATTTAAATCCTTTTACACAAAGTCATTTAACAATAATATACACAGTCTACACAAATTAACCTCTAAAAATACAGCAATAATATACCTGTTACAATGACTCTGCTACTATTCTCCCCAATGTGACACTAAAGGGGAAATAAAACTATTTTACTCAGAGGTGCTGTTAGAGATTGCTGTTTTGTACGTGAGAGAAGCACCAACAATAAGATTTAATACTGTAATACATTTTATTTAGCTCCTAAGAACCTACATTTTAGAAATGTTCCTATATCTCTATTTTTATCTGGCAGAAAGATCTGTAGCACATTATCCACATCTTTAGTCGTCGAAGGAAAAGTTAATTCTCTTAAAGTGGAAAACATGCTGTGGCTTAGATCTAAGTTCGTAACCACTTTAGATATATATATATATGTATGTATATATATATAATTTTATATATATATATATTTATTTATACTGTACATATATACTGTCCAAAGTTCTTAATTTGCTATTTTAGTAGTTACTAATTTCCTGCTGACTACAATAAATAAGACCAATCTAAGAGTCAATAGTACTTCAACTTCAAGATAATACATTTTCCCTCAGTAATATGATCTACCAATGCATATAGATTTCAGTAGACTATAGTTGCTTTGCTTAAGGATGTCTTAGGAGATTGGAACGTACAGAAAGAGGATTTCTTTAAAACACGTTCTGCAGAACTAGGTTAAAATAATAGCCAGTGCTTGAAAACAGTGATTTAGAGAAATAAATAATTCAACAACGGTACTACAGCTCCTGCCCCAATCTCTCTATTTCCTCAATGAGGAAGTCAATGTCAGACTTAGTTGCTGCTGGATTCGAGATGACCATTCGGAAGAAATTGACTTTATCGCCCTGAGGCTGATATCCAACCATGGTAGTACCTGACTCCATCATCAATGCTTTGATTTTTGGTGCCACCTTTGTCATTAAAAAAAAAAAAAAAAAAAAGAGAGACAGAGAGAGAGAGAAATTAAAATTTTTTAGCCCTTATTTCTATGTCACAACATTTCTTAATTTGGAAAAAATGAACTGACAGGTCAGAAAGACACTGGGTTTTATAAAAAGATCCGTAACAGAAAAGACTTGAAAAACTAAATTACGAGGACTGGATATTTAAAGGAAGATTGGCACCAATAACATCTACTTTTCTGATTAATAAACTATAGCATTATTAGTATTCACTAATAATTTTATATATTAATTATGTCTTTTTTTTGTGCTGAAGATTTTTTAATGAAGAAATGTTTTCTCTTTTTATGAAAAACTACTCCAGAACCACCTTTTTGAGGGTAATGGATATTTTCAGGCTGCATATGGTGGGAAACAACAATGGAAAATTTTCAACAAGATCTATATCAGAAATAGTATTTTCTGTTAGGAAAGGCCATGGAAACCATCCAGTAGTTTTGCAGTATTTTGTATTTACTGCAATCTCACTTCTTCACTATAAATTACAAGGAACAATGTTCCAGCAAACATAACACTTGGTTTGACTGAGCCCAGTTTTTCCAGACCTTGTTTCTCCTGCTCTACTCTCCACCAGCCAAGGTCAGATGTCTGGATCTTTTACTTCTGGATGATGCTTTATAACATCCTTTAATATTTAACAGTGTCAGGTCAAATGTTTCATACTTCTTTCCAGTCTTATCTATCTTCCTCTTTTCTCTCTCTTTTTTTTTTTTTTTTTTTTTTTTTTTTTTTTTTTTTTTTTTTTTTTTCTCTTCTGTTCTCTTTCACCATGTAGACGTTTTATGTAGACATAAAATCCTCTAAGAACTTCCCAAGTTTGCCCATTCTTCTTCCTTCTCAAACAAAACAAACAAAACCCAAACAAAAAAAGTGCAATTCGTTTTGACAACTATAAACTATTTCTTTTGTCTCCTGCATGTATTTAATTCCTTTTTGATCTGTCTAAAATGCTACTATAAAATTAATATATTTCAATTCCCTTGTCTCCTAAGTAACGTGATACTTTTTGTGGTGGTGCCTCTAGAATGCCTTCACTTCCCTCTATCATTTCTTCAAATAAATTTATCCCTAAGTCCACCAAAGCATATTCATTTTCACTGACATTCATTAATGCATGACAAACGTTTAAAATCAAAATAAAGACCTGAGGAGGACTTACAGGTATCCATACCCTTTGCCTGTCCCAGCATTTTCAAACAATTACCCTTCCATTTCTCTTGTTGATATACTGTCCTATACAAACAAGATTGGGAAGTCCTTTTGCTTAGCTAATTTTAAAAGATTCCTAACAGTCTTGGGAGCACAATGGTGACACAAAACAAAGAATAACTGAGTATGTTCTGCGTCTGGTTCTATAGGGGAAATGTGACTTCAGCCCAATATAAATAGGAGATAAACAGGAACAAATATCAAGGTCATAACACGCAACTGGAGAAATGATGTCCCAGAATTTGGAACATGTGTTAACACAGAGCTATACTATTTTTAAGAAACAGAACACTTTGGGTTGAAAGAGTAGACTATATTTTTGTACCTAACAAAACCAGCATACCTTGTGTAACTTTTCTCTTCTCTCATCACAGTCTGGCATGCCCCTGAGACTTGGTGGAATATACCAGAAACATACATTGGTATGCTCTGGCTGCAAAAATAACCAAACACACACATCAATAAACAAAATAATACTGATCAATCACAAACTAAAGGCTAGTCTTAGCATAGTTTAGCACAAACACAGAAGACAAAATACGGTGTTAACTTTCCTAATTTTGCATGTTAAAACACAAACAGACAAACAAAAGACATTACTGCTGGTTACAATGTTTCAGGGTGTTCATGAAGTGCAAATGCTTTTCACCTTCATCCGGTTTTATGAGGAACTGTTTCCCAGGATCACAGTAAGAGCAATCCAATTTTCCTTTTCTTAGAAAATAGAAAATAGACAAAGTCTATTTATTATTCTATCAACCAAGAGCTTATGCAGTGGCACTAGCACTAGAACATCCACCAAAAACAGCAGATTGTCATTTATGTCTGGTATAGTATGGAATCTGGGCAATGCTGGATTCTGTTATGGTAGTCTTTACACCCTAAACTGGCAAGCCCTCTGCAGAAGAAAGGGAGAGGAAATCAGTTTGACATTCATGGTACAAACCCATATGCATTTGGCAAAGAAACTGCCCAGATGCCAGCAGTCATGTAGTTCTTTAGAAAAATAAGAGCAATTTTGTATTGCTGGCTTGAAGAACTGTGAGAAGGGTGAAGACGGTTTCCAAAATTTGGCTCCTACACACAGGTTACATAAAAGAAAACTTACCTCCCCATCAAAAACCATCTCAAATTCTTCTCTGTTTTTAATTTTAGTGTAGAGATATTCTGCCAGCTCCAGGCATTTGTTGATCTGATTTTCAAATCCTACTGTACCCTTTTTTAAAAATAAAGGAAGTATTAATTATACGGTCATTTTTTCCCTTCTGATGCAATCGACCGTTCAGATAGGTTTCATTCTTAAATGTTTTCAGTCAGAAAATATTTAGCAGTATTACTTCCTGTAATTTCCATAGCTTCTAATATTTTGTTTCCTTAACATTTTTGTAATGCAACCTGCAACCTGATAGAAATGGATTCTATCCAATATCTCAGAGGACTTAGTTCCAATCAATCTGAATATGTCTCAAGGTCAAACAGAAATTCAAAGTCTCTAGTCTCTGGAGGAATTTAATTTCCACATATAAAGATCAACTATGCTTTTTAAACTAAGTAATACTATCCACCAATATTCTAATAATATCCACCGATTTTAAATATGGCCCATGTCATGGTTGCTACTGTCTTTTTAAAATTTGTTGTGAAGTGCTCTGTTTCTTTAGTGAGGCCAGTTTAACAGGTGAATGGAACAGCAGAAGTAGAACCAGCATGCTGGTTTCTACAAAATGTGTTCAGTTTGTATTCAGAAAACCATTCAGTCCATGCTTTAATGGTTTCTGTAGTCAGTGCTTGGTAATCAGAACCACAGATCACACACTTCCAAGTTGCTAACCACAGTCCAATCTAATGTGTCATAAGCAGCTTCATGTTTCTGGACTACAGCACCAAAATAACTAATTTTGAAGGAAGAAGGGAGTCTGAACTGAAACGTACTTAGCCTGGTTATCAAACCTATGCTGATTACTAAAGTAATTGTTATAAGTATTTTGTGTTGCTTCTTTTTCTCACTCATTTTTAAAAATCAACAATAACAGCTCTACATTCTGTTCAAAAGTAAATATATCCAACAGTTCTCTTACTTTCTTCCCTCATCCCTCAATACTTAGGAAATCTGCACAAAAACATCTTTAATAATTACAGGCTATTTCCTATTTCTGTCTACCTCTCACTCAAAGTGAAAACTGTTTTATGACTACATTTTGCCATAGATTTAATCTTAGTTTTATAAAAAAGATTAGACTGTGGACATTCTACCCAACTAAATTCCCATTTTGTCAGTAAAATATGAAGAAGAATGGTAATAAGATGATTGCAGATAAAGAAAATGAAAATGAAATTGTTTTCTTGACTACCTGGACCCACATCTTGTGAATATATAATCCTGTATGCAAAGCCATGTTTAAATTAACCATCCAGGCATACCACAGGAGTACCAGGGAATCAACTGTTAAATTATCAGTTGGGCTGAGCTTCTTAAGAAGCTGGCTTTGTTTTCAAAGTTGCTTATAAAATCTATGCATTGAAACATGATGTTCAAAGGACCCTTGTAAGCCAAGTACTCTATGGCTACTATAAGTTTTCTGTCATAAAATACATATGTCAGTGTATAGAATTACCACAAAAGATCAGTTTGATGTCCTGCCCTCTCTGGTTTTACTAGAGGACTTATCCAGTGTCTTAAAGCTTTCTTCTAATTTCCAGCTGAATTTCTTGATGACTAACATTGTTCTACAATTCAAATTACTCTTCTGACTCAACACTCAGATACCTGTTTCTAGAGATTGTTATTACAAAAACATTTATGTTAAAAAAAAAAAGTATTCCATGACATGAGACTTACAAATTAAATAGATACATTTATGGGGTTTGGGCTAAACTTTTATTATTTACCTTTGCTTTCCACATCAACCAGAATTTGAAAATGTCTACATGTCGACCACACTGTATTGCCTTATCTCCAGTGTCATAGGATACATCATACTGTTTGTCTTGCTGGAATAGATAGCCTGCACACATTTGATTGCAGCCTTGGAGTATACCCTGTAATGAAAAGCATGTATTTATATCACTTATATGTCATATATGCATATGAGACCATGTGCATTAATAATATTTTAAAATTATTTGAAATATACACAGAAGACTTATTTGTAATGGCCTTCAAAAATACTGATCTTTTTTGTAAAACTTAGTCACAAAAATTATTTCATAATCTGAAGTGGTTTTCTTACAAGTCACTGAGTAGTCATGTGGTTTGACACATCCACACACTCACACCTGAAAAAACTTTCTCAGATTAATTTGGATTCTTAGTTTTTGATACTAACTTTGTACACTTCACTTTGTAAGGCTATGTTCTCAAGACTTAATTTTTTTATTTCCTAAATTACACACTAGAATAGAGCTGTGGTGTCTCAGTGCAGCAGATAGATACCAAAAGCAAAGAAAAAAGAAGCAATTGGAGGCTATAAGTTTATCACCAAGCAATGGCTATTACTTCCCTCCAAACTATGTCAGTGTTTTGTAAAGGAAAATAAATGCTACAGTGATCACTTTAGAAATGGGTCACTTAGAGCAATGGCAGACCCAGGGCTGGAAACTACAACACCTGCATCATAGTTCTATGCACAGGGACCACTTCTTCAACTAAACGTCTTCTAGTAGCAACTGATATGCCAAAAATTAGTAGGTGATAGATTTAGTCCTATGCCCAGATTACATTACTTTTTTTTTTTTTTAAAAAAAAATCACCTAAAGAAAATACATATTGGTTAAAAGAATTAAGACACTGGTTTTGCTTTTATTGATGACAGTGACGAATCTAGACAAAAGCCACAAAAATATATATGGTATCATAAAAACAGAGGCATGGTTTATTATCTACACAATTGAGAAACCTTTAAACCACTACATGAAGTTAAAAAATTGGCTTCTATTTAAGCAATTGAGACTGTGACCGACTGCTAGCACCAAGGGTGTAAATTCAGTAGATCATAGAAACAATAGGCAGATGCTCAGATGAAGTATATTAGCATGGCTCTAGTTTTAATATTAGAACAAGTATGCTCATATTAGAATAAGCAAAGATTCAACAGCTAAAGATCTGACCCGTATTGCCTACAGCTTTAAAAAAAAACAACCCAAAACATCACAAACTAAAAGTCTGGAAAGATAAGATTTCCTAAAACACAATGTAAATCCATTTATTCCTTGCAAAAGAAGTTTTGAAATTGAATGGATTGTGCACTGCCCATTTAAAAAGTAAGACTTGATATTTGTGTATTTTTTAACCACTTATTAAATTCAAGGCAGACCTTCTCCCGGACAAGAATGGCAGAACACTGTAACAACACTCCCATCATCTTATGTGGATTCCAAGTGACTGAGTTGGCTCTGAAAAAAAACAAAGAAACAAACAAACAAAAAACATCACACATTCAGATCTATCTGGAGAACAGAAACTTAACCTTAAGCAGTCACCTTTCTTTTCTGCTTTCAGTTGGATATGTATGGAGTTCTGACCATGATGATTTCACATGGAGATTATTATTGTTTCAGGTGTCTTCTGCAGCTATACTGCCCACGAATGGAATTTTTTGTGCATTAACATTAGAATATCAGTCTTATTTTTTTATATTATTACCAATACAGGCTAATTAGTTTCAGACCATGCTGATTAGCTGATATAGAATCACAGAATTGCTCAGGCTGGAAAAGACCTTCAAGATCATTGAGTCCAACCTCGTTCTAACCCTATTACCCTATTTCTGATGACCAACCACTAAGCCATGTCCCCAAGCACCACACCCAGACAATTTTTTAAAACATTCAGGAGTGGACACTCAAACACCTCCCTGGGGAGCCTGTTCAGTGCTTAAATGGAATATCCAACCTAAATTTCCCCTGATGCAACTTGAAGCCATTTCCCCTTGTCCTGTCATCTGTCACCAGTAAGGAGAGACCAACCCCAATATAATATAATGTAATAACCCCAATATAATAACTTTAGCCCCCAAAGGCTACACTTCTAGAAACAGCATTAATCAAGTTAACAAAACCAGTTTGGTTTTGGCATGATTGGGGCAGAGGGTGTCATAGAACTAGGGGAATAATATGAATTCCAGGAGAATATCATTCTTTACTGAACAATTGCTGGAAAAAACAGAAAGCAAAGAAAAAGACACTTCACATGTTTATCTGCTTTTCCAGTTAGAGCCACAAGAGGCCTTTCCTGTAACAGCTTGTAAAGCCTGTAGACAATTAAAAGGCTACAAAACCTTACATCACAATCCTGCCATTCTGTATGTAAAGCTTAAAACTTTCTACGTGTAAGCACAGGGGTATGCACAAGATCACCTAATTTACTGGACAAACAGATGAGATGTACCACATTTTTAACATACTATCCTAGACAGTTTAATGATGACGTGACAATAAATGTGCCAACATTGCACATCCACTGACCTCTTCACCCAAATTAATCAATGAATCAATCAATCACCAAATATCTCCTTGATTGAGCATTTCAGAGAAGAAAAAAATGTATAATTATATTTAATGGTATATTTACAATGTGGTTGAAAGAAAATTTAAAAGTTTTTCCTCTTTTTCTACATTCTGCTCTCAGGCAACACAGACACCACCAGCTCCTCTGTTTTGAGCACCACAATGATTTCTTCACCCAGTTCTGAGGACCAGAAGTTCCATAACGGTTCCAGATACTATTCCAGCCTCTGTCTGTACTAGGTTAGACCATAGCACTGAGGTTTTGCCTCAGCCAAAAGGGCAGTGGCAGCCTGTACTGTACCCGAGGCCCTCATGATCCCTCTAAAATCTCCTGCTGAGACCGTGCAAAGAGGAGGAATAGAGCTGAGACTTACAAAGTAATTGCCTTTTAAAAAACTTCACTAGTAGTTCAGATGCAGTAGTCAAGAAACAGGAATTTATGTAACAGCTCATTTCCTTTTGAGAACACTATGGTTTCAGTTTAGCACATTTATTTAACATTCAGGGTTCCAAACAAAGACAATTTCAAGTTGTTTTTGTGAGGAGCATTTGGTTTCTTTTACCACAAAAGCATCGCTCTCTCCCCTGCACAGCCAGGCAGAGCCCATCCTATCCCAGGCATTCCCAGCTCCGTGCCGTGGCAGCACTCCAGCCCTGGGATGCTCACGTCTCCGGGCAGCACCAGTCTGGCTGGAGCATTAGCAACAGATCCCAGCTGGGGCCTGAGACAGGCAATTACACAGTACACGTGGGCCCTGCCCCATGTCTGAAGATTCAAACAGATCACCAAAAAAAAAAAGGAAATAATATCGTGTTTTGTGTTGTGCTACTTTCTGTATTTGCTTAAATTTGCTTAAGATTATGGTATAAATCATCACCTCTGGGCTGACCTCAGATCAAGAGAGGTGTTCCAAACTACTGTGACCAAACCTGTGCAGCTTAAGGAAATTATTTGACAATGCTGACCTGGTATTGTACATGCTGCCATGACATGAGTGACTTGCAGACTGGATTGGGCAGAGGCCAAAATGTTTCTGCCCTGAAGCCACAGGACACATTGCTGTCCCTGCAACAGAAGGCTCCACAAGGTTTTCCTACCAGCCCTTCTGTACATTATTTTTTATCCTGTTCTTTTCTTCACTTACTATACTAGATGCCCACCACTAGGAAAGCTTTTTTTCCCTAAGGAAGAGCACTGCTCACAGTTTTCATTTCATGTTTTACACAGTGCCCACTTTCAGCACAGTTGACTCAAGGAAGCATTTGGTACTAATTTGACAGTTCATGGGTAGAGCTTGCTTCACATCCTTTTGGTATGGGAAAGAATCTGTGTTTATGGTTTTTCATTGCTTTTCTAATTTTTATTCAGATGGGCAGACTTTTATGGTAGAGCAGTTTTTAGAGGAGATCTAGAGACAAACATCCCCATGGGGTTACAAACTTAGCACCTTTACAGAGTACAGCTTTGTCATTGCAGGATCTGTGCCAAAGTCTACACATGGGACTCCTTCTGAGTTTGAATTGTAAGGGCTAGGAGGACAGTCATGCTCTCATTCTGCTGTCACTTCCAGCACAAATGCTTTGCTTTAAATTTGGTTCAATTAATTGTGCAATAAAGGTTGGCCTCTTGCCTCAGTGGGCATATTGGCAACCTGGGTTTTGTGCCTGGAGATAACCACTTACTCTTTTCTGCAGATTTCACTCTGTCTTCTACAAGAGCTTCCTGCTTGTTTCATATAAACCCTCCACAGCACTAGCTCATGGGCACCTGTACCCTGCAACACAGGGAGCATCTGTGCCTCTCTCTGGCCTCCATCTAAGTTCCATCAGTCTTCTGTCTGGCACTGTAGAATTGTACCAGCTCTGTTCTATCATAATCCTTTTCCTAGCCTTATAGGTAGTGATATTTGACCCTAAATTTGCTGCTAATTCTACTCTCTCTCTGCCATGAGTTCTTCTCTTTGTTGTATACAAATACATATTTATGTATATGCATATGCATATATATAAGCAATACAAAAGCATTTATAAACTTTCATTTACTGAGCTCTCGTTTTCAGGTAGAACATACACTAAGTATTTTCTCAAAAGAACTGCAAGCATCTTTCAGGAGAGAAACTCTACAAATTCACACTATATTGTGGCTTCCCATCATGAGTATTCATGCTCAAACACCTTCTCTGGATTGTTCATTTCTCACTGCTATTCTCAAAGTGCTGTATTTCAGAGACTGTCTACTTCTAACACTTTGGTTTTTTCCTCAAATCCTCCTTCACCCATTCCAGACTTATGATCGTTTCTAAGCTATACATAGAGCAGTTTCCCTTTTCTTTGCAAAGTCTTATCCTTGTCCTCCTTCAAATCTGCTGAAAACTTACCTTTCACCCAGTTGTACACCACTGTTGTCTTCTGTTGTATTGTTTCAATCTTCCACGTGCAAACCCTCTATCTTGCTCTTGTTTAATTTTAAACACCCTAAATGCAGCAAGTTAATCTTCTCATGAAATTGTGAAGTGTCATGTATCTTATGAAGATATTTCAATAATAATAATACAAAGAAGCACCATTTACTACCTTTCTATTCCATTCAATTTATGACGATGCTTTCGGGACATTAAGAGACCACCTCCCCAGGCAGCCTGTAAGAGACAGAAAAAGGACAAGACCAATTGTTTTGGAAAAGTCTAACACATTTTCATTTACTCAGGATCCAGTAATAAATATTTTAATTCAAGATAGGACGTGTAAGCAAAAATCTTCTTTTGCCTCAATAATAGCACTACGTCTGGTTACTTACATCCACATGGAGCCAGAGGTTGTATTTTTCACATATATCTGCAATCTCCTGGATTGGATCAAAGGCTCCATATACTGTTGTTCCTGCAGTTGCATTTACAAAAAGAGGAATATGTCCCTACAATAAAAAAGAAAAATAATAAATACAAAATACAATCTCTTTCAGAAAAAAAAAAATCTATGTGAAAATCATCTTAGAAACATTGCTGTCCCATTTTGCAGCCTAAAAATGTTTTTCTTCCCATGTGAAAGGCATGTATAGACAACAGCAGAAACCAACAAATTTTATAGGAACAGATTCTGGTTTTATTGTACTGTAACTTCACAAAATTTACTAGTCAGAAGGAAAATAATATTATTTTGCCTATTCTCTTTCAGTGAGCAGAGTCAAGTAAAGTTGAGACTCACAGCAGTGTAATGAAAAATTAATTGTGATTTATAACTTGTGATTTAAAGGCTTGAAGTTATTCCCTTAGTCTTAATCTACTAATAAATAGAACAAAGCAGAACAAAAGCAATAAATGTGGAACTATCAGATCAAAGTGAGACAATTTTGAAACAGATGAAACAAACGTGAACTGCAATTTCACGTAGTACACAAATGTAATGAAGCTAAGAAATAAATAATAATCTTGACTGCTATAACTTTGGTGGGTTTGTACAACATAAATAGATTTTTTTCAACTACATTCATACATGAAATAGTAATGAATGCCTCTAAAAAAAGAAATTACTGGATACATTTACTAACCCAGTAGCCTTGAAATCTATGGGAACTTTTAGGATTGAACTTCAATAGAATTTTTGATGGTTTTGGCTAAACTTTAAAGTTTGGATAAAAGTGGGTTTCATTTAATGTTTTCATACTTTTTTTCCAAGCAGAAAGTTATTTTTTTAAGTCCTAAAAATACAGATGTGGTTCAAGAGTTAAAAATACTTTGTTTTTAAACAGTAAATGAAAACCTTAGCAAGACATTTAGGTAATTCCCTAAACAATACATGAATGTATAATTCAGCTGTTGAAAATATTGTTATAACATTTACATCATTATAATGCTGTCTTTTAATGTTAACCTCAGCCTTCAAATGAAGAGGTACCTTTACTAAGCCAACCATTTAAACACTAATTTTTAAAAACACAAACCTTTTGTTTTGCTTCCAAAATTTTTGCCTCCAAATCAGCTGGTATTATTTTGCCTCTGTAAGTATTGTAGAAGCAGAAACACAAAAAATTAGAGTTCATCTGGAAATACTAGGTACAGTCAAAACAACGTAATACGATTTTCTCCACAGGCCATTAGCAACTTGATACAGTGTACTGAACCAGTCCTTAAGCACAATACAACAAATTTAACAGATGAACACATTTAATAGATCAAAACCTTAGCATTTATCTTACCTTTCATCACATTTTATCAAGATCACGTTTTCTGTTCCAAATCCAAGCGCAGCTCCAGCTTTCTTTATCGAGTAGTGACTCTGAAGCAAAACAGATACACATTTAATAGAGTAGTTGTTTAGTGATGAAATTTATCCACAACATACAGCAATAAATTAAGAATTAGCAGCATAATAAGCTCACGTGTTCTGAGGTGAAGAGGACCAATTTAGGGACTGCAGCCATGCCTTTGGTTTTGACTTCAGGGAAATACTTGTAGCGTGCAGCCATTATGCTGTACATGTTGGAAATAGCTCCTCCTGTGAAAGAATGAATTAATTAATAATAAAATATTAATGAGAAAAAATGCATACTAAACTAAAGACATACAAGTCTCATTTGCATTATGCAGTGAAAGTGACAATGAACTATGAAAAAATCTCTGAAATGTACAGTCACATGTCTGAACAGCATAGGGTCAGACGCTCTAGAAAGCAGGTAGTAAGAATATCTCCTATCCATCATCTCTTCCAATTGCTAACATTTTGTACCATGTTCCTAAAAGGTTTGGCTTTCACTGTGCTGCTTTTGTATGACAGCTTCTTGTTAGCAAGAACAACAGGAACTTAACCAAATGTCTGAGACTGAAGAAATGTCACATAGTGGGTGGATTTACCCCATCTCATTGTAAATATAGAAACTGATGTCTAAAAAGTAGATTGTTACAGCTGGCTGGTTACTCTAAGCTTCCTTATAGTCGGTTAAGGGACAGAGGGAATTTTCAGGCTATGATTCAGCTAATCTGTTTTGTTATTTACTTTTGAAGAGTACAAATTGAGGGATAGCACTAATTTCTCTTGGTTTACCGCTAGAAAGAGCCCAGGACAAATAGCTCAACTCTACAATGAAGGCCTCAAGATTTAGTAATTTCAATTTCATCCATAAGGTGTAGGACAACTTACTCCTCTCCTATGTCTTAACCCACTTGAAAACTGATAAATATCTGAATTTTTCTAGCAGATGGAACTGGAGACTAACCAAGAGTGCATTCCTGCATTTTACGCCAGCTGTTCCAAAAGGAGCTGGAATTGTCTTTTATCCTCTGAAACAAGATGGTGTCCACCCCACCCTAAACCCAGAAATCTGGAGTTCTGCTAGATGCCCATGTTGACACACATGGACCCAGGACTTCTACATGGTTTACCAGTTCTTTCTGCCCTTATATCACCTTCATGGGAAGAAACTTTGTGTTGGTCTTCAGAATCACACTGCTGAATTCAGTCAGATTATGTCCCAGATAACATGTCCCAGAAAGTGACTGGCACTCACAGTCTTTTTTCTGACTGAGCCCAAATCCTCTCTGGCCATCAAACAAGTCAGTACATAACTCTATAGAGATACTGATCAGCAGAAGCTGTAGTTCCTCACCATCTCCAGAAATGAAGCGAAGAAAAGCGTGCCTAACTATGTACCAGAGCTTGTAGTCAAGTCTTAAAAAGTTGGGTATCCATAATAAATAGCCAAGCTCAAAGAGTATCTTTTTCCTCCCCAGCATTTTTGTGGGATGCTTAAACAAAGCATGTACATCAGGTGGCAAATTCCCACTTCTAATTAACTGACACATTGTTTCATGTTGTAATTCAGACAAAGCTTTCATTTGTTTCTACTTTTGAAGTTTTAGTCAAACCACCAAAACAAAGGGAAAACTCACCAGGTGAGAATATTCCATCACCATCTTTATTTGACCATCCAATAATCTCTCTCATCTTTCGAAGTGTTATTTGTTCCATAAGGACGAAAACAGGGGCAATTTCATAGGTAAACCTGCATGGATAAAAACCAAGAAAATATGTTCAAATACAGGTTCTAAAAACAGACAAATTCTCAGTCTTTGATTCTTTATGAAAATGCTTAAAATTCCTAAAAGTTTTCCTATTAACTGAGGCTTCGATATTGCAATCTTTGCACACAAAATTGTTCTCAGGAAGACAATACTGGGAATATCTTTTTTGTCAACAAAACCTGCACTATTAGCTCTTTTGTAACTTTCTGTATAACCAACATAAGGCCTAATGCTCACCATCATGGAGCTGCGTGCTGCTATGCAAGATTGTACTCTGACACATTTGATTCCTGAAGTGCAATTTCTCACTTGTGTAATAACATATTGCCAGTTTCTTATGAAAACACTGAACTTCATTGAGTTAAATGCAATCATAATCAGAAGTATTGAGCCAGGGCTTCAAAGTTTAAGTACAATTAATTAGGTGGATTTATTCTGTTGATGATCTCCAAGGACAACTTATTCCTACAATACCAGGTGATCAATAAGTGTCAAGAGTAATTATAAATGATTATTTGCTAATTACCAATTATAAAAAACAAGTCAGCAGCCAACTATTGTATCCACTTAATGAGGGTAAAGAACACTGCGTAGTCTGGTGTGCCCTGATGTCACAGACAGCCATGTGGATGGAAAGTGACAGCCATACAACCATTTGCAGTGATCGAGGTCCACAGATAGATTTCTACTGCTGTAAGCAAACTCTGCTTGCTATGTTAAAAAAAAAAAAAAAAAAAAAAAAAAAAAAAAAAAAAAAAATGGCACTTTGGATCTGACTGATATACTGATGTCTTCCACTTGAATAATTTCACCAGAATGTATGCATTCTGTCTTTAATAGTAAAATGGCATTTTGAGAATAGGTACAGGAAATTTTAAGGAGACGTGGTACAAAGAAGGGAATACGTGTCTGAAAAGCTTGTCTTTTATTTACAGCTACACTAATTAGCTAAAATAATACTTTTTTCTATAATCTTTATATCCTTAGACCCTCAGATAAAATTATTTTTAAAATTTTATTTTAAGATTAAACAGCATTTGTAATTTAATAATTGTAATTGCTATTTTTGGAAGGAAAAATATTTTCTTTTATTATCATTAGAAATGTCAAAGACAGGTAGCTGAACACAGACCTGAAGTCTGGGTGCTGGTCTGCAAATAGTGGGGGTTTTCATTTTGTTTTCAAGGCCTGCAAGTCTAGGTTATATTCCAGTCTTTATTTAGGCAAAATGACCAACTGAAGTCAACAAGAACACAGAAGTGTGTAGATCATTGTACCCTAGTAAGAGATAAAGTCAATGGGATTTTTTTGCATCAGTTTAAACGCATTTTGAATTTTTTCCTGAGAACTGCTACTTCCCAGAAGACTTAAAAGGGTTGTACAAAAAATGTATAACATTAAGCAAGTTTTTTATATATAAAATATCAAGTATTCACAAGGAGAATTTTGACTTAAACCCAAGTAAAGCAGTATTACTTTATTATGAGGTTATTTTCCAAGTCTTCAAATACTGACAAAGAAATAAAAGACTGCAGATGACTATAAATAAGACCAATGCAGCTATATTAGATGATGGATATGATTTCTTTTAAATCACATCTTGCTAAACTTGTTTTAAACTTAAATAATTTTGAAAAATTCAATAAAACACAAAAAATATTTTTGGCTTGGAAGGAACTATCTGACTTTAGGAAAAATACTGATTGGATTTTTCACCAAGTTACAATGTTTAAAGGTATTTCTATGAATTAGCTAGAACAGTCATGAATCTCAGTTCTTTACTAAACAGAATTTTTTTTTTTATATAGTAGCCAGTGCTGGCTTAATTCTGCTCTCACCTGAAGGCCAAACCTACCTAGCTACCTTTTCTCCTGTTGCAAAAAGCATTCTGAGAATAAACATAAAGCATTTTGCATATTTTTCTATGTTTTATCTTCATAAATGTGTAATACTCAAAATACCAAAGTAATTCTCTCATCTCAGCTAGCAGTGGGCATAGAGAGAAATTCCAGATGATATTATTGCTTTCTAATCTCAGATGGGTGTTCCATGGTGAGTGCACACCCTGCACTACAGATCCCTAGAGCTGGATCAGTAATGGTAACTTCTGAAATCTCTACCCTGAAAGTCTTATGATTAGTGACTGAGCTATCAATAGCACATTGATACATTATTTCCAAGCCGACGTGGAAAGCTTATAATGTTTAAATTATAAAAACTAATTTGCAAAAGAAAACATATTTTTAATTGTTCACAAATATTTTAAAAATTGTTTATAGATGGAAAATAAAAAATGGCAAATGGAAAACACTCCCTACCATAAACAGTGCTACTGTCACTTGTGTATTACATGCTTGTGTAGCTGAAATAGGTTGGAACAGTTTCTAGGCAAAGGTCAGAACCTGCTCTTCAGTGCTGGAACACTGCTCAAAACAAATAATATGTTCCCCAGAGCTCAGGGAGATTATTTGGCTATTTTTGATAACCTTCTCTGTCCGTTCTTTGAATCATATTTTACAAATGTCTTGCTTTAACCCTACTTGCAATTACTGTGTTATTTGAAAGCACGTCATGTTGACCTTGGTTTGACAATAAAAAAAAAAGAGAGAGAGCACTGTATTTTCTGCGTTTTCTAAATGTCATACAAGCAAACAGATACTCAATTTTCATGCTTGCAGAGAAATATTTTTAAGATTTAAAGTATAAATGGGTAAGAAACTAGCTTTACAGAACTAGCTATTTAATAACTTACTTTTAAAACTGAAGACAAAGGAGACCTTATTTAAAAAAGAAAGTTGCTTTTTCAGAATTGAATAAGTAAATGCAATGTTCTTAATAGCAATATTTTACAATACTATCAGTCTGCCACAGAGCTAATGTCTATTATGTTCTGTAAGATGTGCAATGTCACTGATTACAAAAGGATAACTAAGCTAGGATAACTGAGTGAGTCAATGGTAAAGGAGCTTGCAAAAAGTGACACTCTGAAGTATGTTTTAGTGGCAGAGGAACACTAATCAAGCAAAGCTTTCTTTTAGAAACATAATCAGGTTTGTTTTCACCTTTAACCATGGGTTTGTTCTTGGTGTTGGTGGTTTTTTAATCACTTTGCAGTACTTGTTTATGATTGAAATATATGTTGCTGGGTTTTCTTCCCCATTAGCTTTTCAGTCTGAATGTCTCATACCAATTTGTAGCAAACAGAGAAGTAATTGAGAAAACAATTATTACAAAGAGTAGACTGCCTTTGGCTGAAGCACCTTGTGTATTTTTCCTTACTGCTAATGTCACAAAACAGGCACAGCTCCTAATGTGCACAGAACCACTAGTAATCAGCTACACTTAGTGAACCATTTACTCATGGATGGGCCAGTGAAAATATCGTTCATTTTCCAATCAGCAGATGCATTTCCTGTGTTCTGCCAATTAGCAACAAACTACCCAAAACAGGGGTAGCTTTAGAATGAAAACACATTCACTGCTGGACTAAAACAGAACCGCAGTCAGTTACCTGCATTTTGACAACTATCACAATTTTGAGCACATACAAATCAATATATAAATTAAAAGCTGGCTATAAGGTTTTCTAGTTGGTGAGCTTTGTTTTGTTTTGCCCTCGTGTTTTGTGTTCTAGTGTTAATACATGGGTAGCTGTATTATTAATCAGTCTGCATACAAAGCCTTAAAAAAATAAATAAAAATAATAATTTCACGTTTAATTAGAATCAGCATTTTTACTTACCATGTGCTCAGAGATAGTTGCATTTCTGTTTATTACAAAAGAAAAATGAAAGAAAAACTGTTCATCTTTATATAACTATCTCATTAAGAAAAGTGAGATGCCTTTGTTGAAGACACAGCAATTGGCCCTTAAAGAAGAAACTGTATGTGTCTATGACAGTACACATCTGCCGTGATAGATGGCAGCCCCCCGAAGCACCAGCCACAGACGCTGACAGGCCCCTGCTTACATGTTTGTATTAGCAGTTGATGTCAGCCACTCCCCAGCCAAGCCAATGATGTCCAGGCCCGTGGACAGCTGGTTGAAAAAGCGAGGGTGACCTGGGAAGAGAATTGAGAGCAATTCAGAACGACTCCACCAGTGACTTTCAGGCTTCAATTCTAAACCGTCCAGCTATTCTGCCACAAATTATAGTTCTAGATTCCTGAAACACTCGCAATGAAGTTTTCACAGCAAGTCCCGCCCAGGGGGAGACCGCTAACCAACATTCACCCATCTCTTGTTACAAAGGTGAAAGCAACACTTTGAAGGGAGCTCCTTTGTGGATTCATTAGTGTCTAAACTAAACCAGAAAGCCTCAGAGGCGATTAATCCTGTAAAACACCTCCGGAACCTGCGCTGGTGCTCGGGATAACCCACCTCCAGAGCCCACCCCTCACCCCCGGCCCCAGCAGTGATGGGCACTGGGGGCGGGGGGTGCGATACTTGGCAGTAACAACCTGCAGGTGCTGGGGGCATTTGCATTTGAATGGAGGAATAGAGGAAGGTTCACCCGCTGGCGAGGAGGCTGGAGGGTTTCGCGAGGGGCGTGGAGGAGCCGGTTGCTCCCTGAGCTGCGTAGCCACGGCGGCGGCCCCCGCGGGAAACGTTCCGGTGCGGCGGGACCTGCAGCAGGGGGCACTGAGAGCCCCCAGGAGCCCCCCGCAAGAGCGTTTCCCCCCCCCCCTGGTTTGAAATCTAGGTTTTACCTCATAAATAAAGGCTTTGCTGTCAAGCAGAAGACAAGAATGTTCCTGTATTTTAGCCAAAGTTGTTTTAAAAATTTTCATACGCAGTAAGCCCGACATCTGGCAGGTCTACTTTTCTAGCATGAAGAGATGAATTTCCTAACAAATGACGACGGACTTTGAGGGGTGGGGGAAGTGTCACGATTTAGCCCTTAGCGCCTCTCTCTTGAGAAAGGACACATAGATAACACATTGGGGACAGCCCAGCCGAGCGGGGGTTCAGCACCCGCAGGGACCCTGTCACGTCGCGTTTGACTCAACACTGGGAACATCAGCATCTTTCGACATAAAAGAAAACAATTCCACTCCGAGGGTGTAGGCGGGAGCCAGCCGGGACTGCCGCGTCTCGGCACAACCTCTAGGGGAGACGAAGGGACCGGGCTGCTTCCACCCCGGGGAGCCCAGCGGCTCAGAGTTAAGCCTTGAGATACCACCCTGGCTTCGCTGTTTGCTTTACAAATAAGCACTTCTCTTCCTTGCCATGACATACGATTTGGGAAGCTGTTTTAAGAAACATTTCGCTGGTCTCCCAAAGCTGTCAGCGAGCCTACGTGTCCTCGGACTAGGCTAGAGATGGAGCCCCGGATGGGTTTAAAGAGAGCTTCGCCGGGGGAGAAAAAGGAGCCCGCGATGCCAGAGGGTGTCCTGGGTCGCCACACGGCCCGAGCAGCTCTTATTTAAAGCTGCACCAGAGCAGCTTTAAAGCTGCTTTGAGTAGAGCTTCTGTCTGGTCGCATCACTGCGTCTCAGCTCCCGGGAACAGGTCCTGCCAGTTCCACAAAAGCTCCAGAGGATGTGAGGGCAAGAGATGGCTCGACATCCCGGTGCAAACTGCACACAACACCGGAATAATATGCAAACACACGGACTGCAGCGGCTCCGTCTTTGCTGCTGGACCCTTATTCAACACATGTGTCTGGGAGTGAAATACGCTACCCTTTGATTAAGGACACAAAATCAAAATATGTTCCTGAGACTGTCGAATAACTTAAAACACCATTTAAGTGGGAAAAGACAGCCAGCTACCCACATTTCTTGTCAAGATTTTGCTCCCTGAATGCCCTGCGCTGTTTATTCACCGCTGCGTAGGTGAACAGCGCAGAAAGCAGCGCCCTGTTCTTCGGGATCATTTCTCGCAGCTGCCCAGCCAGAGACTGTCAGACAAAAGCTCCCCTCGACGAGTTCCCGCCGCTTCAGCTCCGGGGGGGTATGGCCGCCCCCCACGGCAGCCCCACTCGCCGAGCCCAGCCCAGCCGAGGGGAAGCCCGCCGGGCAGAGCGCTGCAGCCCCGAAAGGCTGGACCAGAAGTGGGGAGAGGAGACACGGGCCCCGCTCCGCTATCTCTCCACTTCTGACCTGCTCGGGCACTTAGAGCAGTAGGGGCTTGTGGCCATCCGAGCTTTCTGCTGACACAGATGTAAAACAATTCAGGCTAAATACCCAAAAAGAGCAGAGAATTTTCTCTAAAGCCTGGCTACAGCTCACCCAGTAAATTAAGTTATTTTAAAGGGGAATTTCTGTCTGATTCATAAGGGCTGATATCCACAGCGTTCCTTTATTGACGATTCCAGGGATTTCAGTCTCTTTTTCATTAAACCTCTGGTGAATATAAAGAAGAAAAACTGCAAATTCAGTGTCATTTATGCCCTCATTTACCTAATGATATTGCTCCCCGGGGATAGAGACAGCTCGCATTTAATCAAGTGAAAGAGATTACGTCTGAAAAACTTGTTTCTGGGCACTACAAACAGCACTGAGCCCCGCTCGCCGGGGACGGATGGAGCATCAATCAGTAACTGAAGATTCTGAACAGAGACATTTCTAGCACCCGCAGACAGCCCCAGAACTCAGCCCCCAGGGAGGCAGAGGCGGGGGTGTGCACGGGGTGCGGGTTTACCTGTGTGGGCTCAAGCCCCCTTCCTTCACCGAGGGTCAGAGAAGAGCCCCGGGTGGGATTTCCAGATTAGTGTGCGACAACCTACCTGTCCTAACTCCATACTTCAGAGTGTCCCGGCAGTCTACCAGGATCTGCTCCAGGGACTCTGGGTTGTCCGAGAGTTCCAGGTTGAAGCCTTCCATGCCCTCCAGGAGCTGGTGGGGGTGGTGGAAGTCCAGCACTTTGGTGGATCTGTCAAACGTCTTCCTCACGTAGTTGAGGAGGATGTCCACGACTTCCAGCAGGAACTGCATAGTCTGCTCCTCGCCATTCTTGGCTGGCAGCAAATCTGCAGGACGAAGCAGCTGTCAGGGCCTGTTTTAGCAGCCAGAGGTGGAGATGAACAAACACCGTCCGCTCGCAGCCCTACTAGGACCTGGAAGCCGTGGCCCCAGGGCGGCCGGGCTTGTAGCGGGGAGAGCTCCTGGCCCCGGGTCTCCCCACTTGCTACCCAAAGAGTGAACCCCACCTCTGCCTCCAGGGGTCCCAGCCCCTCTAGCCCCATGGGAACAGTGAGGGCACCTCCGAGGCACCCCGGCCAAGAGCATGCTGCAGAACACTCACCTCCCTGGGTGTCAAGAGTGCCCCAAAGCCACACTTGCCCTTCTCTGGCAACGACCCCTCCCCCCTACGTGAAGGGACTGATTTCTCTTCCCCACCCTCCCAGTCAGTGGCCCCGTGCCAGCAACCACAGACCGTTTCATTGCCATTTAACTGAGGAGGAAATAAAATATAAAATTACTTTCCTCCCAGAGGCTGGATATGGAGTGACCCTGGAGGAACCGCTGGAGGTGAGCTCAGAGAATCAGCCCAAAGTAAGTAAAATTGCCTTTCAGGAAACTTGTATGCATCACCAGTGCGGCTCTCAGCAAACACACACAAATACGAAGCTTTCTTCAAAAACAACCAAGTGAAAGCACGGGACAAACGTGATTCTAAGGAAAGTGAGGGCAGGCTACTAAGGGATGTGCCCGAGCCGGAGCAAGCAGAAGCTTTTACCTCTGGCATACAAATTGGAGAAGTCTGTCTCTGTGCGCCGGAATCTGGATTCCTTCTCGCTGTTCTCGCACGCCAGCAGGCTCTTGGAGGACTGCCTTTCTTTCAGGGAGCTGACAATCCGGCCCTTGTCTTCCATGCTGTTGGTCCTTTGCAGGAACCCTACATTGTTATTGCAAGGTGCACAAGTCAGAGTTTTCTCGCTTCCCAACATATTCAGAAATACCTAAAGCAGCTCTCTACAGAACAGTTCAAAACGGTGTTGGCCCTGGTTCTGACTAATGAGGTCAGGAATAAGAGTATTTATGGGGATTGTTTGCCTCCAGGAGGGAGAACTCAAAATGCCATCAACGGCAAAAACCCAGCCATGCAAAAAACAAATTTTCGTCATTTAGTGCAGTGGTAAATTCTTATTAAGTCGATCAGACAGATTCCACTTCAGTAAGCAGCCACTGGAAGAGAATTCAGGATGAGTCAATGCTATTTCAGCCTGCAGGCGAAGTTTATGGACCCAGCAGACAGGGGCAATGATGTATGATTAAAATCAGGGCCACTTTCAGCTCTCCTCGTGGTGCTCTCACGCGCAAAAGGCATGAGAACAAGCAGCCATTCTGGAGCAGCGAGTCTGAGAGCGACAGACCTCTGAGGACACCGGCAGCACTCACCAGCCCCACCTTCCTGTTATCAGTACGTACCAGCACGTGCTCAGGAGATGAGGATTTTCCACCTGAAAAGATGCTTTGATACTAACGCTAATCATCCCCGGGCTCTCCAGGAGCTCGGCTCCCACACAAGACACACAGCCCTGCCGCCCAGGACCCGCTCTCAACTGCTGGTGCTTTGTGCAACCGCAAAAATCAATCCCCCCGCCTCGAGTACGGCGGTGGGCGCCGCGCAGGGCCTGTGGTAACGTCTGTTTGAACTAGGGAGGAATAACAATTAAGATTGTGACCCGCTAAAACACGCATAGCGTTGGGCTTTTCGTTAATAACGAAGGCCACAGACAGTGACCTCCCAGGCTGCAACGAGCGTGACGGTCGTTTGGAAGAGACAGCGTGGCAGCGTCTGCCTCCTTTTCTCTTTTTTTTTTTTTTTTTTTTTTTTTTTTTTTTTTTTTTTTTTTTCCAAAGCAAGTAACAATTGAAACCAGCGCTCATCGTGGCTGGGGCCAGAGAGGAGTGATTTGACGGGAGGAAAAACAATGCCGTAACTGCCCTTGTCCTTGTCTCCCGACTCCCCCTCATAACCTTCCGCTCTCCGGAGACCCCACAGAGAACCGGGACTGCGGGCACCTCCAGCCGGGCGCCCACCCCCGGCCCGCCTGTGCCCTCTGCATTTTGGGCAGACCCCGGGGCTGCACCTCGGTGCGAGGAAATGGCGGCGACGCTGAGCTCCGGGCACGGTACCTGTGCCTCGGACTCGTTGGCAGCCTGACAGTCTCGTGAGGGCTCCTCAAAGTGTAACCGCGGCCGGCAACCCCTTCGGCAACAATGGAGCCCCCAAATTAGTCTTCAAACAGTGTTGTGTTGTTCGCAGGCAGGTTTGTCTAGCCCATCCTTTAATTGAGCACTTCCCGTTTTGCTTTTTAAGACTGATTTTACACTAATTAGTTTCATTCTGTGATAATACTAGGAACACTACAAAAACCATTTAAGGGAATCTCTCTTAGTGCATGAGTTAAGAGTAGCCGTCCAGGATCAGTGAAGTGTTTAGTGCTGCAGTTAGTAGTGTTTTGGTTTGGGTTGGTTGTTTTTTTGTTTGTTTGTTTGTTCGCTTGTTTTTAGGGCTTTTTGGTTTTGTTTGTAGTTATTTGACTTTTCTTGTTACTGCTTTTAAGGGTTCTTGCAACAGCTAGTGCTGTCGTCTGCTCATGAGGTGGCACAGCTGATATCGAAGCACGGACAGTCTAGACTGAATTCCGGAACGATCCCCGGTCCTGTGGCTTCAATTTGCTTTATGTTTCCACTTGTCTTTCTTCTAGGCTCCCTGTGGCGATGCTCAGTGGGAAGAGTTCCATGAGAAGAGACGCTTGCAAGAACAGCCGCCCTCCTCCCTAGGGCCATGCTCTTCGCCGCACAACCTGCGTTCTTCTCGGCGTGCAGACAGCCACACATCCCTCGAAGGCTCCGGTGGGAAAGCAGACGGCAGCGCTTCACTAACCGGGAAAGGCTGCAGTTGCCTCCGGTTCGTCTCGCATCGGGCTGAGAAAGCCCAGGGCTTCGCTGAAGACATTGGCCGAACTAGGGCTATGCGAGGGAGGCGGCGGTGACATCGTGCCGGCGGCACGGAGCTCACCCCTTGCCCAAATGACTTGGCGGCAGTTCTGCCCTGAGGGGGCTCCCCGGCCCCCTTTGTCTCTCCTGCAGCCGGCGGCAGCGAGCGCAGGCGGCGAGGATCAGCTGGGATTGGAGGCGGCCCGACGGCGCAGATGGGAGAAAAGCCATGAAAGAAGGAACCCTCTTCTGTCCGGCAGTAGCTCCTTCGGCTGCGGATTACATGTCGTTGGTCTAGGTCCCTCGGCAGCGCCTCGCGGATTTAGGGCGTCCGGTACATGGTGGAGCCCTCGCTTTGGGGCAGCCGGACGCGCTGGCTCCCCGAGCTCCCACCCCGGCAGGGCGGAGGCCGCTGCCGGTGCGGGCAAGCGTGGCAGTCTGCCCTCGAGGGCTCTTCCACACCCACGGGGAAGCGCATCACTGCAGCAGACATTTCAGCTGTATCCTGTGCGAAAAGAAAGGTCACTGTAGGAGAGATCCAGCGAGTAGCAGCGAATGAAAGAGCATCCCCGCTGCTTCTCCCGTAGCAGCGGAGAGCACAGCCTTTCCCAGCAGCAGTTATTTCCCGCAGGTGCTCCACGGACAGGTGTTTTTATCGGTGTGCTTTTAGAGACAGTTTTTTCAAAGCCGAGCCCAGACTGTCCAGGGAGCCTCTCCGTTCCCGCCGCGACCACAAATCCGACGCGGTATTTCATCAGGCCTTGCAGCAGGCAGGCGTATAAAGTCCCCTCGGCTTCGTCGCCCTTCGGGGACCTCAGCTTGCGGGGCGGGGACAGAGCTGTCAGGTCCCGGCCGCTGCCGTGGCCGTGAGTAGACGCACGTCGGTGGCGGCGGCGGGAGGTCTTGGTTCCCTCCGCGTCCCGGGGTCAGCACCGCCTGCGTGAACTGCCACCATAAATCCCACTGACTCCGGAGATGAGTGTCTAACTCACACAGCTGCTTCTAAAATCCTACTCTTGTGCGTTGCTCCCTGGGCTGGGGAGTCATCAGCAGGCCGGGGGTAAACAGCTGCAGACACACCTGAGCAGTTTTACTACATCGAGTATTTCCATTAATGCCAAGCGAGTGTTAGCAGGATCGGTCCCAGCAGCGATACTAATTGCCGAGGTGGGAGTGAATGGTGTAGTGTGCAACTCCAGGCACAGGGGAAAATCTGCCAGTGGTTTGCCCGGCGTGACAGTTCATTAAACCACTTTAAAATATGTTCTGTTTTTTCAAGTGGGTATGTGCAGAGATGAAGAGCATGGGGGTGTGGCAGCGGCAGGGCTCTATACAGGCAGTGGCTTTCAACCAGAAAAGAAAGAAGCTAATCCTTAAATCGGTACGTTTGAGAAAAAAAAGAAATGACATATACATCTTGGATACCTCATTACTGGAAATGTCAACACACAGTACACAACACAGGTGGGAGAACGGACAGTTCAATACCTGGCTTCGCTCTGAGCTCAACCCTTAATTAAAGTTTGCATTCAAAATTAATCGATTTTTGTGTATTACACAAAGAAAGAGGAGTTCCGAGGCGCCTGATTTATTATAGCTTTGTACAATACTGGGGTCCGGAATGATGTTCTGTGGAAGGTAAGGACGAGGCAGTATCACCTCTAATAGTCAAATGTCAACTTGTTTAGCATGTTTAATTAGGATTCTTG
This sequence comes from Florisuga fusca, assembly GCA_038090715.1. Lineage (NCBI taxonomy): Eukaryota > Metazoa > Chordata > Aves > Apodiformes > Trochilidae > Florisuga > Florisuga fusca. Next base: position 5,093,469 of record JAAWXA010000031.1, on the reverse strand, counting down.
GCAATGCCACCTTCCCCTCTGTCTTTGTGCAGATTTTAGATTCAAGTGGGAGAGCTCATGCTCTCCCAAAAACAACAAAAAAACGACGAGCAAAAACAGCAGTCATGATCGAATCTGATTATTCCTAATCCCTGTCACTGTTCGGGGTGTATTTTTCGTGTAAAACAGAAAACAGCCAGAAAAGGAAACCCGAACACTAAACCCGAGCCAAAAATACAGGAACCTTGCTTGTTTCGAATTCCTTTCACAAAGCCTCTTTCGCCTTTTTCAAATCCAAAATGGTGGGATCTTTCATTTTCAGTGTATTTGATCTGATTGAGAAAAGCTGCGATGTCCCTCTGTAACCCCGGTAGTCTAGCAACACGGAACAAACCTAACGGTGCGTTACTTTATCAGTTCTGCTTGCCGGGCTAAATTAAAATGATGATGAAAAAGCCCATCTCTCCAGCCACTGAAGGGACTGGTAGGGAAACGGTCCATTAAACCCAGATCAAGAGCTATTTATAGAACTAAGCGACTACTCAATGTCGCCTGCGGGTACAGAAGAATTCTCTAAAAGACACAGGGCTAAACATTTCGCACCCCGTTTCTTTTTCAGTCCAAACTTCCAGGTAACAAAACGTTTAACAAATGAGCTTCCACTTGGGCAAGTAGGGCAAGACATCTGAATACATCTTTGTTCTGAAAAGGCCCGTTTCTCCCACGAAATAATCCCCCAGTCTCACACCCCCGCCCGCCCCCCAAGAGATAGATGGGGAAAATGGGAAATAATTTATATTCATACGGGGCACGGGCCAAGCTGAAAGATCTTTCCCATCAGAAACTGAAGATTTGACTGTTTGCGAAAGCGAAGGCGCAACTGAGAAGTCTGGAGAAGGGAGACAGCTTGTTATCCGCAAATGAATCTCCTGCTACGATCTGACCGTGCATTTGTTTCCTTTCCTGCATTTCATGTGCCTGTGCCCTGACTGGCTGCCAGCGTTATCTTACCAGCACAGCGAGCTGACGAATTGCTCTTTAATAAGGCTCTCGTTAATCTTTCCCCCCCAAGAGGTCTGTGTTTTCTAGTCAGATAAGGTTGAAAAATTTCAGGCAGTGAGAGGCGGCCAACTCCCCACCCCCCAGTCCACCCCTCACACGGCTCGTTCCTCGCCGCCAGCCTCCTGCACAGACCCGTTCCTGGCTGGAGGGGAGGCGGGGCNCGGAGAAGCGGGGGAAAAGCTTCAGCGCGGGCGGGCTGAGAAGCCCGGGGCGGGCAGGGCGGGGGGCTGGTGACAGAGGATGTCTCATTTTTAGCCGCGTTGCCAGTTAATTCGATTTCTGCGTGTCACACCACTGCCGAAGGCACCCCCGCCTGGAACAAGACCCGGTGCCGCCGTTCGCCCCCTCCCCCGTTCCTTCCAGTTGCAGAGTAATGACAATAATGATTTCTGTGCTCATGCCTCGTAGCCCTTTCAGGGTAAAAGCTATTTCCCGCTTTGCTGTGCCTGACAACCTTTCATTTCTTACTGCTGCTCGCTCTTTGTCTGTTATGCTTTATGGCATCGAGCCTCTTTTTCATTTATGTTCGGTTGGCGACGGTCTGAATTGACTGGCAGGGCTATAAACTGATTCTCTATCCACCTGCAGCAGCCTCTGCTTCCCACTCACACCTCAATAACTCAAGGCGAATTCAGAGCAATTTGGAACACAAGGCTTTGAAAAGCTACAATTAGCATTCAAATTTCGCTTGATTACAGGCTTCAGCGTAGGCTGAAAGGAAGCTGCAGCATTAGCATTTATAAAATATAAGGGGGGGAAGAGACTCCCGCTTTAAACCAGTGGGTGTAACTGTGTAACTTTTTTTTTTTTTTTTTTTTTTTTTTTTTTTTTTTGGCCATCTAGGGGTTCAATTTATTGTCTAAATCTCTCAAATGTGACTGTACGATAAAGGCAGCTTAGATGAGCTTTTACTCCCAGCGTTTTAATCGCCATGGACCAACCTCTCCCGCTGCCACCAGGAAGATGGTTTCTTTGTGTGGAGCACTTTCCACACCTTGCTTAACGGCGCGGAACGGATTTATCGTTTCGTTTCGAAATCGATCTTTCTAAGCGTAGGTGGGGAAAGCCTCCAAAATACTTTAAACGAGGAAAATATTAAAACCTACTTGTGGGTCGTAAATTAGTTGGGGTGGGGTCCGGAGCGTCGTTGGAGGACGAGGGAGCGGAGGAAGCCATCCTTTCAGAAAAGCCCCGGAGCCCGGGTTTCCTCCGGTATTCCTCTGAGGGGTGGGCAACGAGGAATTTGCTGGAAGGCAGAAAAGGCGGTTTTAGTAATCTGGTCTCCTGGACAACCACACCGGAGTCCCGTTCGGAGGCCGGCGGGCAGCAGCCTGCAGCCCGGCGTGAGCCACGCAGGTCCCGGGGCAGCGGCAGGACGGGCAGGGGCCGGGAGGGCGGGAGTAGGGAAAATGCCTCGACAAGATGAAGAGTAAAATCGTCCCTTCGCTGGATGTCGAGTGCTCTACCTCCCCCCGCCCTGCGCCTGAATGATGGATTTAGCAGAGCATGAAGTCCATCGCAATTATATCGGTGGCCGCTGAGCAGGGCAATTACGTGGCTCGCGTCAAATGGAAACGTGCAAAGCGGGCTTCGAAATTACCAGCCCAAACGATTTACAATCCCAAACGGAGCTCCCTTCTGTGCGCTATCATTCGAGCCCCTACATACGCCAGGCTAAGAATTCAGGACAGACTGATAATAATCCCTCACCACCACAAAGGTGCGTTTTGCCCGGTTCCAATGACACACGTGTATCCGCACACACGTTTCAGCAAATCGGGACCAGTACGCGGTTCATCGCTACCCAGCAGCACAAATGGCAGGAGAAGGCATGTTTGTCTGGGGGAAGGAAGGTGCTGGTCCAGCCCTCGCTTCTCGCCAGATGTTAAGATCCTTCCTGATGGACACGGCGCTCCGATAACCCTTACAGGGTCGTTGATCGAGAATTGCCGGGTCAGTACCCCGCTCCTCTCTTTGTCCCCATGGCTACCTCCAATTTATTTTATTCTCCTTGTACAGAAAATGAAGGTCGCGATAACGAACGAACGCTTTCTTTGTTAGAAGCTTTTTTCAATAGCTACTGATTCATTCCCACTGCCGGGTGGCTTTACACCCGGGTGTAAACGCAACGGATCAATTGTTTCAATGAAACCCAGGCATTTCGTGAGTTTTTTGTTTGTAAAAAAAAAACCAACAACAAAAAGACCCCAAAGAGAACTAAAAAGACATAAAGCAGAAGAGGTTCTCTAGACAATGCCTGTAAGTGAAGTAACAGGTTAACGCAATGTCTAAGGCGCTGGCTGTCTCAAAATACCCGTTTTGCCTTTATAGGTACGACAGCCACCAAAACAAATTTTAGAAAACAAACAAACAAATAAATAAATAAATCCACATCCTGAAAGAGGTTCTCAAAGGTTTGAAAATAGGAAGCTTTTTAGAGGAGACTTACCGAAGGGGCGTGAGTCCACAGTTACTGCCGGAATCCAGGCAGGCAGGGAGACTCCAGCCTGGGAGCGACCCGCCGTTTATAAACTCCACCAGGAACGACGTCGGAATACCAATCGCGCAGCAGAATTTAATGCGAGATGACCTTTTTTTCCAGAAGTGCTCGGATTTGCTTTTTGAAAAGCGTGAATCGCCGGTTGATCTGCTTCGACGCAGGCATGAGTCACCGGGCTGCCGCCACCCCCTCCGCGCCGNTCCGCACGGGGGGCTGGGGACTGCCGGGGCGTCCGGCTGGGGCGGGGAGGGGCGGCCCACCCGGGCCCAGCTGCCCCCGCCGGCCCGCTTCGCCCCGGAGAGACGGGAGGGCTACCCAGCAGCGGTGGGGGCAGCCGCATAGACAGGGGGTTCTGCCTTGCGAGGCCCCTCTTGAGTCCGGCGGTTTCCCCACCTGCCCTGCCCTGCCCTGCCCTGTCCTGCTCCGCCCTGCTCCGAGGTGTCCGGCTGTGCTAACAGGCACGGAGCACTTCGCACATCCGTGTACGGTCAGAGGACAAGGGGCCGAACCCCAACCCCCAGCGTCTGTGCGGTCCACCCCTGCGCACGGTGCGGGCCGAGAGTGAGCCAGCCGGGGTCCGTGTTCAATGTAGCTGAGCAAAGCCACCCCCTTTCTCTGTGCCGAGGGTCTGGTGAGCCCCGCTGGCTCCCTCGGCCGGCTGCCGGCAGCGCCCGCCGCCCCGCTCTCCGCCAGAGGGTGGCAGAGGCCCGGGCACCGCCGTTCTTTGTGTCCCCCCGGGCCGCGGGGTATCACCTGGATTTCTGTGACCTGCCCTCACCGCTGCCGTTAGATTACGATTTCATACCAGACACCCCTTGCGCTAAAATGAGAAACATCAAGACAATCGGGTTTTTTTGTACCCCCGACAACCACAAATCTGTGTTTCTTCATCTCACCCTCCAAACGTGCTTCGCCAACACTTTGCGGTGGTGACCACGATGCTACGCTTCAGCATGTCGCGGTAGCTACGCAGATGCCTCAACCAAACCTTTCTCACAGAAGTGACACATAAAGGGCTGAGAGGAATCTGCAATGAGACGGGAGGAGGGGAAACTGCTCGATGGAGCCAGAGAATTTAATCCCGTGCAGGGAGTGACAGGCAGCGCAACGAGCAGCAGGGACGTGTCCTTCTTGAAGGACTCGAGGAGAGCAAAAACTTACAAGCTCTTTTTTGACAGGAGATCGGTCGACTGACAGCATTAAGTAACCAAGACAACTGCTTTGCTGAGCACACTTACTGTCTAGGAACTGGACACACAACGAAAACACCAGCAGCACAAAACCCAGCTTTAAAACATAGTTTTAGAGGAATTAACAGCCCTATCGGACATGAGCTTTTGCCATCTATTCCTGGCTGTCGTTTTAAAGGTGGTCTCAACCAATCGAGCAAAATGTTTGCTCAGCACAGAACATGAGATATAATAATATAACTGTAATTAGTTATCTTTACAAAGGTAAAGAAGCATTCACAGGGAGTCGTGGCAGGACTGCAATGCAAGGAGTCAACGAAAGATCAGGCAAGTAACTTCTAAACCATCAGTCACTGCAAGGCGCGACCCTGCTGGGTCTGTGCCCGGCAGGCACACAGCGTGTGCGCTCATTCCTTCCCCCCCGGCCTTCCAGAAGTGCGTGTATCTGGCGTAAATAGACACGCTTTAACATAAATATTTGCACCCTCGGAGGCGCTGAGGCTCCTCAGGGGAAGAAACCAGACAATGAAAACCAGCGGGCTTTCCGCGCCACGCTGGAAAGAAGACTCGTTCTGCCACCTCGGCGCCCCCCGCCCCTCCGCCCCGCTCAGCACCGCGGACAGCGCCCNTGGGGTGGGGTCCGGAGCGTCGTTGGAGGACGAGGGAGCGGAGGAAGCCATCCTTTCAGAAAAGCCCCGGAGCCCGGGTTTCCTCCGGTATTCCTCTGAGGGGTGGGCAACGAGGAATTTGCTGGAAGGCAGAAAAGGCGGTTTTAGTAATCTGGTCTCCTGGACAACCACACCGGAGTCCCGTTCGGAGGTCGGCGAGGGCAGCAGCTCCGCACAGCTCAGGCGGACACGCAGCCCGCCTCGCTCCCCGGCAGGCAGGACAGCGTTGGAACCGAAGGCCGCCGAGGCCGGCACCGCCCCCGTCCCCTCTAGGTGGTGCTGCTTCTCAAGCCCAGACCCTCACAAAGCCGGCCCGTACCGAGCCCGCCCGGCAGCCGCTGCGCTGGCCCCGAGGCTGCGCTGAGGGAGGGTTTTTTCGTCCTGACCCCAGCGGAGACAGGAGAAGCGACAGACGGCAAACCCTGGGGCTTCGCGGGTTCCGTCCCCCTTATTCCTCCCGCTCATCTACAGCGCGGCTGTACACCACGCCAGGAAACGCTGGGTAACTCGCTTGCAGCGATTACCTAAAAATCCCACCTAGCCACTCCAGCTCTGGAGACTTCATTCAGCAGTCGCCTCGCCAGCTGAGACCTTTGAAACACCCTTCCCAGATGTTCATGCCCGTGCGGGGCCACTGACAGAGGAACCGGTGTCAGAGTTCAAAGCCTTCCCCTTCAGCTTTGCTGCCTGAGCTCTCTGCTCAACCCTTCCTTGCTCCTTTCTCCTCCGTGAGCCAGTCCCTTTCCTGTGGCCATTGCTGGAGTGCACTGTAGGCACAGGTTACAGAGAATGCCTTTGGAGGCTGGAGCCCGAGAAGAGTTGGCCTTTGCTTTGAACCCAGACATTTACTGAGGATGCAAAACAAGAAAAATCACTGGCACACCGTATCCGCAAGACAGCAGGACACAGATGTGCAGTTCCCTTGCTGAATTTCCCTAGTTGAAGCTTGTCACCAGGGCATTGGTTAGAACTCACTTTAAAAAGCCAGATGATGGTGTCTTTTTTAGATCAGCTCCATCCATTATCCAGACATCTTAAAATATGAATCTTGAGTACCCGGGGGGGGGGAGGCACAGGATTAAAGCAATGCAGTAAATACCTTTTAGCAACAAAGACCAGTCCATGACTCTATGGTGTTTATAACTGTAGGTGGGTTTGAAGAGTCATTGCGCTAGGAGCTGCTTATGAGATTGTAAGTGACAGGAGTGCCACCAGCCTGAACTATAAGGGGTTAACAATGTAACTACCTACCAATGGAAAAGCAAACAGTGGAAAAGCACCCTGTCATAATGTTCCTTGATTTCTTCATATTCTGAACTACAGTCAAATTATATATGCATTTATCTCCAGGTAGGGAAGTAAATTCAGGTGATCATTATGATTGTCGTTTTTTCCTCAACGAGAATTCTCTTTCTGTTGCCTTTTAATTGCTGTTTTTGTTTGGATTGTGAATATTTTAGCTAGTTGGGACCAGTCTTTCCTTCAAAAATGTATATAACAGTATGTATACTGAACACCTGTGATGTTCCTGAAATTGTGGCTCGATTTTTAAATTGTACTAGGTACCTATTTCTTTTCCCACCATTTCCATGTACACAATTATGTCTCATTTACTTGCATCTTTGATAGAGTGCAACTATTTAAATGACAAATTTCCTTAACAAAGAAAAAATGAAAACCTGTTCAAAGCTAAGTATTTCGGAACTTCCCTGACTATCACCTGCAGTGCTAAAAAATACAGATATGACTGACTGTAATCAATAAAATGAACCTACCAAGAAAAATTTGCTCTAAATTATTTTCCCCTGCCCAGGAAATTCTACAAAAGGAAATCTGGTGAAGGTTACAGATTTATACTCCTGTTCTAGAGAGAACTTCTGCTGTTTTATGGCACTTGACAGAATGTATTGAAGGTGAGCAATATGTTTGCTTTGGGTTTTATGATCAGTCTCTCACCTATGTGCCCAACTGTCTCATATTTAAGGATCATGTCCCTAATTCGAATTTCAAAGACAGCTCAAGATGAGCTGCCAGCTAGAACATTCAGCACTGCTGGGATGAAGGGCATTCAGAAAAAGTCTAATCTGAAGCACATTGTTATACGTACTTTGTGGCTTCTTGTTTCAGGATGTCCCCTTCCTGATCCATGCTGGCATGCGTTGCTGTCCGTTTTGATCTGCTTCATCTGAAAAACATCCCAAAGAATAACCCACATCCTGAAACAATCACAGCAGCAAATCCCAACTCTCAATAACTTCCCCAATGGAAGGGAAGAACTTCTCTTACTTCTAAACCATAACAAAATAAAGCCCAACGGAAAGGCTTATTTATCTAGACTGATCAAAAAAAGTCACTTAAGTTGGATAACTGTGATTGTAACATGAAAAAACGGTAATGAAAATGATAGTACAAGCAGTAAGTCCACTCTCTACCAGTTTCAGGGAATTGCAACTGTTTTCACTACATTTGAAATAAACTTTATTTCTCACCTTCAATAATACTTCCCAATACAATGCAGAACTAAGACAGCTAATGCCTGGATCTTCCCCTTGTGATATGCTGTTCTAATTGTTACATGTCTCACTGAATTATATCTTTTTATCCCATAGGAGGGCATCAGTTTACAAGAAGAACATTCAGTAATTTCAGTAATGCTGCTGCAATAGATAATGCAGTTTGGCTCTCCAATCTCAGAATTAATTTGGAGAGCTGGACTCTTTTTAAAATACAGGATTTACTTAAATTAAGGATATTTCATAAAGAATCCTCAAGAAACAATACACACAAGCTTTTCTGCTACTTTTAAGAACACTCCTCAAATCATAACTCAGTCTCACATATGGGCTTTCCTAAGTCTCAAAAGTTTTCAGGACCACTACAATTGTGAGCTAAACTAGGATTTTCTTTTTTCTTTACCCTCTTTTCTCTGTGGTGGATAAGTCAGGTTTTGCCTTGAAGAGTCCGTCAGTTCACTTGGAATGGTCATCAGTACTAGCAGAATAGCAGGCCTTCTGCAGCATCATACCCTTCACCCTTCTGGTATCTTTTTAGCTACAATACTCCAAAAAGAAAGATTCAGAACATCTAATTGAGGTGAAAATGGTTAAGCAGAAAGTCAACACTCAAATTTTTTCAACAAGCTGCAAACATAGCACAGAAACACAAACAGGACTATATGAATAGCTACAAAAATGGACAATTGTCACATCAAGAAGTTAGATACTGAGTTTGACTGAGCAGTTCACGTTCCCTAATCTGAGTGGATTTCATTATCACTCTCACATTAAACCCAAGATGAAGTACTGGAGAACTGCAAAGCCATCCCTGCAACACAGGAAACTCCCTTCAAGTAAAAAAAAAAACACAAAAAAACAAACAAACAAACAAAAAAACAAACCAAAAAGCTAAAGATCTACAGTTTCATGTCCTTTAACATAGTGAAAGATAAACAACACAACACAGAGATACCACAGCAGCTAAAGGCAGTAAGAAACCCATGAAAGTTTTCTTATACAGGCACACCCATCTGAGCATGACAGTATTAACCAATTATTCCTCCAAGACTTACAGACTTAGATAGTCTCCTTGTTACTTGAGCATTTATTTTTCATGTAAAAAGAACACACAAAGCATTTATTCAATAACATTTAGACACATCATTGGTAAAAAGAGAGTTTCTTCTCACACCTCCTTCTCACTTTCTTCTTCACACACAGTAAAGGGTAACTATACACTTAAAATTATAGCATGAAATGGCTACTATATAGTCTTAGACATTACTATCAGGCCTTAGAATTTCTGTAATGAATATAAATCCTAAATTTTAACACTCATATGTTTAATATATGTTTATTGTACCTTTTCTTCTGCCTACCCAGAACACTGTATTAGCTAAGGTTGGTTTTCACTCGTTGACTTTACTGAATGTGATTACACTCAGACTGATTCTCCATCCCCATATAACTTAATCTTTGTGAAATAAAATTCTTATTTAAAAAGTCCAACTAACTGTAAACACAGCTAGAGTTGGGTACAAACCTTACCTGCAATAGCCCACCTTAATCAAAGTATTTTTAATAATTTTAAAGCAAGAGAGTTGTACTGTCTGTTGAGTTAGGTGCAGACCTCTCTACAGGCACACCAGTCAACTATATCCAAACTTTTAAAAACACAGAACTTATTATCTATTTATTTCAGCATTGTAACACTGTTCATTTAGTCCTCACCATGTGGACACCAACTGATTTGACAAAATACATATGGCAGACATTCCACAAAGATGTCTGCATTAAAAATGGCAGAAGATTAGCACAAAATGTAAACCATCTTGAGCTTATATATCAAATCTATTCATGAGATAATGTACTAAAAGGGAATTTGACTCTTGAGAGCATATCTGAATAATTTTAAAGTTTGAAAGCTAGTCCAGAGAAATCAGCATATGTATAAAGTATGAAGAATTACTCCCTGTCATTTTTAAAAGCATGTGTATGAATTCAGTTAAAATTATTTAGATTTAGACCCATTTTTTCACACTTAGAAAGATCTCCAAATTAAAAACCAAGCAAAAGGAGATGAATGCTGTGGACATTAAAATTAATATTAGTAATTCAGAAATCACAACCTTAAAGAGGTTGATAATTTTCATTCATTTCAACTTAAGTGAGAAGGGAGGTGCTCCACTTGTCTCTGGAAATCAGCTGGCTGAGTTTTAGTCACCTCTAGAAACTAGAAAGTTTAGCAAGCCTAATATTCCTGAAATGCTATGTTTCAATTCACAATCTGTATCAGTTTCTACATGATTTGTTGCTCCAGTTGGAAGATATAATTATGGCTGCAGACATCCAGTTCGCATGTGTCACCAAGTTATAGGACAAGGTAATTTCTGTAGCTCTAAGTTTGAAAATATTACAAGGACTCCAAAAACTCTAGGATCTGATATTAATGTTAGCAAGGACTACTGAAATTTCTAAGAGAAAATATAACTAAGCAATGTAAACCAACTTGCCTGTTGGGAGAATCAAAATCATCATCTGAAATACTGTAGCATCTCCAAAATTATTTTCCCAGGAACCGTCACAATTTTCTTTCTTTTCTTCATTTTTGCTATTTGAACAGCATATACTCTTTGTGCTGCTATCATCACTTTTTTTCTTCATCATCTGCACTCTTCTCAGTGGCCAGTTTCTGTGCTTCTTACACATGATCATTCCATGCTGCACTGCATTTATATTAAAAAGAAGTTAAAAAGAAGCAATTAGGACAATTAGTTTCACCTGTTTTCAATTAAACCATTAAATACTGATTAATCCTTTCTAGCAAGAAAGCCCTGTAATGCTTGTGCTGTAGACTGTAGAGTTAAAGCTAAACAGCCACCTTGTTAACTGAAATGTGCTGTGACCACTTTGCTCTTGGAATTGGCTCAGCATAGCTCTAAAACCAGCACAGCTGGTCACCAGAAAATCACACATTTATGGGAGAATGCTCAGATAAATTAAGCCTCTGTTTAAGCTTCTTTGTTGTTCCAGTTTCCTGTAGCTACTTTGTAGTAGCAAAAGTGTGGAAGAATTCCACCCCCCTTCTCTAACCTCTGCCCCAGGTATCTTTACATCCTCATTGGTACAGATCTAGGAAGTCTTGATCACAAAAGTCATGTAAGCTGATTTTTTTATATGAAGGAAGAAAACACACATCTAAACCAGGCTTGGGAGTATCCAAAGATGGATTAAAGTGATCTTTGTAATGATTTCCCTCTCATTTTACAGAATTCAGAGGGACTTCTTGAGGTTAACACCTAATCATGAAAAAAACAGCTGACATTTTGGCACAAATCCACTGCCTTGCTCACAAGTAACATCTCAGAGCACTGTCACATGCCTTTCTGTGAATCTGTCTGGCATAGTTAGAAAACTGATTTCCTTTACCAGTTTTTCAGATATTCTCTGATGGAAGTTTATAGCCCAAGTGCTAAAAGAGTTTTCTTGAGTGTTCCTCTTCCACTTCAGTGCAGGGGAGACAGATGAGTTTAAGGTCTTTATCAATGCTTTGGACTAAGCTAGTTGATATTACACTGAGATAGATGATTGGAGCTCACCTCATCCTTTCTATGTATTCTGAGTTTAGAAGACTGTTTCTAAATTTGTAAGATCATTTCTTTTTTCTTCCTGCCTTAATATACTGCAAATTGAGTACTTGCAATTGAACAGTAACAACAAGATAATGTTTAATGTGACATTTTATAGACCAAGGCAGCCTACTAAGATGTAGAAAATCCAGATGTAATAAAAGTACTTTCTCAATTACCAGCCTTTTAAACACCTATGGAAGGCAAGAATGCCTCTAAATAAACATTGTTGTTGCAATTCTCAAACTTACCCATCAACACCTTTTCTTTAAGAAGTGGAAAAAACTGCTTGGCCTCCATATTTTGTGGTTCATAGATGAGAACTGCAATCTGACAACATAACATATTACAAATATGTATATGATGGAAAAATAAAGAAAAAAAAAAGTCTTACACCTATGGTTCATCAAAGTGCAATTACACCAATGAAAAAGTTTACATATACATACATGAAAAAAGAATATTAATTCAGAGGGGAGTATGCCAGAACAAGACTGGATGGAATTAGAATAAGGGGGAGAAATCTGATGCATTATACTTAAGAGATAAGCACTCATCCAATGAGTGAAACTTTATGGAGAAAATCAGATAAAAACAGGTGTCAAGACAGCATATTCAGACCTGAGGGGAAGAAAATAATTTTTTGCACAACTCAGCTGCACAAATACAAGTTCCTTACAACACTTACTATAAATCAACCCACTGTAAATGTCTCAGTTGCACAGCCTCACCCATAAACCACAAATAATTTGAAGTAAATACCAGTTGTGCTTGTATTTTCTTTTATAATCTGGGGAAGAATGCTGAATTAATCCTTATTGTTTCACACTTTTGGATAAAATATCCCATAAATATATTGCAATAAATTATTCAGTAGTGGGAAGAAAAAAAAAAAGCAGCATATAAATATGAGAAATCCCCAAAACTGAATAATGATTAATCCAACTGATCTCTAATGAGGTTTTACAGCCACAGAAAAGTAATATACTACCAATTTGTGTGACCTTATACTAAATATTAATTCTCTACAGAAAAATGGGTTGGATGAAAAACATACATGAAAATGAAGGACAAAATCATTCTAGACATAATATGGTGCATTAGTAACTCAGCCTTGTAGCCAAAAAATTCTCAGTTATAAAGCAACAGAAAGGAACAGTCATTTTAGTTTGCTACTTTTCTCCTTTTCTGCTTTACAAAAAGAAATTTTATCTCACAGTTTAACAAGCCATCTATTATCCAAGCTTTTCAAGGAGTATGAGGAATAATTATTTTTTTATTTGCAATTAATTTCAGGGCAACCCAGATCAAAGTTGAATTCACTGTCAAAAAATAATGGTTTACAATAGCCACAAATTTTAGCTTAAGTTTATTTATGAGTCATTTTGTCCAGTAGACAAAACCATGCAGCTCAAACACTGTTTTCTCTGGCTGCCTGAGATGCTGTTTTTGTCCCTTCTGTTTGTGTTCACCCTAGGCAATGGCACATCATGCTGACTGCAGCTGCCTCATCTATGCCATGGGACATCTACTGTGTAGCAGAAAGACAAGCTGGGATAGGAAATATTTATTATGCACCACACCTTATTAACCTGGAGTTCAGGACTGCAGTTGGCAACAGGAGAAGGGAGGAGCCACACCACAAAGGTCGGTGTGGGAAGATTTCTTGCTGAGCATTTCCTCCCAATGGCCATCAGCCACCTCTTGTGGGCCAACCATCGACTGACCAACCATTAAAAGAGCTGAATATTACCTCAATTGTTCAGATGATTTAACACCTGTTAAAAAAACCTTCCTGGTAATATTTACATAGCACTTATTAACCAAAACTACAGAGCAGGATTAAATAAACAGATATTTTAGAGATTGGTTTTACATGGGAGAGACCACTGCATACCATTTGTTGTTTGAATCCTAAGCTGCCTTGTACTAAAAATTGATTTTTCACATAAAGAAAACAAAAAAATTTCTCCAAAATTATAATAATATTCTAATTAAAATAGCGTTTTTCAGCTTTTGTGAACAAAGCTAGTGACTTTCCAGTCTGTACCACAGCAAAAAAAGTGCTGTCATACAAACATGAGTTCTAAACAAAGGTTCTTTTGCATGGTTATGTTTCACTTAAATTCAGTTTGTGATACAGAAAGCTCCTACACAGTAAGTACTCATCTGAAGTTGACAGCACCATTCTGTTCTTTGACACACCCAATTAGGGCAATACTGGAAATCATAAGTATTGACACTCTATCTCCCAGCAGTTCCATTCACTTTCTTTAACTTTTTTTGTTTACAGTTACAAGGGTGGTGTTAACTCCAAGAAAGAAACCAGAAGATAGGCATATTCAAGTGCTGAAGTTCATGCTACAGCTACAAAATTCAGAGAGTATATATCTCATGTCATGCAAAGTTCTCCTTCACCTTTCAAATCCATCCAACAATTTAGAAAGTTTCTAATAGCACAGGGTCATAAGAGAAATAAGATTCTGCAGAGTTCAACAGCCACCACCAGAAATTCTGCATAATGGTGCCCACTCCAGAAGCATATACTGCTCCTAAGTGGCACACACAAACATTTGAAACACCATTTATGTCCAGAAGAAGTATTGCCTGAGTGGTTATCAGCCTCTTCCAGTGTCTCCTGCAGGCCCAAACAGAGGAAGGAACACTGCTACTTTTGCCACCATAAGGGAGAAAGCAGCAGCACTGAAGGTTTGCCTTTTCCTAGACATGTTCCTAGTGCTGCTTTGTAACACGTTTAACCTCTTTTTTTCTCATGGAATATGAGAAAATTACACTCTTGAGCAATGCAAGGTATCAGGGTTCTTGAAAAGAAAGGCAGTAGTTATTATGTGTCACAAATTCACTAAGCTGCTCATATTGTTGCACACTACACTACACAGAGCCTCCATTTTTTTCCAAGACAGCCCACCTGGAAAGCCATGCAAATGCAATAAACCATGTCTTAAGGGATATAGAAGTTCCTTGAGTGAGTAACCAATTTTAAACTTCAGCAAAAATACAGAGATTATGAAATAGTCTGTAATACTGGAATGTGTTAGCCTAGGATACATATTATAGTCAAATGATCTTTCTGTACCTGAGATGAATGATGAAAAATAACTTTTTATTCTACCTTTCTAGAGCTCATGTTCCTACTTTTTAATTAATTATGCATATACATACACAGTATTATGTGACTCATTCTCTTCATAGAAATAAAAGATTTTCCTGTAAGATGTGGCAGAAAATTACATTTCTGATTGGTATTACATGAAAATAAATCTAGAGATACACCCACGAAGCCCTAAGCATTATCCCAAGTTGACATTAGAATAAATAATTTGCCAGTCCAGCAATGCAAAATGAGTTTGCAAATACAATGTATAAATGGAAAACACAATTTTTAAGAAAATCAGAGACCAAGAAGGTGAAAAGCACCAAGCTTTCAGATGATCACAGCAGCATTGAGCTGGAAGGCACCTCTAGAGGTCATCTAGTTCAAAATTATCTGAAGCAAGAAGACATGTATTTCAACTGATTCGATATTTCAGGAAAAAAACACACAGAACTTCATTATGCTGGTAGTCAAACACTGCAATAGGCTGCTCAGTGAGGCTGTGAAATCTCCATCCATGGAGGGACCTGTTTCTGGTTGAAGCCCTAAGTAACACACGTTGGCTCTGCTTTGAGTAAGGGATTTGAGTAAGTCTGTGGCAACATATATTATTCCACAGTTCATACACTTCTTTTCAAAACTACACACCTCTGAGTTAGCATTTGTTATGTGTACAAGTTCAGCATAGAAATCCTAGAAATCAGGTCTCAGTAGACTTTCCACTCTTAAATTGCCTTTATACTGCCCCAGGGAGGAGCAGAATCTCGTAGCACAGCATCACTCCAATGCAATAAAATATCAGGATATCACAAATTCAAGAATAGAAATATAAAAAAAAAGCAAAGGAACTGGTTTATTTTGCAGACCCTTCTCTTATCCTTAAAAGAACTTCAGTTTCACTGCTTACAGCTTTCAAAACTGGGAGAATATATATAGGGCAGAAGCCTGCACACACATAAATGCCTTTCTTAAATTTTCAGTTGATGTTGGGGCACAGAACTAGCCTTGGAGGACTGACATGTCACCAACCTGGAAATGTTGAGTTTCTACAATGTAGCTTATACAAAACTTATAATACTTTTTTTTATTTGATCTAGATAACAATGGTGCCAAATGAACCACAGGTTAGAGTTCATCTGTGTACTTCTAGTCTTTCAAAAATTAATTGGGTGACAAATGTTGCATTATGAGGCTATAGTTGCTTTACAAAGCATGTAATAGATCAGCTGCAAAAGCAAAGATATCTTCTTACCATGGTACTGCTTGAATTGATCCAATACTCATGAAAAGTAAGCACAAAACAGCTGTTTCACATTTCGGTTCAGCTGATGGATAGTTTGTTCCTCAACCCTAAGATTTCTTTAACTTGAAGCTGTATGGTGATCTTTTAAGAAGTTCCACATCTAATATGCACTACCAAATTGCTCAACTCCATGCTTACTTAGGTTTCCCTAAATAAATAACAAGTCTTTAAAAGCAAGTATAATTTGAAAAGTTATTGCTATATAATTAACCTTTTGAGAAAAAAAAAAAGTCTTTTGGCTCCCAAACAGAAAAAAGTAACTTTAAAAAAACCATCAATTTCTGTTCATCACATAGTATTTCTAAATTCCTGAGGCAGTGAAAATTTTCAGCAATTTCAACACAAACCCACACGAAGATGCAAACTGAAACTTCGGCATCATTTCATCTGCTGCAGGAATATTCACAGCAATGGAATTTAAAACATTATTCAACAGATTATCTAAATAAGAAATGAAACTAACCTATTGCCATAAAGGAAGTGTATATTTAAGTTCTGGAGTAAGCTGATGCTTAGAAGCCTACCAGAATTTGTCCAAGTAGACATGCAATATGAAGACAAAAAGAACACTTTTTAATTTAACCTTGAGACAGCATATTTTTATTTAGCTTTAGCTACTGAAGCAATTATATTGATTTAATGTCTAGCTCAAAAAAAAAGAAAAGAAAAAAAAGAGCGCCAAACAAAACATAGAAAACTGATCAGGACTTTCCCAGTGTTTCCTACAAGCCCTTGAGGTGGACTTCTTCCCTGGGGTCTCCCTCTCTGTTAGAAATGATCTATCCCACAAAGCACTGACACTTGTGCTCCCACTCCACCTGATTCCATCAACGATCCCAGTTCATTCTCATGCCCTGATGAGACCACTGAAACTCAAACATGTGTACAAATGAATTTCTCTGTGGATTGCTTAGTAAGCAAATGATGTGAATGTGGCTATTATGGCCTTCAGCATTTATGAGGTATCAGAATTTGTAATTATAATTTCCCATGGCCTTGATTTTCCACTGTAAGCAAACCTGTCAGTACAGGCTGATTATGTAGTACTAGTGGATCATGACAACACAACAATATAGAACAAATGTATAAAGATCTTTTAAATGTGTCTAACTCTTTGCAATTAAAGAAAAAATAAAGCTTCTATCTTATAACTGCCACATACCTTACTCTAGAGACATTTAAGATCTTATTTGCTGTATCTTAAAATCATGTTTGAGCCTAAAACTGTTATTTCATACCTTCTGTAAGACAGGTGCCTTGGCCCATCCCTGGGATAACAGGACTGCAAAACTCTCTTGGGTGAGAACAGAGAGCACATGTCCCCTCCTGATTCACTGAGCTGCTCTTGGCATCCATGGGGAGCAAGTGGGAACGAGAGAGTTCTAGAAACTGTAAAGCTGTAGGCCATACAGTCTGTTTTCCTCTGTCCAGCAGACCCCAAACCATATAACTAGGAAGGGTTGCTTGACTTTTTGTGTCTGTAAAATGGTGAAGTTCTTTAGCATGAGGAGCAACAGCAGTATCTACAGTCGGGCAAAAAAGAGAAACCTGGAAATTCCTGTGAGTTCAAAATGAAACAGATTTATTGCATTTTCACCAGTACAAAACATAAAAGAACCTCCAGTAGCTACAAAAAAATGCTTTTTTTTTTCCTCAACTGTAGTTACAGCATCACTTTCATAACTACATAAAGTCGAAATACAAAATTTGAATGTAAAAGTTTGAACAAACATTTATGAAAAGAGATTAAAATTTGATACATCACAAAAATGATGCCAAGTGCAATAAGTATGATACTTAACCTGCTTTGCCTTTCAGAATGTGCACTTTCATTATAATTCTAATTTGGTCCACTGGGTGAATTGCTCCTCTTTTATCCACTAGGCTTGATCAAATCAGTGCAATAGAAGAACTGCTGATGCATGAAATGATAGGTCAATGTAACCTTGTCATAGAGTAATATCCCTGCAAATCACAGTAAACAAAACAATTTATTTTGTCTGCTCTAGGCGTAAGTCATAAATTACTAAAATCTAAAGCAGGAACATTTTTACTCCAAATATACTATATTCCTGCATACTAATATATAATAACTCATTTAAATAACTTCTGAACACACAGAAGAGGGACAAACACAAATAAATGGTTGTAATGACCATTGTCAAATTCCCTTCATCTACCACTAGGCTTTCCCAGATCAGTGTAACTAATTTCTTGTTCTTAAAAATCTATAGCACCAAGATGTGTCTTTTGCTGCCTTGCCCATTACAGCTGTTTCTAGAGTAAGTTCATCTAAATAGCGGGAACAGTGCAGTTAGCACAGTTTTTACATTAAAAAGTTCCTTTTTTTTTTTTTTCAATTTGTATTTTTTCATTTTTAATTAGTTTACTACAACAAAGCAGTATGTGGTTAAAGTTCCCGTGTACTTAAAAGATTTGTCTCTGAGATGATTCATGATCATGTAGGGAAATACTTTGTAAGACAAGTGTAAAGGTAGTAAAAAACAGAGCTACAACCACAGCAGTCACATGCTAAGACATCATCCTTTAAATATGTTGGAAATATTAATGTGTGATTTTATTCTTAACAGTGTTAGATGTTCTATAAGGATCTCTGCTGTGCATTGCTATTAATACAAAATCTTTGTTTAAAACTTTTCAAATAAGGTGCATATGTTGGCATGAGCACAGATTTCTACAGACTAGGGTTGGTAAACACAGCTTAAAGGAGCTTACAAAGGTGTTGTGTAATTCTGAGAGTATATGCTCACACTGTTTTTATGCAGTGACAGTAAAATTTAGTTTAAAAAAAATTAAATAGTACTTCTAACTGGAGTCTCTAATCTTTAATGGTTTTCTGAATGTGACAACTCTATATAAAATTATGTGTAGTACTGAGTATCTGTTGCATACTGAACATGCTCCCTCATGAGGAAGGATGGGTTTATTTTTCTTTCATAAAATATTCTGAGGTAGCTATAGGGATACTTTTCTTAATTAAAAATTGTTTAATTTTGTAAACAAACACAGAGAAACTATTTTAAACTTTACTGATCAATGAACTGCAAATTCTTATATTACTATTTTATGTAAGACAATAAATGTTTAAAATTTGCATGTTATGCATAACTGCATAGTTTACCAAAAAAAAGGGTAAAATCATTCTGAAGTCTGAAATATAGTGTTTATAGTAATATGTGTAACATGGAAAAGAGGTGTTAGAAACAGATGTTGAAAAAAATTCATTTTTCATTTGGGATATAAGAAAGAACACACACGTGTTTTCATGATCGAGCTCTCAAGTACAATACTCTTGTCAGACCAATATTTCATAAAGTGGACATGTCAGCTACACAATCTACACAGTAAAACCAAGAGATTTCACCACAATGCCATTATTAATCAGGGTCCACCTGGCCACACTAAAGACAAGACACAAATATTAATAATATTTCTTTAAAACCTGAACTAAAGAAAACATTTGAGAGATTAAAATATGCTACTTGTGATCTCATAATTAGCTCAATAACAAACACACTTTCCAATGTTTTAAGAAAAGACTTGGAAATTAGAAACTCTTTACTCTTTACTGGAAAAATCCCACATATCTGTAGTCACAAATAGCTCATAAGAAAATATCTCTGGACTGATCACTTCTGGTATTCCAAAGCCATGAAAAATAAACCATAAATAATTAATATTTAAACCAAGTTTTGAGACTGTATCTATCACAAAATCTAGCACAGTTATTTAAAGGTTCAAATAAGCAGAATCAGCTGATTTTTTTTTTTAATCTCAGGCTGAAAGGCCCTATGACGCAGTAGCTTTGCTAAGAAAGTATTAAGAACATTCAACAAAAAAGATCTGCAGCTTCTCTGGGTCAAAAACAGAGCTTTCTATCTTGTGGTAAGGGTACATGCATTTTCCTATAGCATACAGATCAGAAGCTCAGTAACAAAAAGCAGAGTTCCTCAACACGCAGTAGCTGCACAACCTTGAAAGCAACCAGCCAGTGTCTGCTCTCCTTGCCAGCACTGGCATTTACAAATGTTTTTCTCTTGCTGCTCTCTCACTTGGAAGCAGCCAAAGCAAGCCATATTTTGTTGCTGGGTTTTGGCCTCCCCTCACAGAAGGCACACAGCTGTCAAGGAAGCATAATGTTTTATGTTTGAATTCCACTGAAGGGCCAGACCTTGCTCCCTTGAAAGTCAGAGAAAGTTTTTCCTTTGACTTAATTAGTAGCAGAAAGAGGTCTTGAATGGCAAGGTTCTTCAGTAATGTGCGTTTTTCAATGGAGTAAAGTGACAGGCAAAAAACCAGAGGAAGTGGCTGAAATTCAGACATCTCATCGACACCCCAGATGCAATCCTACTCCCTCCTCTAATGATGGATGAGAAAGACCACCAAAACAACCACAGCAGAACAGCATAGGGGATTAGTAGATTAACCTACGGGTGCCTGTAACTATCCCTATACTAAAGGGTTGGTCCACATATCATAATGCCTGCCTGCCCATAGTGAGCACTAACAGCAATGTAAACACACACTTAACCTGGTTCCACGGAGCTGAATGCTTCCTGCATCTTGAGCCCAGAGCTCCAAAAACAGGCAGCACCAGAGCACAGCTGCTGCTCTTACCTTTGCCTCTTTCACACGTGCTGTTACTTTTGGTACCTTGGGAAGCACTGAGCCCCAGTACTCTCTCCTGCTCCTACAGGTAGGTTTCTTCTGTTGATTCACACCAGCTGGATCTGTCCGAAAGACACATTGCAGGGGCTGGCTCAAATGTAGGAACAAACAGCTCAGGCAGAGCAAGGGAAGAAAATGAAAAGAAGAGAACAGTAACTAATTAATCTGGCTGAAAGAGCACAGACTCTCTGAATGTAGAACAAATATGCATCACCTGAAGCATACAGAAAACTTGCCAGGTCCTGTATGTTGCCCTGGGAATATATAGGTAAGACCATAAAAATGTGTTAGGAAATTTATCCCAAGAGACATGAAGTAACAGAAGGGCTATCACCTTTCAGATGTTAATATAGCCATTTTTATCTTTTTGTACGATGCAATAAAGGGACAAGATAAAAGTCAGGACTATCTGCCTGTCAAATCACATTTTATTCTTTAATTTAAATCAGCTTTGATGTTATACAGGCATATAGAAAGGGTTGGAAAGCAGTAAACCCAAGTATTTTAACCCCTGTACCTCCAAAGTCTTCTGCTTATGAGAGAAAAGCATCTCGGGGCTGCACACACCACGCTTCAGCCTGTGGTGGCATTTCCAGCCCAGGGACAAGACCTGAGGAAGGCAGCTCAGAATGGAAGTGCGAGTGCGTACATACCTGACCTTCAGACACAACAAAGGCACCGCCAGAGCTTACAGCCCTGCAGTGGAGGCTGAACAAGCCACAGCACCGATATAAAGACAGGAGTCTCGGTACTAAGTGACTCCTCCTTTTGAAAAGACGTTGAGGGACCAGGACCTACAGCTCTGCGAAGAGTTTCAATTTGCCACAAAAAAGGTCTGAAATACTCCTAGCGTTCCCCTCAGATTTATTTCCTCCAGCCTCCACAGCTACCACCCGTCCCGGAGCAGAACACCGGCACCCCGAGGGGAGCGTGCACTGACATCGCCCTCACGACCCCGCCTCGTACCTGGGGCCATGGCGCCGACACGCACAGGAGGCCCCGGCGGGCCGAGGGCTGCCCAGGCTCGGGGCTCGGGACGCCGGTATTGGAGGGCAGGGGTGCCGGCCCGGGAGGTGGGGAATGGCCTGGGGAGGGGGGAAAGGTTCTGTTCCGCACAATTACTCGGAGCTTCGTGGCAAACAGGGAAAACTGAAACAGGTATAAAGCCACCGCGCTGTTTCTTTTCGGAGAGGATGTCATCCAGCGGCACAGCCAACGACTGAAAGACTCCACGGACCCACGAAGCATAAATGGAGTCACACAAAGAGACGAGAAATCAGTGATGGGTCGGCCTCTCTGCCACTATCAAACACAACAGATGAAATGGCATTCCAGCTCAGGACGTTTCTGAAGCACTGTTCCCCAGAAGCTGAGAGGCCATGCCAAGGGGAATATCTGTTTAATATATGCCCTGGTTTTAATCCACTTTCCTTAAGCATCTGTTACTGGAAAACGGGCTTCAGGGTTAAGGAGACCTTTGGTCTGGCTCATGATATCTATGCATCTCCATTAGGCTTACCATTTCCCCTGAGAAAAACATTCCAAGCTCCTCTTTCCTGCTTGCTGAAGGAAGCCACGTGTAGCAGGGACTCTTCCTGCATTCTGGGACTCACTAATGGTTTGGTTGGCTCCCAGGGCACGTGCAGCTTCCTTCAGGTCTCCCACACACATGGCTCCAAAGGCACCGAAACACTTTTATATAGATGTGGCTGGGATGCTGTTAAGTCTTTCCTCAGAACACTACAATGGAGTGGGTAAAAACTTCTGCCCCCAGAGGCATGAATCAGAGCCCTCCTAAAAACACCTCTACCACCATGGTGCAGCTTTTGCCAATAAAAACCTAATCACTGAGGCCTCAGAGCTGAAGGTGGCAAGATGTGATCCTAATTACACCGTCCTGCTGCCAGGAGCTACAAAAATATTAGAGGCATTAGCTGAGTTAGCTAACATGCCACCTAGCCCTGGGTAGAGTTTTTGGGTCGGCCCAATCTTTTTTCCTAATGACTTATTTTAAAATAAGTTGATAAAAGAGAAATGTGTGAAAAGTGTGACTTTGCACGCATAAATGTTAAAATTTATTTATAGAATTCAAACTGTAAAAATCCTTGATATTAATCATCATTAATATAGCTCTAGATGCATCTGACACTAACAGGCATTAGTGATACAGATTAATTAGGATTAATGGAGGATTGACTTTCTGATCAGCAATTAAAAAAATATTGCATCTTTCTAAATATAAGTACTCCTTTGTGTTAGCAGAGCTGCTGAAGTAAAATCTTTTAGTTTTAAAAATTCTATTTTTGATACTGGATAGTAACCTGTGCATAAGAAACTTCTATACAAGGAAAAGGAGAACACAAACTCAGGTTGGCCACTTAGTTTGTCTTTGACTGATGTAAGACCTCATGGCTTAACCAATGAGAAGGACATCTCCTGCAGGCAAAAAGTCAGATGAGACTGCTTTATGCTTTTGATTTACCTTTTTGAATAAATGATGATAGATAAAAGTGATATCTCTATAAAAAAGTGCTGTGGAATCAGCAGCAAGTCAAGAGGCTTGGTTGCTTTGATTAAGGTTTTTTATGTGGCATTGAGATGGTAGGAACTAAGTCACTTCTGCAGCAAGATTTCACAAGAGAGAGTGCTGTTATTGCTTTTCAGATCAAGAGCAATATATTCAGGACATGTTAAGAATGGTATATTACACAGTCTATTAGTTTTACAGGGGTGAGGCATGCCTATAATTGGAGGCGATCTTTGTTGGATCCTCTATCTTATTCCATTTTATAAAATATGCTTTGTTGTATGCTGTGCTTTCCTCTTGTACCTATTAAATAGGAAGGAATATTTTCTAAACTGGAATAGCAAATAACACATAACTGGCACATACTCCACAGGCAGAGGTTCTACTGTGATTTAACAGTCTGGCCACGGGAGGAGTATGAGGACTGGAGCACCCTTAGACCATTGCTGTCCAGAGGGAATTATACAGAGAGGAATAACTCCTTACCCAGAGGCAATAGATAACTGCAGCAGCTTCCTTGAAGGGTAAAGCTCCTTTTCCTAGAGCACCCAGTCAGGCTGGGGAAGACAGAGTCCTGTCCCAGAGCATCCCTCCTCATCCAGGACAGCTTATGTCCCTGTAGGGGACACGGTACTGCAACTTTTTCAGGACCTTGTGCAGAAAAGACAAATTCCATGCACTCATACCCCATACTGTCTTGCAGATCTGTAAAAAAACCATGGGGAATCTAAGCCTACATCATCATTCTAATTGTTTTTACCAACATCTAAGTTTTGAATCTTTGATAGTGTGTGTATCTTAATTAGGAGCTGGTTCTCAAGTGTATTGAAAAGCAAGTGAACAAACCAAATAGTTGTATAACTCTAATATACCAAAATATCTAATTGCTGTAGCTTGTTAAAAACAGGCTAAAACTTACTCTCCTCCTTCTCCTTTCTTGAACATGCTAAATAAGTGGCAGCAGTTCTAATATCTAGATCAGACTCAAAATATGAGTTTTATAGGTGATATCTGACAAATTAAATCTAAGATGAGTGAATCCATATAATAAAAAGAAATACAAGGTTCTAATATACTTAGACCCTTTATGAAGAATTATTTTAATGTAGCATGCTGTTCTGCTTTACTGGCTGTTTAATATTTTTTAGATGATTAAAACTGTAGTTCTAATGAGGAAAATAACTGAATGGTAAAGCTATGAAATAACTGAATGGTAATTCCCACATTTAAGCCGTAGTGATATCAGTACTGTGCAATTACTGTATTTAGCTTAGGAAAATTCATTCTTCATGTGTACTGAGGTACTGCAAAATAGCAAAATTGTGCACAATAATTTGGTTGGTTTGGGGTTTGTTTGTTTGTTTGTTTGAGGGTGGCAGCAGGGGAGAGAGAAAACCCCGTGAAGGCAATGCAACAGCTGCATACTGAAACATCCTACTGAGAACTTTGTGGCTGTACTACAAACTCTTGTGAGCTGTGTGGGGAGAATGGGGGAATGAATCAGCTAAAAGCCTCTAAAAATTCTTGGAGGGCAGAGAAGGAAACTAAGACTCTTGATGTCAGTATTTGTTAGCATAAGCAAATGTGGCTCATGAAAAGGAAAGGTTCCCTTGCTGGTTTGTCTTCTGCCTCACTCTCATGACTGATAGACAAGTAATGATCTTCAGATCCATGAATCTCTTTTTTTTCCCCTTGTGGGAAAAACTTTTACAAGTCCTTCCTCCAATAAGAAAAAAAAGCCACTTCCTTTTAGAGTGCCAGGATGCACTGAGCGTGTTCAGTGTTGTTCTTTGTTCAAGATCCCATTGGGGTAGCAGAGTTACCCTTCCAGTGTTTATATGCATAAATTGAGCTGCTCAGGCCAGTTTTAAATAGTGTTACAGAGAACCTACTTCCCCTAACAGGATTGCTTACAGTTCTGCTCTCTCTAACTTAACTATTTGAGCACTGAATGTAGCCTTGATTATAGTACTTTGCAAACAGCCTCTAAGTGTCATTACCCAATTTATTCAAGCATTTTATTAAGAAGCTCAGACATAGCCTTAGGTCTCATGTAGGCACATAAGAAGATTTGGTTAATATTTTGGAAAATATGTAAGTGTAATCTTTGCCTGCTTAAAACTATTTATTTCAGTTCTTTCAGAGTAAATTAATAGAAAGAAGTCAGTGGAGCTACATTGCTGAAGGATCAGGTGATGCTGAGAAGAATGGGCCTCCTATATCAGGCTACTAAAGTGAACAAGCATCGTTTCATAAATTGTAAAGTAAGCAGATGTCAAGTGTTTGGTTGCTCTTTGCAGGGCTCAACAAAAGCAAAGCACCACCACTATTCTTGTTCATAAGGAAAGCAAATTATTTAGCTATGAGGAGAAGAAATGGACCTGTTTTCACACTCCGTTGGGATTAACGTAGCTGAGAACACCTGACATTCTCAGGCTGTGTTATCTTTCCTATCTAAACTCTAATGAGTGAATAGTTTGCATTTTCCTTTCTCTTCCTCACATCTGCATCCTCCACTAGTGGAGAGCTGTCTAAAATAAGGGGGAATGTGGCAACATGACTGACATCTCCTTTCCATACAGATGAGAGATCTCCATGTGGAGATCACAGGCACACCATCTGATCCTGAGTAAAGCACGTGGAATATGACCCCAAGTGAAGATGCAGGCTTTGGTCTAATAAAATTTCTTTTAACCTGCTTTGTAATTAGAGCCTGTTTTGAAAGTGTCCTCTTTGATGGCAGGTTCATGTTAGAAGGAAAATGAGAAAAGTTTTTGAGTAGTATATAAGTTAATATTGCAACTTTGTTTAAACAGTTCAGTACTGCCATAGGGACAGGGGCTTATAGATAATAGAAATATATTGGTTTTGCAGACCTTTAAAAAATACAAGAACAGAGGTACACACTGTTGTTTCTGATGAAACTGGTGACATGAGTATTTGTAAACAGAGCATTTAGCATGTGAAAAATATCACATTTTATGGCATTTTAATATTATTTTTCATTTTAAAGATATTAAAAGTAATTCCTAAAAGGTGTGCTTTTCTTATTTTTTATTCTTTTCCTTGTGGTTCTTCATTCCTCCATACTAAATGCAATGGTGATGTGACACTGAATCCAGGACATCTCAGTCACTGTCATGGTAAAAGTCTGTGGTTCATGGCAATAGGACATGACATGTAAGAAAGCTTGCCTTTTACTGTGGGCCAGGTTGTCAGGAAGGACAAGTTACAGTGTTGCCTAAGTGAGTTACTTGGTCAGTATTGGCATTGATGGCCACAAAAGCCAGTGACAGATGCCCTAGAGAGGGGGATTAAGATGAGCTAGATGGAGATTCCTACCTTATGGTAAAGATACATTATATTGTTAGGCTAGAGAGAACAATTAAATCCAAAGTATATAATGTCTGTGCTCATTTGAGGATGAGGTAAACCAGCCTTGGCTTTGACCACTTGCTGCTGCGGGCACAATTGTGCCAGTCCTGGGGGAGGAATGACAGACATCTGCATCAGCAGTGGCTCTCCTGCAGGATGCAACAGGACAGGGGACAGCACATTTGCTGACTCAGATTCTTTTTTACTCTGGAGGAGAGGAGGCAAAACTGCAAGAGAGAAAGGGTTGCTATAGTGATGCCCATATTAAAATGGCTTCTAGGATACAATATTCCTGCACTGGTAGACTGTTCCTTGCTTAGGTAGACCTAGAGAGACCCAGATACCATAAACTGGATTATTATGGTAGTTCAGCTAGATGGAAGGAAACCGTAGCCTTACTACCACTAAAGGAGAAATGTGAATCTGTACAGAGACCATTAAAAGGTGCACTTAAATTGTCCACCAGAGTGTGACTCAGTTCATACCTCAGTACAAACTCACAACTTCAGGAGTTCCTGCCCACTAACTTCAGTAGATCACGGCCTGGGCTTCACCACACAGTGATGTGCAGAGGAGTGGGACCCTACAATGCACTTACGGGCCCTTGAGTGGCTATCTGTAACCTTTCTCACTGAGAACACAGGGACTGTACCTTGGCTCAGGCAGGGCTCCTCCTAACCTGGCTAAGCAGTGCTGTAATCACCAGACCTGGGTCAGGGACCTGCTGGGATTTTATGTTTATGCTGTGTATGTTTAAGTAAACATGTACCACAGAAAAATTAAGAGATGATGAGAAGAAAAAAAGCATTGATGACCTCCAGCTTAAAGGCCAAATCTCACTATCCATGATCTCCTACTGACTTGTCACAGTCACAAGGTCAAAGTACATGTTTTCTTTGGTTTTGATTTTCCACAATGAAACATCTATATGACTTCAAATCAGTTTGGTATAAATATCAACTGGGAATAAAGCCCATAAGCTTATTTAAAAGACCCTTTGTATTACACACACTTCTGCTGATTTTCTCTGATCAAGACTATTCAATCAGCCCAGGGCCTTCTCTTCTGTGCTGCACATTAACTCTTACCTGATAGCCGTGAGTCTTGCTGGTTGCTGAATCCTTCCAGGTCCTTGGAATCCGTGGCTAGGATGCTGTTTAAATGTGGAGTTATTGAAGTTACCTGCTAGGCAGTCCCTTTGGAGGAAAGCTTTGCTTTCAAGCAACCTGTTTGGTAAGTAAAAAGGTTTGGCAGGAAAATCTAAGAGGTCTCTGGCTCCACCATGTTCCAGAGCTACAAACCCCACATCAAAGGATTCATAAGAACCTCATAAGAAATATAAAATAATTGGAGAAACTAAAAAAGAGAAAAAAGATTCTATAGCAAACTATTAAATCTGACAATAAGGTAGGCATTATACTTTTGTTTCACTCTACTCATTACAGGGATAAGCTGGTAAGATCTATTACATGTTATATGGCCCATATAAAGTAACCTAGGTAATTGTGCAACTGCTTGTACAGAGGCACAAAATTAGGCTATTTGGAAACTTTTGAGTGGTGTGTTCAGGTCCTATAATATCAGTGAACATTAAAATGTATCTTTCATCTAGAAGTTTCAACACATCAGCATTTTATATTCCCTGTTTCTTCAGTATTCAAGACTGATATTAGATATAGGTAGAATTAACAAACTGAAATAGTTAAGTGGTATTTACTTTAAAACTTAATGCAATCTCTTAAAATCTGCAAATAATTTAAGAATAAATATTGCTTTCAAAAATTACATCTACAATTTAGTACGAAACGAAGAATTACACAGCAATGGTTTTAGGAAGGACATCTTCCTATCTTGTTTAAAAAACCTTTGTCTTATTTCTTCTGAAATACCAGCTGAGGAGGTATGAAAAGTAACTTTGTGAATTTGTTATTGCAGTGAGAATCTGGTCAGTCAGGACCAAAAAGCTAATCCTGCAATCTTCCGCCTCAAAGTCTTATTCAAACCACTATGAAAGCTTTATTGTAATAAACCCTCAAATTTGGATTACATTGTTTGACCCTTAACTGAAAATAATTTGATTAACAACATATTAAGTTTTACTTAACATGAGGAAAAATGTTGGTTGTATTTTTTTCTAAATATTCTCTACTTAGAAGTCTGTTCAAGTATGGAAGTCATGTTTCAACAAAGAAAATATGCTAAATTTCAAGTTTTGAAACCATATCCTGGTTTTTGGTAAAGATTAATTAATTTCAATTAACAACAAAATTATCAGTAGGTTTATATGATGTGTCTATTATACCAATAATATTTCAGATTTTAAATTTAGAAAGGAATTGACCTTGAACAGCATATGTACTCAAAATGTATAATCAAAAAGAATATTAATAATTTAATTTCATAAAATGAACAGCTGTTCTAGTTGATTGGAAAAAGCTAAAAGTGTAAAATGTATTTTGTGAATGCAAAATTAAAAGTTAATTTTATTATAGTGTGCAATTTGTTAACTAGAAATAAATCATTGAGATGTAAGCAATGTATTTTTGTAACACTCTACCCATAAATCAGAAAGGTCACATTTATATTTAAATGCCACACTACTATAAAAGTTTAACGATTTGAATTGAAAAGCTATCATATGATTTAGCTATTTAGAGATGAGTATGAAACAGTTATGGATATGTCCTCTTTTTCCAATGAACTATTTAAAGGCTTTAGAGAGGAATAATGTTTTGTTAAATATTTTTTATATTTGAAACTGTTACTATTACTTACCTTGTGTCATGAATTTTAATTTTCTGACTTTTTTTTTTTTTTTCTAATCTCAGAGATTAAGATTTTCACTAACATCTGACATTGTGGGTTTTCATGTAAATGCATCTCTCTCTCATGACAGGTATTTAATTAATTTTTAACCTATAGTCATTATACAGATGTTATATAAGGTGCATAGGCTACAGCAAGCCATTGCTGCTTTTTTTTTTTTTTTTTTCTTCTCTCTCTCTTTTTTTTTTTTTAAATACTACTACCCCCTTGACAAGGTGCTGGCACTGCCTGGGCTGTGATCTTTTGCTTAAAAGCTACAGCACCAGCAGGCTCACACTTGAGTGAGTGGTAAAACTTTCACTTTTTCTGTAGAAGTTGTGTTTTGAGGGATGAGTAAGAACCCACATGGTCCAGCTAGACCAGGCAACACAGATGCTGTTAAATTCACCTTGTCATCCAACTGCAGAAAAATCTTTTCATAATGATCCAGCTTAGAAATCATTACGTCTGTGATTATTGGGCTATTTTCTACTAGTTATATCTGCCCTAGTAGGAACAGTTCTCTAGTTCCCAGTCAGACTCAGCTTGGGTCAGAAACCCTCTAATACATTGCTTCAGTTCACGTTATTACTTCAGTCTTGGCAGATCTTGGCACTTGTTAGCAATGAAAGGCCATTGAAGTGTGAGAACATCCAAGTCCACCATCCTTGTGTGTAAGTGGACATTTCGTGCTCTGGGATACTGTCATTTCCCCTCTACAGCTACCAAGAAAAGCACTTTCCTTTACTGTCCGTGTTAATTAGGTCTGCTCTGAACATGAAACTGAACTGACTATTAATTAAATTGACTATTTAGTGAAACTATCTTTTAAAGCAATCTTTTAAAGCAGGATGTAATGTTATATTTTTAATGTAATATAGTATCATAAAAAGAAAGTAGGTTGCTGCTGTATGCCATGAAACATGTTAAAAAGCAGAAACATGTTATTCCTGATGATATATTTAAATTATATCAGTAGTCTCAAAGAGTGTTTTGACTAATGACTTTTTGGATCAGGTCCATCAGCCTGATTGCTGTGGCTCATTCTGGAACACTAAAAGTATCTTCCACTTAATATCCTTCAACAACATGCTTCTAGAGCCTAAAACTTTGGCAAAAGAATGTTAACCAGTAAGATTAAACTTATTTCCCACAAGGCTTTCTATAACAGGACAGATTATAGAAGATTCTTCACTAGTAAAGAAAATAACTGGTTATTCATTTAATAAACTGACCCCATGAATATAGTGTGGGAAATTAATTCAGAATCAGAAACAATAAAATACTGCTGAGGAGCTGTACCGTGGTAACTCTCCATTAACTTCTCATTATTTCAGATGTGAGGGTTCTGGTGGGATTGTCTCATCTCATTATTTCCCAAGAGAATAGTCTCTCTGCAGTTTTGGACATACATGCAAACACACCAGTTTTACACATTCTGTCATTAAAACTATTTATCAAGCTGCTGCTTTTCTTGAATCAGAAATCCATGGCAAAGAGTATCTCTGCCATTATGGTTATGCTGAAGCTTGTTTGACAACTGCCACCAGAGGAACCAGTCTGAGGCTGAACTGACTCCAGATTAGTCCCAGTGAGGTTTCAATGGAACTTTTACTGTCTCATTGGGTAACCAGAAACTTAAGCTGACTTGGCAAAAATATAAGGAGCAAATAAAATATTCTCTATGTTGAAATGCAAAATTTAGCAAATTGCTAATCAGGTTCCTCATGTGTTTGTTCTATAAAAATGTCAGTTAAAAAAAAAAAAAAAGAATAAAAAAGATATAGAGAACTTTCTACAGTAAAAAAGATTATTTTAAAAGAAGTTACCCCAAAATGTTGTATGCCTGAAATCATACTTACATGATGCCCGGGAAGAAGTAAGAAACCCTCAAAGCTGTCACTGCCTACCAACTACTTTTAAACGGAATTTTGTGCCAAACATTTTCACCTTTGCGGAGGAGTGACTGACATTTCGTCACACTTGGAGGATAATAAGTGTCTCACCCTTAAATTCTGCAACTTTACAGAAAGGTAACATCCAGAAAGCAAGGCTTGGCTGTGCTGCCAACTTCAGGCAGCACAACTTCAGGCTGTTAGGTGCAAACCCTGTGGCCTGCACCTCCCTCTCTCGTGGCTTTTGTGTAGGAAACAAAATAATCACAGTAATTTAGAGAAAAGCAAACCAACGGGCCAACATTAGCCCTAAGAAGTTGGGGATTGTAAAGGAGTTTACCATGAGCAGTTCCCAGGTCACCGTGCTGAGCCCCGCTTGACGGCGGCGATGAAGCTGGACCCGTCCCGCCGGCCCTCAGCAGGAAATGGCGGGAAGGGCCCGGAGCTCCGGGCGGGGGGAGCGCAGGGGGCGATCGAATGAAACCGATGCGGCGGGACCGTCCCTGCGTGACCCCAGTGTTAACGTGTTTATTTCACGCTGCAGTCGCGGGTCGCTTTACAGAAACATCTCATGCTGGAGCCCCGCAGGGGGCCGAGGACGAGGAGGCAAACACTTGTATTCAAACAGAACTATTAAATAACCTGTACACAAACTTCAGTCTTTTCCCCTGAAAGCACCGAGGACCGAGCCTCGGCACGGCCAGACCGGCCCTGCCGCCACCCCTGGGTGCCCACAAGCCCCGACCCCCCAAGACAGCTGCCGGGGCAGCCCCGCTCCCGCCCCAGCNGGGGGGAAGTCGCCGGCCTGAGGATCCCGAGCCCAGCCTCCTCACCCCCGTGGAGGTCACTACCCGCTTCTCCCGGGTCGCTGCGGGGGTGAAGCACCGGGAGGTGCCGGAGGTCCCCGCGCAAGACGGGTCACAGCCGTGGGGCGCGACGCGGCCGCGGCCTCCGGGAGCGGGTACTGACCTGGAGGAAAGCCTGGAGCGAGTCGTTCCGGAGGACAGCCACCGCGGCCATGGCTACTGCTCCCGGGGCGAGGGGAAGGCGCCGGGGCACAGCCGAGGCATGGGGACGCCAAAGGGAAGACGAGGAGCTGCCCAGTTTCCTTCTCTCTCCCTCTGTCTCTCTCCTTCCCTCTGATCTCTTCGCCTCTGTGCCTGTTCCACCCCCCCGCGCTGCGCGATCTCCGCGGACTGTCTGACTGCGCCAGGATCACCTCCAAGAATTTGATAAGGACTTTGCTGGGCCGCCAGCCAGTCAGAGGGAAGATTTATGGCTTTGAAGTTTGCCGCTACCCAATCATCAAAGAATAGCGGCTCTTTCAGAAGCGAAAGCAAATCCTTTGAATCCACAAAGCTCCTATGGTGTGTTTGTTGGTCTGGATAAAAGAACTGATTATTAGGGGGGATGGGAAGGGAGGAGATAAAGGCGGGACAATTAATGAAGTAATCACTATGTGGGAAATGTATATACACAAATAATTGGATTTTCTTGATCAAAGGACCCCTTACCGCCTGGAGACCCTCGCATTGGATGTGCAAGACACTGGATCCCCTCCTCTATTTTTAAATAATTTTAAAATTATTATTATTGTTGTTATTATTATTATTGCAATTAAGGATCTGTGGCATAGCCCTGAAGTGACAACATGTCTTTGTTATCACACAAGAAATCTGACTCCGGATTCCGCTGATAGTGTTTGATGACTCGAAGTAACGTTAGAAGCACAGCGAGTTCACCTGATCGGGGCTGGTCGATCCCAGTCGTAAAACTTCCCTGGAGTAATTTTCGGTGGTTCCTCCCCGCTCCCTCGCTCCGCCCGCCCTTCCCCTGAGGCTGAGGGATCTGCCCTCGGTATGACTCCGCAGACAACCGCACGTTTTCCCCTCCTGTAGCTGGGTTTGGTTTCGCTTCGCCCAGCCGGCGCTAACCCTGTGTGTTCCCCGCAGCCCCCATCCGGGGGGGGCCCAGGGGAGGACAGGGGGTGCCACCGACAGCAGCGCTCCTGCAGACAGACACACCGGCAAACCAAGTCGAGAAACTGAACGAAAAGTTTCCTCTTCCGTAGCGGGAGTCGGGTGTAAAAGACGTAATTTCTTTAAACGAAGACAGTAGTGTTTCTGGAGGCGGGATGAGCCTGTCTGGCCTGGGCCTCTCGGGACCGGGGACGTTGTCACCGAGTCTCTGCCGCCACTTGGCCCACTTCCCGCCACAAAGACTCGAGTCTCTGCTCCCTTACCCCGCACCTTCGGGGCTGTGTATATACATACATGTATTTGTGTGTGTGCGTGAGGAGTCTGACCTGCTTTTCTTTCCACCATGTGCGAGGACATTTCCCCGGTAATCACCACCAGGCACATCTGGGACGCAGCTTAAGGCCACCTCTGCTGCTGCGCGGAGCGACTCGCAGGGCTGGCGGGACTCCGCGCCCCTCTGCGGGTCCGCTCAGCACCGAGCTCCTCCGGGGGTCCTGGAAGCGGCATCCTCTCCTCGCCGCTTGACCATCTGCTGCGAGGCCACCGCAAACGTGTAAGCCGGCCTATTTGGCCAGGTACCAAACGAGGACGTTCAGCTCCGTTTTTTGGGGGTGGGGGTGCCGCTTCGGGCAGATACGGGTAGGCTCTGGTCCTCCGGAGCTGTTTGCCCAGGTAACTCGAACCTCGCCGCAGTCGCTGGGTTCAATTGTATTCACACCGCCACTGAAGTCTCTTTAAACGCCAGCACACAGAGATCTTTATCTGGCTTTCCTGTAGAAACAATCACTGTCCGCTCAAAGACTTCCATGAGTTGTAGGGCTTGAATTAGATCGGTTTCTTTGAAGGGATTAAAGTGCCAAGTCCTCTCCCACGGGTCCGCATTGAGTCCTGGGGAGAAGTAAAAGCTCGACCTCGTGTAACACTGATCCCCTACGCAGCAGCCACTTCCAGCTCTTCCCCTGTGCCAGGTAACCCCCTCACCAGGTCGGTAGCAGGGAGATAAGGGCCCCTCACCCAGCTTTCACCGCACACTGATGCACCCAGGCAGGGCTCGCCGCTGCCTCAGGGGCCCGGGACTTGCAGAGGCCTCTGGTAGGGCATGAGGCGGTGGGGTCCCCCCTGCCTGCGGGGCTCAGCACCTCCTTCCGCCCCACACACCAGCACGGCCCATGCACGGCCCGACAGGGGCTGCGCTGCTTCCATGCGGGACATGGAGGGAGAGCCACTGCCAGCCCTGACCGGCAGCACAGCCGGGAGGGCGCGCACAGCTCCGCAGCCCCGCAGGCACCCTCCCGCAGCCGCCGGGTGCCCCGGGCTCATGGGCCGCGCTCCAGTCGCGGCACTGGAGCCACATCAGGACAGGAGCGCACCCTCCTTCCCCTGTGGCCGGAGCAGGAGAGGGGGGGAGAAGGGCGGAGAGGGGCGAGAGGTGGCCCCCGGCCCGCACCTCTCGTCCCTAGAGGAGAAATAACCCGTCAGAAAAGTGGAATGACAGCGCTTGCGTCGTCCCTAAACTTCTACTTCCCCAAACTTGCGCCAATCCCGTACTCCTGCGAAGTGCCCGATTTAACTCCTACCTCGATTTATCTTAATTCGTTTTATCTGATAATTGCCAAGAGAATGATCTGAACAGTATTTATAAACGAAATCAAAGTCCGTAGATAGCTCAGGAGTCACTCAACATCCAGAGGCTTCCCCCAGCTTTTAAGATACATTGTGTCTCCAGATATCTCGATGATCCAAAATTATTTGTGATGTTAAAAAAGAGTTAGTGAAAAGTTGCGTTAAATTTCTATACAGCCGCCACACTACAAATGCCATAAATCTGCATCCAAGAAAGCACATTACTTAAAAATCGAGAATAATTTCTCATTTCTGGAGGAAACCAATGGACTGGATAATGAAACGTTGCAGTCATAATTTTCTGTACAAATAATTAGTGTTCAAACTTGGAGAATTTCAGTCTCCTGAAACGTATTCTTAATGAAGTGATGTTCAGAGCTGTCATTAAAAATGCAGGGCTGGAAGATCAAAGTACAATATTTATTTTAGAAATTTGTTTCAGTTATCAGGAGATACAGGTATCCAGGCCAAATGTCAATTCAGCTACACGAAGCACTGCTTCCATGAGAAACGAGAAAGGGGCTGCCGCTACGTCCCAGTGTAAAACCAAGAGACAACAGAAATGAGGAGCAGCGCGGGGGTCGGAGCTCCCCGCAGCAACCCCGCTCGGGCCCGCAGGCGAAGGGGCCGGACGGGGCCCGACGGTGCCTACCGGGGGGGCTGCAGGGTCCGGGATGGCGCCCGGGACCTGAGGAGGCGGCGGCAGCTCCTTCCCGGACGGGGCCGAAGCGGGCCCGGTTCCGAAGGGGAGCACGGCGGGCTGGCTGGGGTAAGAGCTGGAGCCTGGGGACCTCCAGTCACGGGGCTGAGGCGGAGGGGCTTCGGCTTCCCCAGCCCCGCTGCCTGCTATGGGGATGCAGAAAGCACCCTGCAGCCCCAGGGCCAGAGGGGCCCAGGTAGTGCTGGGTTGGATGGTAACTGGTGAGTTAAAGACAGAAGACATAAAACATGAGACATTATCACTGTCTGTCACAGACAGGGATCTTCAAAATCAGGATTTTTCTAATTCAGGTACCCCCAGAGTGACCATCTCTTTGGGTTCTGGTTCAAAATACAGGTAGCAGAGAAAAAAAAAAACCAACCATACTAGGGAATAAGAGCCTCTTGGGTGCCAGCAGTCTCCTCCATGGTCTCCACTGTGCCTCTGGGCCCCGAGCACCCAATGACAGCTCACACTGCCACAGCTTCTCATCATCTTCCCAGCCAGGTCATCTCATGACACCTCAAATCCCTCCCAAGACACTGGGAGTCCCCTGCCATAAACCCTCCTAGTCCCTCCTGTGATCACCCCAGTCCCTCAGCTCTTCCAGCATAGCCATGAATGACCCTGGGAGTCTGGATGGTTTCTGGCTACCTGCCTGCCTCCAGCTTGGGGATCTGGGGCTGCCTTAAACAAAATACTGATCTTAAGCAATTGTGAAAAAGAAGCAGAAACATGAGCATTTTCAAGTGCTGCATTAACAATCAGTCAAGTTCTACATGAGAATGTGGAAGGCTTTAAACTGGAACAGGCTTTAAATAAGCCTGCTCCAAAAGGCAGTGTCTTCATGCCATCCCTCATCCAGAATGCAACTGTGGTTTAAAGGCTTACTAAAGGGAATCTTCCTATTCACAGCACCAAGAAGTTTTACCAGAAGGTAATTAACCTGTGTTATATAGCTCCAAGCATGTGTGGATAAATTGCCAGCAGTTATGTGCCATTAATATTATTATTATTTATGTCAGCATATTGACATTTTATGGTAGGTGACATGACTCGGTTAGTAAGAGGAGCCTCCAGTTTGTATTTTTAATATGCTAGTGTATTTGGTTTATTTGCCTTAGGAGGTTTTTTTTATTCAAACTATTTGTTGCTAATCTAAGTTTTTACAGAGTTTAATTTGAACATCAGTAGATGAAAAGAAAGATTAGAAACTGCTACAGCATCTCCTGCATTTTTCTGTGCACAAAGAAAAACACAAAACCCTTGACAAGATCAGCACATGCAAAGGCATATATAGGATTTAAAGGCTTGCCTCAACATTTCCCAGTCTAGGTATGGATTTCACAAAGATTAATAGAGAATTTCCCAAACTTCTGAAAGCTGAGCTGCTCTTTAAGAAAAGTAGAACAAATTTTTATGCCTCACTACAGTTTTACTGCCTGTTGTTAAAGGTTTAAAGATCTTAATGTATTCATCTTCTGCTCCCTCCTTGGCTGGCCCTTTGTGACTCCTCCTCCTCCTGCCTCAGGGAACACTGGTGAACATCTTGGGATGTATTTCCTCCCTTCCTCTCATAGTTTTAAAGGAGTCAGAGTCTTAACTATATCATTATTGGAAGTATTATTCTTGGCTCCACTTGGAATGCCTGGGACATCTTTCACTTCAAAACAATCCTTTCAGACTCTCTGGAAATGTTTCTTTGCCTCTGGGTGCATTTTCTCCACCACTCTAATAGCTAGAAATGGACCTCTACAAACCAGAAAACAAGCCAAGACTCCGGTAAGCAGCAGAGAAGGATCTGCTGTGTGCACTCTGCTTGTCCTCTCTTTTTGGAAAACATTAGGTAAAACAGCCCATATATTTTTGGTGGAATGCATTTGTTGGGGGAAGACTGAATGGGAACCTTTTGAGTATAGATGCATATAGTCACTCTTTTCTTGCACTATAATTATTTAGTATGGAATGAAAAGGTAATTAAAATTTGTCTCCTTTTAACTACAGAGAGTATATTATCTAAAATGAGGGTCTCATGGTAATTATTTTGAGTTATTTATTTAGTGACAAAGTAAACAGTGTGTCTATGCTGTGTTAAAACTGAGAACAGCACAAAGTTTAGGCAGAAAGATCATTGTTCACTCTACACATAAATAATGGATGATCATGTGGCTGCCACATTGCTATTGATTTGGCTGAATGGATTAATCCAACACTGTAAAAATACACCTGTTACTTAATGAACTTGTGTTGTAATTTTAAAACATATTGGTACAGAAAATATTAAGTACTTTCTAATGGCAATATTTTTCAATATTTCAAGAATTACTTTTGAAATAACCCATTGTTCAAGGACCACTGAGCTATAGTGTAAAAAATCCATAATCTTTCTTATGAAGTACAAGTACTCTATACAAAGCCTTCAACAACTCCACCTTAGCCAGGAAGAAAAAGACCAGTAGTGGGATTGTGAGGGTCAAAACAGGGATACAGATATGGGACATGACTATGGGATTGAAGGTGTGTCATGGGAAGAGATACTGTCTTCACACCAAGGGAAATCATCTGAAGAACCTTTCTACAGATCCCCAATTTATAATGTTTCTGAGGTTGCTTGTTCCAGTAATACACACAGATTAGTGAAGGCAGTCAATGATTCCTGTGCTTACCAGTTAAGTGCCACCCAGCATAGCTTTTCAGAGGGAAATAGAAAAGCCTGATTTCTTAAATTAGAGAAGATTTTGAAAAAAAACACCAGTTAGTTACCTTGCTGCCACCACAGGCCCAGTATCCAAAGGAAGATTGGGAAACCTTCAGTTACAATTTTGAAATTAATCTCCCTCCTTAGATGAACATAAAGACTTAGAAAACACTGCCCTTGTAGACTGACAAGAAAGACTTTTAGGAATGTAGTGCATGGTATGTTTCTGTGTCACTTCATAGCTTGATGCCTTAAGTGATTCAGAATAATACATAAATAGGTTAATGCATAAATTATGCGAAGTATTCAAATATAAATTTTCCCCTCCAATTCTGAAAATAAAAATGCCATCTATAAAGTTATTTCAAAGGTATGCAATGGTTGTATTATGCTTTCCATCCTCACAGAGCTGTAGAAATGTGAAATCATTCTCATCATACTCTTACACAGTAAAGCCAGCTTCTTTTCAAAGGGAACAACTGGGGCCGTACTCACAGCTGCTCCTGGCTTGGAAAGAGGAGCTCTTTGCCTCAGTCCTGCAGGTAGATCACCAGACTTTGCCTCACAGAACACTTAAATTCCTCCAGTTCAGCTCAAACCTCGTGACCCCAAAGTGAAGTAGCAAGGACCAAGGAGCAACAGCTGAGGCAGGTTCCTCCTGCTGGCCCGCCATGCCAAACCACAGCAATCTGAACCTGGGAATAAAGCATATTTCACTTCACTTTTCAATCAGCCCCTACTGCTCTGGGCCAAAGAGCTTGACTGTTTGAGAACCCAGGACAAGAAGAGGAGAAAAGATATTCCCACTAAGACAAAGGTGTCAGAATGGCCATGACTACTGCTCTAGTCTAATGAATAGGATCCTTTTTTCACATTTCTAGAATCTGTGAAAGGAAACTATCTATGGTCTAATAACATTCAAATGAGAACAATTTTTTACTTCTCTCTCTCAATGAATCTCATATTCCTATTTCTCCTACTAAATGCAGGAAGCCCCTGTATTCCACTAGGACTGAGCTGAGAGATTCACATATTACATATGAAAAAGAGATCAGTCCATGGTGCAGGACAGGTAATGTAATAAAATGGGAATGTATTCTTAGTCTAAGTTATCTATTCCTTATACTGGGAATGAGGGAGAGGCTATGGCATGGCAGTGCTGGGACTCCAGTGCCCAAATGATACAGCATTATCAGACATGTCACTTTTAACCCAACTAGGTGGCTTCAGGAGAAATCTGATTGACAACCACTGACTGCTTCTCAGGACACTGCACTAAACCACAAGAGCCATTATCCAAATTTTTCATCTTAAAATAAGAAAGTCTGGAAAAAAAAACAAAACCAAACACCAAGTGTAAAGTCATACAATGTCTCCAGTGTTGTCGCACTAACTTTGTAATATGCTGTCATCCTTATTGATGCACTAGTGTATGGGGTCAAAAATAATACTTTTTTTTCTGTCATAATTCTTACAGAAGTCAGCGGAATAGATACCCATAAAAAAGTGAACCAGGCTCATGATTTGCTACTTTTTTCTACTTCTATCACTACACATGGTAAGTACACTTGGCACGTGGATTGATTCAGAAAGAAACTGCTCTATAGTGGCAATGATTCTCTTTGAAGAGGTATCAGTTGATTTATGACTTTTTTCTGCCTGTTCTCATTTACTTGGCTCTAAATTAAGGACAAGATCCTTTGCATTCTAAGAGTAAAACAGTGTTTATAAGAGAACAGAGTAATCAAAATCCCTCTTAAATCAAGTATACATCTACACAGTGAGTTTAGAGGCAGTTCTAGAAATGTGCATAGCCTTATCTATTAAAATCTACAGGAAAGACTAAAGCAAAAGCATTCCATTTTAATTGTTATCTAGTTTTCCATATTACTATAGAATTCCCTTATCTCAGAACTGAATGTAGGAAGAGACAAAAGGAACTTTCTGCCTCAGCTTTCTGATACCCTGATGACCTCCTCCTGGGAGATCCTGTGCTCTCTGTTAATTTAGATACCATATGCCTCATTGGTCATCAAGTCAGTTGCTGCTCTCTATTTTATAGCCTCACAGGGATTTTGATCAGACTGTCTATAAAACTAATCACTTCCTCTGTTTACTTTCACTCTACAATTCAGAGAAGCCCCAGCTGATCAGTATTTTCTTGTACCTACTTACAAATAGCACTATCTAGTCAGCTGTGTTCTTTCCTTTGGTTTGTACTGCTCTACTATAATTTATACACCATCTGCCACAGTCTAAGTACAGCATCAAGAGCTGGAAAGCAGAAGAGAAGGGATGTAGGAAAGAGCTACACAGACTCTGAACTAACACTATTGGTCAGACTCCGGGAACTGGGAGGGAGTGGTCTGGAGACCAGGACTTTCTTGCTACCTTACAGCAGAACTTTATTTCTGCTGACACTCCTGCAGTCCCTTGATGAACTAGGATCTGAGCTCCTGTTTGTGTTTGTGTATAGGGTGGATATGTTTGATCTCCTTTTCTTGTGCAAGCTAGCATTTTGGTGGGGGCCAGAAGGAAAAGGCTGACCCTCTGGGTGGAGAAGCTGAAAAGGTAACCTCTGATTAGACACCACATCAGTGCT
This sequence comes from Florisuga fusca, assembly GCA_038090715.1. Lineage (NCBI taxonomy): Eukaryota > Metazoa > Chordata > Aves > Apodiformes > Trochilidae > Florisuga > Florisuga fusca. Next base: position 5,052,635 of record JAAWXA010000031.1, on the reverse strand, counting down.
GAGACTGACCAGTGAAGTGAAGAACGAATGTGGACTCACACGCTGCTTCTGGGGTCACTGGTAATGAGAATACCAAGATGAATGGAGCCATTCACTCTGCTCTGAGTGATTGATTGAAGCTGTTTTCATCTCTGTGGGGTGTTCTTTTTTGGCTAAAATAACACTTCACTCAGAATTCTCCTACACAGGCATATAAAGCCTCCTCTGACACTCAACCCAGGTAAGGGGTAAAAACCTTAGGACTCCCCTTTCCCTCCTGCCTCCAGTCAGTAGTGCAGTTATTTTGCATTGTTCATCTTTCTTCATCTTTTTGTAAACCCATCAAGTTTACCAGTGACAGAGTATATAAGGAAGGAGAATAGTATCTGGATGTGTGGGGCATATTCAGGCTATTTTTCCAAGTAACAGGAGCACAGCTGTGAAGCTGAGGAAAAATACAGGATCAAGCAAAACCTTGGGACAGCTCTGAGTAAGAAGAGGGTCAAACTGTGCAGTGAGTGTATTGGGAGAAGCTTTAGTCAATATAAGCAGACCATCCTCAAAGCATTTATCTTCACAACTCCTCTATCAAGAAGTAGGATGCTATTATTGCATTTTTATCAAAGCAAACACAGGGAAACCATATACCTTGTCCCTATATAGTAACCCTACTGAAGAGCAGGAATCTGGACTGAACAGCCCTACTGAAGAGCAGAGGCACACAGCTAGGGACCATATCATAAGATGTTCCACCTCATTCACCTTACAAAATCCAAATGCTTTTCTAGATCACTTCCATTCCCCTGATTTCATGTCAGTCTCTTCTGACACTTTTATACTGTCTCATATGAGCTGATGCTGACCTTTCTATGGGAATTATAACCAAGGAGTAACACCCAGGCAGCCTCAGGCAGGCAGAAAGGCAGCAACAGGACTATGTGGAGGTATTCAGGAGACAAACATGCAGCCTATTCAAATAGAGCAATAAGCCCACATAATAATGCCCACATCACAGATGTTTCTGCTTCTCCTGGTGGACACTAATCAGAGCAGATGATAAGTTTAAAAAAAGAAAAAAAAAGTGCTTAACACCTTTGCTTTACAGAGACAAAATACATATTAGGTGGGTTGTACTGAACAGCCAAGTGTTTTTCAGTAACTCAAACACTGCACATACTTACCAGAAATAACCAGATACTTGCTAACTTTTACAGTTCATCCTTTCTCTCCTTTAGCAAACTCCTCATCTTCACTACAGGATTCTGTCCAAGGCTCCAGTTTCACTTGCCAGTCGTCAAAAGAGCTGCTCTCAGTGGTGACAACCTTCCCTGCAGAAAGACCTGTGAGCTCTGCTACTGACACAGCTTCTGAACCTCAGTAGTGCTATCACCTGTATTTCCTTGATCTGTCACATGGGATCAGTAAGAAGATCTAACTTTCCTTCATCTCAAGTCATCCCTGTCTCTATTCTGGCTTTCTTCTCCCCTCAGTAAGTATTTTACCAATCTTTTCCAGTGAATGCTTCTATCACTGCACGTGACCAAACACAATGACTGGAGATCTCTGGCACGTGGCTATCTCCAACCCACTGCCCTTTGCAGAACAGCTGAGCTGTGACAGCATTGTAAGTAACACAAATTTCAGGTTTTGATTTACAAAAAAATTATAGCTTTGTAGCCATGATTCTGTTTCCTGGCTATTAAGAATTCAGTGCTCTGGACTGCGACACTGTTTTTACCCTTACCAGCTCCTTGTGGATCCATGACAGGCTGTTAGTTCCCTCAAGGAGTCTTAGAGGCATCACGATGGGCACACTGACATCCTGAAGTCTGGAGGGTTCAAAAGAGAACTGGAAGTTTGTGACACTTTTCATTCTTGGCAATTCAGAGGACACAAAGAAATTTATTTCTATCTGACCCTTCCTGCATGTCCAAAGTTTCAGTCCAGGTTTTGTTGTTGTTATTTACAGCTGTAAACGGATCTAAAAAGAGCTAAATGAAGGCTCACAGGATACTGGGAACAAGCTTGTAATCCTGCCTCTCAGAGTGTTGTGCAAGCTATTGTTAAACACGATTTTCCAGCTACTGATTAATTATTTTATCAAAAACAAAACCAGTGTGATTTTAATGAGAGGACTCAGATTTAGTCTGGCTGAGCAGATAGATTATGTATTTAATTTTAAATGGTCTGTAAACATCTAAGATCTTTATATATGAAGAAAATAATAGTATCTATATTTAGATATTTGAGCAAAGCTTGGGTTTTTACAGGATTGAGATAGAAAAATCAAAGTGATATTTTGATCTCTTGGTATTTTTCTGGTATCTCCTGATCAGCTTAATTTGAAGGTGAAAACATGCACGTTAGAGACATCCAGAGATACCCATCTCTGTGCAATGTGTCTGAAAAAAATTAATTTCTTGCAACATAATGAACTCCAGAAAAATAAGGGGAAAATAAGTTTTCTTTTATACTTATCAGTCATACAGAAAAATCCTCCTCGGATGAAGAATTACAACAATTTTTGCTACAATGTCTTATTACTATGAAGGATAAACATAGCAAAAATATTTATGTCAAGCCATCTAATAGCATATTTATGGAGGTTTGGAGAAATATTTGCTAATTAAGTATACTATTTATCACCCACCTAGTAGGCTATCTTTCTGGAATTCCAACTATTAAGTGTCTACAATAATGAACAATTAATATTTAAGAAAATTAATTATTCCAGATTTTTTTTTCTCCTTTTCTTCTGCTAGTATGTTCTGTAAACTTGTAACAGCAAAGATTATTGCCAAAGCTTACAGTAGATTTATAAAAGAAAATGGATTTAATGGCTTCAAAACCTGATTCCTTGCAGTACTGCAGGCCTAGAAAAAAGCAAGTTTTACTCTGAACCATAAAAAAGTTAATATTTACTTGTGATTTTTGAAAGGGGAACCAGATTCCAAAATACCAATTTCAAAATCAAGGCAATTTCCTATTGAAGAAAATCTAGGAATTTTATACTTGATACATTTTCTGGTTTTAGTTTTGGAATTCTAGTGACTAGTCCATTTGTAATTTTGTATTCTAAAAAAACTTACTTGGAATCATGGTAACCATACCACTTACCTTCTAGAGAAACTTCCAAAGCATCCCAAAGTGGTTTTCTACCACAGATATTATATGCATCTTAAGATGCTCTGCAAGATGATACAATGCTTTATTATAGTACATGAAGAGGATAAACTTCAAAATTTATTAAAGGTTGACTCTTAATCCATGAACCATAATATTATCCATGAACCAAATCATATCTTTTTCCTCTCCTCTCTCAGGTAGCTTCCTCTCCTTCTTTCTAAGTCTCCCTCATCATAGGAGAGGAGGGAGACTACTCCATTCTCCCAAAGTCCATTAATTTTTTCCTTCATCAAAGATCATTAATACTTCTCTCTTTACGTCCATCCTTTAAAATTCCTCCAAATGTCATCCAGCAATTGGATGCAACAGTGGAAGCTGCAGGGTAAAACAGGAAGACTTTGCCCTCTCTAGAAATAACAAATGATCTCCTCTCCCTTTGGTTCTGTGCAGCAGTTGGGAGAAGCAGTAAACCTGGCACCTTGTCACTGCAGTGTGGCAGAGACAATAAAGAATCTGCCTCTGATTCTTTTTGACAAAGAAGGAGACAGGAGAGAGAAAAGCAACAACCACCTTGATCCTCAGTCCCCCTTTCTGTGTGAGCAGATGACAGTGACGTTTCCTGCATGTTGTGGCTGAGTGGAAGAAAAGTTAGGGGTACCTGAAATACTGAACACTTCTGAGAAAATACCAAAGAGCCCTCGGAGTATCAACTATAGCTCGAAAATACCTTATAAAATAAAGAAAAGTATCCTTTAACCTAGTCAAATCAATAACTGTCATAAACACCACATTTCCTTTGAAAGTCTGTATCAATGTACTTTCAGCTTGTCAGCAACCTTTCCAAGTACTAAGTGCACTTCTCTCATTATCAAAGCAAAGAAATACTTATACCCTCGGGACTTCCATCTGCAAATATATATAAAAATAATTTTAAAATGTAAACTATAAATGAAACAGTGACTGGAATTTATTTCTGAAAATATTGTATTAAGTTACCAATGAGTTTCTAAGAGAGAAAAATCTTTCAAATTCCTGATAACTACTGGTTTAATGACTCGTACACTTGAATTTTTCTGTTGCACAGGAAGTCCAGCGTGTTGTCCCTTTTTGGACTTTACCTCCTATTTTCTTCAGAATTTGCACATATACTCTAAAAATCATTGGGAATTTCCAGCTTTGGTGAAAAACAGATGCAGGTCTAAGTTCAACAAAGGAAGCTGTTTCTAACAATCTCTAGCAAACACAACACAGCTGACAGCTGAATGTTACAAATGGGGCCTCATAAACAGGGCTTAACAATTTTGTTTAAGATCACAAGTTCCTAACCAACACTTGAGCCACAGAAGAATGTCCATTAGCTGCTATAAAAGCAAAACTGGTAGGCCTTTGTCATTCAGTGGAGGGCCTGAAAGGCACAAACAAGCAGACACACCAACACACTGAAGAGTAGTATAAATTCTTCAATTTGAGTTATTTCCACTGTTTTTCCTTCCTCTCAACAATATGAAATCCTGATTCATTTCAGTTGAAAGCATTTTTTTGCTCTGCATTTAATCACGGTCACATTTCTTTCTGGTTTAGCTTCCATTTGTCTCTTTACTTTGCATCCAGTACGATTTTATGGTGTAAAGAGAAAAAATATTTGTAGTTCAAGCTGGTTTGTCCTGCTGTTGCATTCTTTACTCTTTTTATCTGGTGCATGGAAAGATGCTAACCTTTCTGTGCTATCTTAACTGCAGTGATCTGGGAGCAAAGCAAATGAGATTTAGGAGATCTGTTTCTGTTGTCATTATTAAACTTCATATGCTTTGCAATGTAGGCAACGTGTTTTATTTCTCTTAACTTGAAAGAGGTTTCTGTCTTATTGTTGCAATTTATTAAGGGCAAACAATCTAGGGCTTATAATAGGCCTGTAGGCAGAACAAAGCCCTTGTCAAATGGAAGGGTTGGCTGCTCAGCTGGGTAGCATGTAAATGTGCAAGAAGAACTGTTCTGTTCAAAGACACCAGACATGCTTTTTAAATAAAACATCTCTCATAACTGAGAGTTGCCATTTAAGTGTTGCGTTGGAAATGTTGATTAAAAAAAAAAGTAACTGAAGAAATAGAGTTGCAGTGCATATTTTTGTAAACTCTCATAATAAGCAAAATCCCATATATCAGGGATAAGGTTTCAGTTAGGGCCTGAACACTATATGTTTCTAAAATGGCATTTAATTTTAATTTTTTAATACTATGTTATGCAAGTCAGGGTAAGTTCATTGATTGCTCTATTCACTTGGGCAGACCATGTAAATTGATCTTATCCAAGACGTATTTTTGGGTTTGCTTTTAATATGAGATCACTCTGCCTGCTACTTTGTCATAGTATCATGTCTCAGAAAGTAAAACAGTTTCTCATTCTGCAGCTCATTTAGAATTTCTCATTATGTGCCTCCTTTGCAACAGCTGAAATTAAAATGACAGATAACTACATAATGATAACAACATAATAAGCATTTTTTTTCATGCTGTGGTCCACTTGGGCACAGGCAGTTCTTTTTTTCCTCTTCTGTTAAAACAGATAATCAGAACAGTATCATCAATAAGATTTTTCACTTTAACTTTTCATAATGTTTCCAGACTTCACTATTTGGCAAAGATAATTGGGACAGATTTCTTTATTTTTTCCTCTGGCCTAAAACTCAACACCCCCCACTTCCCAAACTGTTACCACCGAAGAGTTTATTAAATGGCTGAAAAAGACAGCTGGTCCCACCATCTGTTAAAAATTTTCAGGGGCCAAATGAAACAGGTTACACCTTTAGCCATGCCAAGTCTTCCAATACCCCCTCCCTCTCACAGCCTGTGGAGGGCTAATCTGAATTTCACGCTCTGATTTTGCTATTGCTAATGTCTGAGCTTCTTATGTGTGCTTCTTGTAGTTGCTTATATTAGTTCTCTAGCAGTAACAAAAGCTCCCTTCTCCTTTCAACCCAGCTCATTTGCAATCAACGGAATCCTGGGTCTATAGTCTCCATTACAATAAGATACTGTACCTTGAAGGAAACCCACAGAGAACCTAATATCTGACTTTCTGGAGCAACAGAGAAAACCAAGGGTACATTTCTGTTGTTTTGCAGCCACTCTTCTATAAATGCTAATGGAAGTAATTCAGATGTGCCAACAAAGACAGAATCTGCAACACGCTGCAGGTGTGAGGGGGCTGAAACAAAAGGGATGCTAACCCTAATGGTATTTCTTGTCATTAACAATTCTTTGATGTTCATACTTGAGCCTCTCTTTTATCTTGTAGTTTTTCAGCCATCTTTGTTAACATGCAGTGCAACTAAATCTTTTTTTCCCCCTAACCTTTAAAGACATCTGCAAAATGTTTATGCTAAGTTAGTTTCCATAGCATCTTTCTGTAACACAAGTCGAAGCAAAATGAGATAAAGCTTGTAAGGTTATTATTAAAACATCAGTAAGTTCCTATCATTAAGTGAAAGGAGCAGATCAATAAAAAGAAGCTCTTAATGTTACTTTAATAAGGATGAGTTTCTTGTAACAGGACTAGGGATTAACTTCAGTAACAGAAGTGGTGTTTGTAATATTGCAAGTTGGTTGATAGGAAATACTTTTTTTTACTTGTATTAATTAAAAAAAGAACTGCAAATATCAGTAACTTCCTATATTAAAGAGCCTTTCACAACATACTATATTTAAGGACATTCTAATTTTCCAGAAGGGATTTCTCTACCACTAAGTGGGCAATGGCAGGCAGTCAAGGCACTGTAGGTGGAGTTTCTGCATACCCATCTGTCTTTCCATGACTTACAGATGGAAAAACGCTGTGTCTTTTAAAATGTTCAACTCAGTAGGATGACAGTGAAATGAAATGAACAATCAAAGCACAGAAGATGCCAGTCTGAACTACTGCACAGCACCACCAGCAGACCCAGTGCTTTGCTCTCATCCCATCGGTCATGTCCTGTTAGATCACATCCCATTTTATCACACTCTGTTGCATTATTGTTTCAGCATGATGGAATGTTGAATGAGTAACATAATCAATCGATACCAATTTCCAATTGAAATTCAGCTGTAAATCTGCACTAAGAATGGTGGAGACTGTAATACAAGTTATCAAAACATACAGTTCTATGAAGCCTCCCATTTTGTTTTTCTTTCAAAACTTCATTTCTAAGAGACGAGTTTTAACTAATTAAATCTGTGCCTGCATTAAGCACAGTACTTATCTTTGAATTTGGATGTAAACTTCCCACCACACTAATCCTACGGAACAAGATAAAGAGTAGATAGATTCGTACTTTTTTTTTTTTTTTTTTCCTTTTACAGCTTGCTTTCATCTTGAGGCATAAAGGCAAACTAGGAACAGTGTAGTTAATATATTGTCTTGTCCCAAGTTTTAGCTGTATGGATTGATGGACTCAGCTGCTATTCTTATTTCATCTACAACATTCAGCAGTCTTAGTAATGTGTATTGGAATTTGGAAACTTGAAACAGTATCTTAATTTCATAAAATAATCAATAATCTAAATTGTATTTCTTGTCACAGCACTGAGTAGTATGCATTCCTTGGGTGACAGATATCACAAAAATAAGTTTCCATTTCAAAGACTGTGCTATCTCAGGGAGAGCCATTCTGTCATAGAAGCCTTTAGATAATCTCTTCTGTTGCATTGTGTTCATTTGTTGCTTTTAACAGGGAGCAGCAGCTAGAGCCAAATACATTTAATAAACCATGTCACACAATTTTGTGCAGCACACAATTTTGAGCAGTACCTGCTCTGTGTTCTTCTCCCTTTGCTAGAGGGTAGCACCTCCACATCATCCTGTCCCAGCTGTAGAGCAATGCCATGCTCCAGCACCCTGCTTTCAGAGGATTCCATCCACCAGAACCATGAGACCCTGCAGCTCCCCATCCTGGCCTCACCCATCCACACCAGTGCATTACACAGCATGGCACACAAGCTCTGCTCTTCCAGTTTTAGATAGGTCTTCATCAGAGACTTGTCACAACCAGCAGAAAATTTTTGGAAATGTCCCTGAGAGGCCTCCCTCCCTCCCTGCCCCCCAGCACTGTACTCCAGCTTAGTGCACTGCATCTGGTGGTATTACTGCCACCAAGAAATCAAGATGAGGCTTTCAAGCCTCCTTTTCACTGGTGATGGGTCAGCAACTGGGACTCGGGTCTTTTGAAGAAAAATGCACACATGTTGATCTACCTACATCCCATCTGCATTGGCCAACGATTTTATGAAACACTATTTAAATTATTGAAAAAATAATCTCTCTCTGCAATTTAAAAAAAAAATTGGCCTGCCAAACAAAAGCAAGGAATTTAATCTACTACTGGCCTAATCAATAATATGTAATCTGGCTTCTGGAAACATTACTCCAGGATGTGTTTTTCACTTATCTGCTCCTATGTCCTCTAGCATCATAGCACATGACTACGACAATAAATATCCCATGACAACATAATGTGTATTTACTGTTCTGACTGATACTGGATTTATACATATAATAAAATAATTTCCAATAATTCTTGAGGGATCCATTAAGACAAGTCAGGGCACCAGCCTGTGTTTAAAGACACAGCACACCAGTATTAGGAATTGTCAGCCTCCTCCTTTGCTAGTTCCAGTGCCCAGCACAAAGGAGGCACAAAGCCTGAGTTTGATAACCTTTATCTCCAGCCCAGAGAACTGCTCCCTGGCCTATGGTTTTCACAGCACCCTGTGCTACTAATGTCAGTCTGGAAGTTGTGCTCTGCTGTCAAGCAGAAACACCTTCTGTTAACTAAGCATCCAGCTACAATCCCTCTCAGGGTGAACAGTGTTAAAGAAAAGGCCCATTATCAAAATGCGTTTCTAGCATTAACCACAAAATTGACACAATTTCTATTTTGTTATCAGAGTTAAAAGAATAAGGATGGATAACTGTATCACATGCCATGTCTTGTGCATGCATTTGTACTAAAACTACTAACCTGTTTCTTCTAGGATGATCTGTTTGTGTAATATCGCTTCATTTTAAATTGTATGTACTATCTGTGTTTATTCAACCAGAAAACATTTTAAAATCCACAGCTTGCTTCTCATTCTATTTTGATGAGGAAAAAAAAAAAAGAAAGAAAAAAAAGAAGAAAAATAAGACTATGGTAGATGTCAGTTATTTACCTCATTGCTAGTTATTTTACAATAAAAAGAAGGAAATAAATTGTTCAATTATAGCTTTTTTTTTTTTCCCTATTCAATTATAGCTTTTTTTTTTTTTCCCTAAATACAAGATTTTTAAATTGGGAATTAAATCCCATTTTACATACATTTAAATTTGTTGTAAAATAGCTAGTGGTACTACCTAGACATTTTAACCTCTAGCCATTTGCTCCCACCACAAAAGTACATTATTAGTCCCTTCATGAAATCACATAACTTTTTCTCCAAATTCCATATTTCCCTATGTTCACTAAAGAAGAAACTCATGAGGAAACTCAGAGACAGACCCAAGTTCTAAAATGTGCAGTTTGGTTGTTTGTCCTCATACACATGAAACTAAGCCAAGATCAGTCAATATTGAAAAGAGATCTTGTGTATTAAAACTGCAGGCTTGAGGCATATGTGTATTGCACTATCAGAGAAAACCACATAGTGATGTATATGAAACTCATCCTGTTTTCCTACTGTTTATTGAGTTCAATATCAAATAAGAACAGATCTAAAGCCACTACCTATCTTCAGTTTCTTATTTACTTTGCATTTTTAACATGTCCTGTATTTAAAACCATACCTGTTTTGCATTATTATAGAAGATACAAATAAAGTTTCTTTGCAATAATGGATGTGGATTGTAACAATGATGGTTTGAGATTATCTAAGTCAGGACTATCTTTAAATAAAAGCACAGCAAAAGCTGAAAGGATCGAAATAGAAAAAATAACAACACTAGGAGATTCCTTCCAAATCTTTCTGATGAGCAATCACCTATATTGAATGAGAAGTGCACTGGAGGTATGTGAAAGCAGTAAAAAGAAGGTGAAATGGTAGGTCCCTTTTACTGCCTGACAGCACAAATCAGAAGGTCTCCAGCTCAACTAAAAAGGACCATGTTTAAATACTTTTATTTTGTTTAAAACTGAAACAAAAAAATCTACTTTGTGTATGTGTGTGCTGTATAGTGCTTAGTACCACTGTGTACCAGAAGTCAGGAACTTACTGGAATTAAACCAAAATGAGACAATTGCTTGGAGGCATAAGTATTCAGTTATATAAACCACAGTAAAATACCATATTACCATAATGATATAGGCATTATGCTTATATTAGCAACTATACTAAATGACATAAGATAATCAGTATTAGGAAGAAATACTTCCTACTATTAGGAAGAAATCTTGCTTCCAGTAAGATGACTGTAATTGTGCAGAGGGGTATGCTTTCTGTACCTACCACTGAAAAATTTTGCTTCCAATTGCTAAATAAAATCAGACCTGAAGTTGATTTTCCTTTTAGAATCAAGACAAACTTTTAGCTTTTCATTATTTATAGCTGTGTAAGTTTCTAAGTAACAACTCCTTGGATAGCCTGGCAGGGTCCACAGTGCACAAAAGCCCTTTCCACTGCTCTTACAGTGTATGGGTGGTGGAGGTCACAGCGGGGGCAAATTTAAGATGGCTGCAATTTACTTCTATTCTAAGGTCCCTTTATGTTACTAAAGTGATGTAAATGTTTAAGTGAGAAGAGTGTATAAAATTACCAAATGAAAGGGGCTAATCTTCAAAAGCTCCCTGCCCAATTTTTGTTGTTACAGGAAGGTTTTTAAGCTGCCATAACTGAAGGGCAGAAATTGTCCTCAGCAAGAACCAGTTTCTAGTGCCATTAAGGTCTACAGAAGAGATCTACTAAAAGCCCTTGTTGAGCTTCGTCCTTTCCCATCTGCTGAAAAGTGTTTAATACATTATACATTGTCTAAGAAATGTTACTCTTTCTAACAGAAATCACTCTTTACTTCTATAAAATATTAAGAACAGGATATATTGTGAACTATTAAGTAAAATACAGTAATATCTCAGGATAATATATGTAAAAAGAAATAAATCGGAACAACACTTCAATGATATCAAAACCAAATGAGAAAATATAAGCAATTCACATTGATGTGCTCCCACTGACCATGGTCACCACATTGACCTGCCTCCCATGCTACTGTTCCGTGCACAAATCCATCAAACAAACAAACACATCTATCAATGTGGGAACAGAACTTCAACTCTTTGGCCAGTTCTAGCATGACTGCCTGGTTCTAAAGCAAGCTGAGGATATGGCATATAATAATCTAAAGGCATATATGCATTCTAAAATGAGGATAAGAGAAGGTCACCTCAGAGGGGTTATCTGTTGAGAGTAAAAAAAAGATTAAAAAAAAAAAACCCAAAAAACAAATTAGGAAAGGGCAGTAAGTTATGAAATAATAAAATGCACAGACCAGCTTTGTGCACCTTTTTTAGGCCAAAGCAGCAAGAATTACAATTCATTATTCATTGCTAGTAACTTCAGCATAAAATATTTGTGACATTAAACTATTTTTCAAAATTATAAATACAACAAGGAGAATACTGCATTTTACCCTTTCAATGCAATTAAAGGCTGCTTAAAATCTCTTTGAAGTCCGGTTCTGATGGCTGAGATTGATACAAGCTTAACAATAGGGAAGAAAAAAAAAAAGAAGAAACCTAAGGAATGTACTTAGGGAGTGTCTGCATTTTGCTTGTGCTTTGCTATTTAGTGTTCTGAAGCTGCTCTTGTTCACTCAGGCTCCCATTCAGCAAAGCACTTAATAATGTGAAATTTCCTTTATTTCAGTGGGAGTGAGGCTTTGGCTTAAGTGTTTCACTGAACTATATATTATTTTTCACTCCTTTATGAAATTAATAGAACTACTCAGAATATCTTACTCAATGTAAGGTAAATTACTGGTTTTCAGTCAGGTGACATAATACCTATCTGGAAGCCTCACAACCATTTAATGAAAAGGCAGGTTAGCTGTGCATAGTAATGATGTGAATTGCAAGAATAATCAAACTTTATTTTCCCAAACAGTTTTCAAAAAGGAAGGGTGCAATCAACAAGGATCGATATTGCTAGAAATGCATGTGATCTATGCCAATCTAAGAATAGAATAACTAACTTGACTCTTTTAAAATAATGAAGAATTTATATATTGCACAGGAAAAGAAAAGCTGTATGTTATTTTTTGTGAGGTATCATAAAAAGTCTCACTCTTTTTACATTTTCACAAAATCTAAAGAAACTGATCTGCACACACGTATTCATATCAATTACCATTCATGTGTGCACTGCATCTTCCAATATCATTAATTCATCTGCAGCTACTTACCAGTTCTCTGTTAAAGGAGTCCCTAAATTTTAAGGGCTCTAAAGTCCACACCCAAAAATAAAGCAGAGGAGAATGAGAAGTAAAGCAAAGAACTTTGGTCTCTGACAGGATTTTAATACTTCTTGACTGAAGGATTGTTCTTCCTGGAACAGCTGAATCCTCTCATACTCATCTGCCCCACCTGACTTAATTTCTGTGCTTATTAGGAGAGACAAAGCTTTTGCTGAACCATCTATTTCATTAGCCTTTCTCCTTTTAAATCCATTCTGGTTTAGGGATGCCCTGTCTGCACTCAGGTCTTATTTCCTACGTCATCTTTTCTTGTCCTGTAGTCAAAAAAGATGGTGTCAGTGAACCTTGATAGTAAGAAATTCTGTAGCTTAAGGAACAGGTGTCACCACCACCTCCATGAGGATGAAGGAAAAATTGAGCAAATTTCTAATGCAGTACACACATGAACATTTTATTTCCAGAAGTCTTTGACAAGAGCTTGTACAGAAAAGAAGCAAAGAATTGTTACAGATCAAAACTGTGGCTCAGAAACAGAGTAAGATGAAATAGCTTCTGTCACAGAAACAGTTACCAGCAAAACACCTTGGTGCTTCATAAAGAGTTACATATTGTTTCATCAAGGATTTGGGAAAGAAGGAAGAAACAAGATAAAAAATTTGCAGGTGACATTTTTTACTGCTGCATAAAAGAAGGCTGTGGAAAGGCAGGAATCACTGGAGCACAGAGATACAGGTTAAGAAAGAAATTCCATACTTGCACTTACAAGAATAATGAGTTATGATGATGGTTTCGGTCACAAGCAATATATGAAGCAATGTGTGAAATGCTAGCTTTAAAACTGTTTTGTTTCTCATATTTTAAACAATTCTTCAAGCTGAACTTATGGTAAACTAATACTTCATAAGAAAAAAGTTTACAAGACAAATTGAGACACAATTATTATTTTAGATAATTTTACTCCATACATTTTTGTAGTGTTAAAAGCCACACAGGAAGTTATAAAGGATAATGTTTAATATCAATCTGATGAAATACAAAAGACTTTCACTATGACCCCTAGATCTCTACAGAGATCTTTTAATCCAGTTCAGGTCCTTGATCTTTTTCAGTCATCTCTACCAGCAGTTGTGCCAGCACAACAGAAGGGATGGCACAGGGTGGGAACAGCAGCCGGGGGAGCAGGGAAGAAGGGGTCAGAACTGTGTAACTTGCTGCTAAACAAAAGTGTTTGCTACCAATATCAACACATCCAGGTAGTGCTGCTCACGTTTACTCTGAGTTGCTTATAGAAATACACTAAATGGGACATTTTATAGCTGCAAACCCAGGTCTAAATTAGTGAATGTTACTAGATGAAAATGTAATTTTAATTCTATAGACACACAGGCACACGGTTAATTGGAAGAAATTACAAGCATGAAAATACTCTTACCAGTACTAGTCAATAGAGTAAGTTAGGTTCAGCTTTGAGCAAAAGACACACCTCTTGAAGAAGGAGGAGATGGGGAGCTGAGAAAGCTGTTATCTTCAGGGATAGATTCAACAGCTGACAATGACTTGTAATACTCATCTTCTCTGTCGAGCACTTTGATTTGGCTTGAAGGAAAACAAACAACATTCATTAAGTTAAAAAATTAATTCTGTCAATATCTTCAGAACTAGAAATCCTCTACCCATGTGAAAATGAAGAGGGCCAGTACAAAAAAGGAAAAAAAAGATCAGATGATTTGATGAGAAAGATTACACATACTTTCACTTTGCCACTGCTTTTTTATGATTATACTCGGAATGGTTCTCAGGACCAATGGAATGCAATACACTCTTTCAGTTTGGGTGTACAGAATATTTGCATCAAACAGGTATTTCACATAGGCAATGTGGCTTTTTGGTCTGTATATGTTCCACAGGTATAGCTGATGATACACTGTGAATATGAGCTAGAGACCACATCACCAGTTTTTGGGGAAAACCCTACTGGTATCAAGTGGCTTTAACTTTGCTGTGATGTATGGTAAGTCCCAAAGTCTCATGTTAGTGTTTTTATTCCCTGAACAGGAATGCAGACTTTTTTAAACTAGTGGAGGGAGATAAAGTAAGTTTAATCTTGTGCAGTCGTGCAAAATTTTGGGCTTCAACCTTGATTCAAAAGCTTCTATTCATACAGTTATATTCAGAAGATGAATTTAATCCAGCAAGTAATACAGAAAGTTCTTGTATATTTTTGAAGCAGATGCATTTGCAAGACCAAGCATCCATCAGTTCTCTCTGGTTTACATGGCCAGTCAGTGAAAAATTTTGGCAATTGTATAGTAACCAGTCTGGCTTTTGTAAATTGTTTTCAGTAATTTCTACCTATTGCCAGGCAGTAACTGCTCATGTGACAATGAGAACTGACTCAGCTCAGTGGGGAAGGAGAGACCCCCTTTTGGGCTGAGTGGCCTCTCTGTCACCTCTTAAAAAGTTCTTCAGCCCTCCCCCAGGAGGGGGGGAGCTGATTGTGAGTGTGCTGCTGCAAACTGGCACAGCTTCTGTCTTTGCTCTAGGTCAGAGAACTCCAGTTTCAACACCCTTAATATGGCACCTTCCAATAGCACTAAATGCACTTAAAAACATGAAGAAAGCTTTTTTTTTTTTTTTTTTTTTTTTTCCAGAGTACTCAGGGGAGCATATTTTGTAAGAATTAGTTCTAGTGTTTGCAGACAGCAGTATATACAAGTTTTACATTTGCTTCTGCAGAAAATGTCCAAAGTCAATGCACAGAAATATGTTAATTGTTTATTTTTAGAAACCTCTCTAGAAAGTTTTGCATATTCTGTAATATCACAAAGGACTTCTTCTGTTTACTGTTGCTTAGAACTAAGAAGATAGATATTTACCCAAGTTTTCTTGGCTTCCTCTTGCTCCCTTGATATTCTAGAGTTCCCTGTGGAGAGGGCCAAGAACACACAGTCAAAGCAAAGCAGCAAGTCGTTAATTTTTAATTCAAAGTGATTTTGTGTTGAATGCAAGCAGATGCTGATAATATCAGAAGTCACAGCATAATTTTTTTGATCAAAGGGCTCAAGTGAGCCTGATGAAGCATGCATCTTGCTCGTCTTTGATAAACCACATCAATTATTCACCGTGAAGGCAGACATCCTGACATGAAAGCAACAGATAAAGAGCATAAGCACATGTTCAAGACGAGAGCAGAAGAACGTGGGGGTGGGGCTGGAGGGGCTGAAACAGGTATTAATAACGGAATTATTAACTGGAAACAAAGCCAGTAAAACAGCTTTATTGCCACTTTGAACTCACATTTAACTGGTTATAGTACATGTTGTCCTCAGGGCTATTCAGCATTTTGGGCTGCTGACATCGTCGTCGAGGTGTTCTCAGCTTCTGTTCAAGACAGTTTTCTGAACCTACAGTAAGATAACACCGTTTAGTTTTAAGCTGTGCCAGGTGCTGTGAATGTCTTTAGTGTATTTTAAAGAGTCTTTTCTTCTGTCCTGTTTGGTCCTGGATTTAGTACCAAGCCTGTCCTATCCAAAATAAGCACACAGAAACTTGGAGATCTTGGAGATCTTTTGTTTCTCTTTTGAAACTCAGTTCAAACACAAGTTTTTAAGCAGAAGTTCATTTTTATTTTTATAACATTTTTTGATTCTTCCATATGACTATATCACGCAGCTCCTTATTCCTTTCATGCTTTATCTTAGTATCTTCTGTTATCTAAGCAGGAAATTAGGTATATTGTGACCAGCTAGGGATATATCATTCAGCAGCAGCAAAACCATTTTTTCTACAGTAGACTGTAATAAATGCCTTTGACTGACGGGATTTAGTCTATTATCATCTTTTTTATTATATAAAAAAGCTACATTCTTGACATGGATCTCTGTTTAATCGAAGTAATTGGACAAGTTTGGAATTATGCTTCCTTAATATAATTTGTCAAGTAACAGTTAAGTAACAGTTACTTAAAGTCATCTGGAAAACAGTATTTAAAGATGAAGGAAGTATTTCAGAAGGGGTGGATTCTGAAGAGAAATATTTTCTTATTATTATTAAGGGAAAAAGATATTATGGTGTGCTGTACACTATTTTATCAGGTGTTTTCTGTGGCACGTTCTCGACATTATCAGAACAACTATATTCAGGATAAATCATAATCACTAAATTACTAAAAGACACTGTGGAGGGTAAGGAAAGGTCATTTATTTTCAAATAATTCTCCCAATGCCTTTCACTTTTCTGATACTTTCCTGTTAAAAACTATTTTAGTACAAATACAAAGAGTTTTTGGTGGCACTGAAAGAAAAATACTCTTGATATCACGATTGCCTTCCATACTGCATGGGAACATTGCTCTGATACAAGCACAAAGATCAAGCAGGACCTGACTTCCTTTTAAGACTTTAAAACTGAAGTCAATATGGCTTGTGTGGATGCAGAGCTCTAATCTCACAAATCCATTTGTGTTATCTGTCTTTAAGAAGCAGGTAATGTTACCAAGGAGGTTTATTATACACCTCGGTTTACGGTCTGCAACTTTTGTACTTTTCTGCAACTACTGGGTGAGGTAGCGGAGATGGTTGAACTTTGGCCTTTTCAGCCAAATGACTGTTCTGGGAAATTTTCTCTCTTTCACTGTCTTTCTCTCTCTCCACAGTGGAATCTGAAAGATATTAGTTTGCAGAGTAGGACTGCAAAGCCTGTGTGGGAGGGGAGCACTTGTTTCCTGCCAACCATCATGCTCCCTCAACCCACCTGGGAGGGACGGTGGCTTACATGGCTGCTGAGGGCGGCCTGAGCCAGTGACCTGACTGCAGAGCTGGGTTTAAAGTTAAAAAACAATTTTATAGGGCAAGGTTACATTTCTCCAGCAATACAAAATTATTTTTAAATAATACACCCATTCTGCTTGCTAATTTAATATCCAAAGCTTCAGTGCTTTATACTTTCAAATTAAGTCAGCTTTTATATTTTTCCTAGAGACTGCGATGGATGAGGCTGAATGTTTGCTATTTACCCTTCATTGTACGTAAACAGACAAAGCAGAGGCTTTTCCAGAAAATACTTCTGGGGAAATTTGGTCAACAAGTAATATCTATGTCTTTGGAGAGCTTTTCTCTAATATTTATATAGGACATAGGTGCAATTTTTTTTCTCCCTGAGGTCTCTGAAAGTTCTTTAGAAGATCTGCCATAACTCCCTTCTACTCTCGCTCTGTTAGCTCTTACAGTTACTCAAACTTATCCTAGAGCTTTCTCTGTCTTGGGACAACGGGGTCTGCAATTTTTGCAAGCAGTGTTTTCATTTGCAAAGCCATTAGGAGTTCCTTTTTACAACAATATAGTTCTCCAATACCTGTCCACAGATTTCTTTTTTTCATTCTAGTAAGAGGCTGATACAAATAAAGACTCAGGTCTTCACAGTTCTTTATCATTTCATATACTTCTCTGGAGCTTGACAGAAGTAAGACCAGAGCATGCAAATATTTAGAAATTTTTAAACAGGACGATAATATGATAAGATATTCCTTTTTTCTTTCCCTCATGCTGTTGTTGCCTTCAAGTTATTTTTACAAAACTCCCTCACGTAAAGTCTTTGTTTCAAAAATGTCTTTTATGAATGAAGATTCTGAGATGATGATATTTTGTTCTAGCTTTTTACCCCCACACTTAATTATTTCTGTGTATTCTATGGGTGGTCTGCAGCTAGTGTCCTCCAAAGGAAATACTCTTTCAGTGGGCCCATTTGTCATAATGTTTAGTAGCATACTACACAAACAGTACAAAATCTGGTAACGTTTATCATGAACTACCATATCTGGAGAAAAGGGTATTAACATGTGCTAAACACCCAGCAGCTGACTAGGCATTTGAAATGCTGCTCTAAAATATTGTGATTCAATGACAAAGCCACCAGCAAGAAAAAAGTCCCTTTCACTTCAATAGCAACAGCAGCAGCACCTGTATCATTGACAGGGTATCACCCACACTGCACTGAAACTGTGCCAGGTTATCTCTGGCACATCCAGGCTCCTGAGTTTGATACAAATTTAGAAACCAGATGAAAAAGTGAGCAGATTTCTTTCAGGTTATCTTTCAGCACCATTTTCAAAGTAAAAGATCTACAATCCTATTTTGTCTGGAAGAAAACTTTTTATTTGTAACACTAAGAGCAGAAATTCTGTATGTTAGCATTTCTTTATGGGCAAATTCCTTATTGCAGTGCAGAAATAATACAGAGCAGGCAAAATGACTTCTGCTGAGTGCACAATGTCCACTGATCTAGCAAGTGTAGGGTAACTGAGATTCTGGACATCCTCCCCCTTCCCTCACTGGAACCCAGAGGGGCTGATACACATGGGTGAGCAGGCTCCTGTGGATGCTTCCCTAAAGCTGCCACAAAATTGGCATTGCTCACAGTGAAGGGAATTAGAAATTGGGAAATGGGTAAATCTGTTGGGAGTATGAAATGTTTATAAGTAAACAAATGGGGTTTCTGTTTCTCATCTATTATCACTATTGGTTATCCTTTTTATTTCTCTGGTAGGTAAGAGGCCAAGCCAATAGATGAGGACCTTGCAGTGCTCAGAAAGATTAAAAGGATGTGTGTTTTCAAATAATTGAGAAGTCAAAAAATTCAGGGTACATTTTTTCAGAACTGGGAATTGCATAACTGGAAAGCAGTGTTTCCAGGGAAGACTTGGGAAAGGCTATCATCAGATATTTAGCTGAATATGAAGTAGACAGGGTGCAAAGCAGAGGACTATCCAACAGAAATAGGAAAACAGTTTTATTGTTCAGTGCACAATTATTTTAAAGGGGGTGTTGTAAACTGCACAATGTTTTGAGAACAAGAACAATCTGAAATCTGGAAAACCTGCTGTATAGTGAGGAATGGAAAACAGAATGTTCTATTTAATTTTTTTTCAAAAGAACATTAAGAGATTATGTGAAACAAGTCTAAACCCCTGTGTAGAAGGTGCAGGCATCTTCACCTGCAGAAACACAAGTCTGGAGTGTGTAATGACCAGAAGTGGAAGAAAATTTTCAAACAGAAGCATAGCCCATAGTGAAGTCAATCAGTTGAGAGAAAAAATGACTAATATTATGACAGAAACTCTGGTTGACATTGGAAACCTTTAGAAAAGGTTATGTTATGACTCAAGCAAAGTCATACTTCTCTAATGTCATTTTTATAACAAGTCTCAATCTGCAGTAGATTTTGTATTGGTATTTTGATTATAGGATACACTTTCACCTCTGAATTTCCATGTGTTTCTTCTTCTTTGCTTTCTTATGGCTGCAATTGAAGTACTTTTCTTCAATTAGCCATCACATTCATCATACTGACACTTCTTATGACATCTCTTAGCTTGGAGATGATTAGCACATTTCATATGCCACAGCTTATTTAGATGATTTTTCTGTTTAAAAATCCATCCTTTCCCTAAGCTGCAAAGGACTCTTTTAGAAATGCACAAACTGCCAAACAGTAAGATCTAACAAAAGACTTTAAAATGCTCTTTAGCACTGATGCAAGGACTTTTGTATTTTGAATTTGGGTCCTAACCATTAATTCCAAAAGAGTACCTGCAAAAACATATTTTTCTAATGAATTCCCATGAGGCAGATCACTTCATCTGATATCCAGTGAAGATCTTCATCTAAGATGTCCTGTTTGTTGTGCTTATCTTGATATTGAAAACTGTGGATAGGCACTGGAAACACTCTCCAGAGGAACTTGGAATCATTAGATTTTGCTCTCTGAATGGATACTGGGATCTTCATAAACTGTTCAATACTAAACCCTTGCTTCAAAAACCCCTTGTTGCTGACAACCTTGCCAAACATTGCTTATTTTTCCTATATGGAGAATTCTGCAGAGAAAATGATGAGGCAGCTACAACTGCATTTGGAACTTGTAAAATCCACTTATGCGAATCAGATTGTTTCAAGGTTGGTGCAGCACAGAGGGGGCCCTAAACTCTGGATGACATCTTACTTTGAGCAAGGAATGCACAGAAGGGTTCTTTGCCAGTGTGTCAGTACCACAAAGCAGGCTGCATCACAGGGACTCCATCCACTACAACACATACTGAAGAGTGGAGCTGAGCACTTTCATTTTCCTTCCGAAGCCCTTTGCCCAAATCAGGTTTGGGAGAGGTTAGTCTTGTCTCTTTTTCTGTTCTAGGTGAACAGAAACCTATTATTGCAGGAAGGGTAGTCTTTCTCTAATTGTTGAGATGGGGAGATTTGGAGTATGAGAAGGGGCAGCCTGGTAAAGGAAAGGTAATGGGGCCATTTAGGGGATCATATATATTCTTAACAGCATAAGCAAATAAAGTAGATAAATCAGTATGACCAAGAAAAATAGTTAATCATGTGGCTGATTTCCAATCTATAATATCAGATGAAACATGAAAGTGCAACCCTTAATTATAAGCAAATATTAGCACAGACTCATGGGATCTCATCATAACATCTCAAGGTCTACATTCATGAAAATTTAAGCAATGTTTAAAATCATGTTAATTTGTTCTTTGTTTGTTTCTTTTCCTGCCAGTCTAATTTATTCCAAAAGACTTTGGTTCTCAAGTCTGGATATATTGATCATGCCTATGTAAAGCATTGTTATAGCCTGGGGAGAAGACTTTTGTGGAAAAACTTGTCTTTGTTCTCCTTTGATAATTTATATGTATTTTGATGTTTTCAAGCTTTTCAAATTTTGAATCATTTTTCAAGGCAGCAAGTTAACTTCACTTTTTCTCTTGAAGTCTTGGGCAAATGCAGAAATGCCCTCACAGTGATAATACACATCCTCCTCCTGGACTGGCTGCTAAGTGGATAATTATGTGCAGCATGTTGATTTCAAGGAACAGCTACATTTTCTTCTGTGCCATATAAGTCTGTACAAGCAGAGGACTCAAGGGGCTACTGATTCTTGTCCCGCTCATATCAGTGTCAAGAGGCAGCATTTGAATGTCACTTATGCAGTAAAAAATGCTGTAAATGAACTAGGCTTTATGATCTTAATTATTTCAGCTTTATTTTTAAAAAGAGAGATTTAAAAAAGGCACATAATACTGTTTGGCCGTGAGTATTCATAGGAACATACTTTCCTCCCTTTCTCATTCCCATGGTTCTTCACCATTTGCACAGATTTGTATCACACCGTAAGTGAAATATGGGAGTAAACTGAAAAACCTGCCTGAGCAGCACAGTGAATACTCAGGCATGGAGCCCCCACTGAGCTCCTGCTGTGCCTGCCTGCACAGCTAACACAGAACTATCTTGCACATCTCTGTATTAAACTGTGACTTTTGTATGAGCACGCATGAAAAGATACCAGGACCACATGGCAGGGTATTTCTACAAGGTCTGTTAAATACCAACAATAGGACAGTATAGCAGGCCTAATAGGCTTCATAGAATCAAGTAGTAAAGAATAATCTGTAGCTCTATTTGGGAATTACGAAGTTACAAGGCCTATGCCATATAATCTAAATTTAATTATATTATGGCAGTTCTGCAAAAAAGCTGAATGACAGCATATTGTATGTGTGACAGAAAACGTGCACACAGTCTCCGAAAGATTTTAATCTCACTACAGGCAAAACCCCACCAAGAGACAACAATATAGTGTATAAGAGAAAAAGAAGAAGACTGCTGGGTGACTTAAGTAATGAGGTATGTCTTCTTGAATGTCTTCTTTTCCCTTCTATGGGAAAGAGAAATGGACAGGAAAAAGACAAACAAAATATGAATCAATCACATAACATACTGAGAAACTAAGGAAGGGAAGGGAATAAACAACTAATAAAGGTGAAGCAGCAGAACTGAAGTTCTGGCATCAGTGGATTTGATTAATCTAGTAACATCAGGAGCCTGGAGGCATACTGGCATATTTGATACTATTAACAATTGTAATGCTCTCCAGGATACTACATGCTTACCTAGTGGTAGCTTCAGAGCTCTGCAAATATTCAATAAGGCCATCCATTCGGTTGATAAAATGAGATATAGTATGATGTGAACCATTCTTGCCACCAAATCCCCAGTCCTTTCCTCTACAGAAGAGTGTCCAGGAATATTTATAGGGGCTGGTGCTCTTCATGCTGCTAGCGACAAGCAAGCATGGAAAGAACCATAAATCAGATGTCCTCTGAGGAGTTAGAAGGCCCTTCCTAACTCTCACAAAATATCTTGCTGGAGCTTCACACAAGTGTTGCTAAGGGAAAAGATGTTAACTACTTTAGAAAATACATAATAATGCTCAGAAAGAGTGATTAATCCTTAGCAAATCCTGCAACTCTAGTGTACTTGAATCTCTTACTTGGATTCAGTAGGTAGGAATAATAAGTTAGATTTAATTATTTTCGGTGTCAAGTGCTTTGTAGTCTAATTCCGTATCTCCAAATGTAATTACCAGATTCACTGAAAACACAGAATCTGGAGGGGTAAAGACTCCTATACTTAAAACCAAGCTTCATGATCACCTCAGATCCCCCACACAACTGTGGTGAACTAGAATTCTGTTTATTCAGATGGAGTGTGCTCACAATGCCAAGAGCCATAGACTGCTAGGGAAATTAGTGTAGCCTCTTTGATGTCATGTGCAGCACAGAATCTGTAACACACTGCTCAAACTGCGAGCATAGCCTTTTGTTTATAATCCTAAACAGAACCATTTGAGTACACACACTGAACGAACTTGTAACAGAAGCAATGCATTTTCTTCCACCCAGTGATTCATTACTTACGGCTTCATTTTGGATGCTGCAGTTCTATGCAAAGCCATATGCTTTGTATTACAAAGCACACTAAGCAAATCGTAAGTTTTTCAAGATGCTATGTAAAGTCTGTTTTTGCATCTGTTTGTTGCCAAAGACCCAGATGATACTGTAATTAGAACAACAAATATTTTATGTGAAATCAATCATTTAGCTGTCTCTGAACCCTAAGACAATGGCTTTTAGATACACTTTGTTGGGAAATAAGATCCATAAATAGTTAGAATCTTGGCTTTTGTTGCTTTTTTCCCTTCCAACACAATTCCGATCCCTCAGTATTTGTCAGTTCTTTTAGTTTCTATTGTGAGTGATTTAACTGTGGAGGGAAAAAGGCACAGATTAAACAAAACATACCAGAGAACTGAACTGTCAGTGACTAACATTGGTAAGATTCAAATCTGTCAGCAAACAGCACGCTTCTACAAGTACAGTCCTGAAAATGTACCTTCCTATATACATTGAATATACACTATGCCTCACATGCCCTGCATGTAGTAACATCTAATAAAAGGATCCAGGGGTGTGGCAACTAGTCAACTAACCAGTCAAAGCCCAAGAGATTTACACAGCTACAACTTTAGTTTCAGGGAAAAAATCATGCCAAACCAACCTGAATGGCAGAAACTACTTCTGGACAACGAAGAAAATTTAACAGTTTATTGTTTTTCTTTCCCCTTTTAAATTTGACCCAAGGCAGCTGTGGAAGCTGCTTTTTGGTTAGTTCTTATGATCTTTTCAGAAGAGGCAGTCACTGTTGAAAACCAGGACACTCCAGGTATGCTGGAATTGCTATGTATCACAGCTTATTTCCTGGCTTTAGAAGAGCTGCTTAATGCAGTAGCCACCAAGTGATACCAACTAGCTAGCTTACATTATCATCTGAGGTAAGTGATGCCTCACTTGCTGCTTGAACAATGATGTGTAATCAACACAGGTGAATGAAGAATTTTGCAGGGGAAAAACCTACTGAGAACGATTAAACACAAAGCGATCACCTCTGGATTGGGAAATCCCTGAGCCACAAACCATGCTAGGCTGGAGTGTGTTCTGGGCAAAAATCTCTGCTTGCCCTACTTTTGCACTATACCCCAGGTTTTTGCTCTTGGTTACCATCAGAGAGAAGACATCAGGCTAACAGACTTGGATTGGACTGGAAATGCTCAGATATTTATTTATGTGTTT
This sequence comes from Florisuga fusca, assembly GCA_038090715.1. NCBI lineage: Eukaryota > Metazoa > Chordata > Aves > Apodiformes > Trochilidae > Florisuga > Florisuga fusca. Next base: position 5,028,148 of record JAAWXA010000031.1, on the reverse strand, counting down.
ATTGTGAGGTTGTTAACATTCCAATGACCAGGAAAGTAGCTCCTGAACCTGCGGCTAAGGTAACTTCTGAAAAGGTACAGATCAATCTTTGCTTATAGCAGCGTGGCTTTTTGTTAGCACTGCAGCAGATCACTCTGAGTTTCTGGGAGGAAGAAGTAGAAATCCCATGCAAAGAGGAAGACAAAGGAAAGAAAGGAAGTCTAGAATTTTCTGGACATGCTCCATTTTCCCTTCTCTATAAGCATCCATCTCTAGGTACTAGTCTTGAAACTGGTCATGAATTAGAAACACTTGGACACTTAGACAGGCATTGTGCACACAGAGGCTTGCCATGATGCAAGCTTGTCCCATCAGCATTATGTTGTGGTTGGGACTCAGCCTGTTGGTATAGATTATTTATTTAGTGAAGTTAAAAAAAAAGTATAAAAAAGAACCTCAGTTCACTGTTCTGTTCTTCCGTCCCTTCCGAAGTAAAACCACCATCTCATGTTGGAGCTATGAGAAATTTTCGAACTTGCTCAGAAACAAAAGATATCAAAACCCCAAAAAGCATTAACAGTGGAGCCACTTATTGTTATTTCTGTACATGAAGACAACAGCTATTCCTTCAAAGAACAATTAGAATGAGGATTTAGTCGATTTGATTGATTAAATCACGTTGGCAACTTTCAGGTGCTAATCCTAAATATCATGACAGTATAATAATATCGAGATATCCTACAAAACACATTTGAACCTGCTAATTCACAAGCTTTTCAACTGCAGATTGTGGATCTCTAGAGCTGCATGTCGTGTTAATATGCCTCAGAAAACTCACTGGACACTTGGCACTGGTCCATCTTGTGGATTCTGGCTAAGAAAAGCAAAGCATGAGGGGAAAAAGATGAAACAAATAAAAAGTAAACACTGCGATTAACTTTTAAAAATAAAAAGTCAAAACATTCAGTGCATTAGAAAACAGTAACAAATCACAAATACCTTTCTAATACTGCTACTCTACAGAGCCAACTACTGAAGCTGCAAAAAATGCATCATACAAAAGTGGGGAGTTAGTCCGTGCAATCAAAAATAGGGCAGGAGGCAATCTTTAAGTTCACTTTAAGACGTGGTTCATAAAGGGCTTGTGTTTCAGAGTTGCTGTCCTAGTAGAGAGCCTGCATGCTTTTAAGGGTAATCCCTCACCTTCTTCCAAACTGTAATAATAGCATTTTTATCCCATACCCTCAGAGATTAAGCCACTTGATTGACTTTGAATTCTGGACACACAGGAAATTTGTATTAATTTAGCATAATGATGAGGCGCAATAAAGGCTCTGTGGAACCACAACAGCATGGTCTCTAAGGTTTTGTTCGTTACAGAAACACAATTTGCATATCTAAAGGCTCAAAACCATGGGTCCATATTGATACAACTAGTATCTCAAATTTGAGTGTAGCGGATTCAGCACTTATTTCAAAGAATAAACGGTAGAAGCCCAAGATAAAACTCTCAGTAGATTTCTTCATTAAGAAGGGTTTTTTCAGAATTCAAGGTAGCTGGCAACAGTAACTTTCAAAGGAAGTATTAAAGAAAGCTTGACTGAAGCCTGCAAAAATGCCACTAGTTAGATAGTTGCTTCCCAGTGTTGCTATTGTGATTTAGTCCGACATTTGTAAACGTCAGAAGTACAGAAAGGTATCTTGGCTAGAGAAAGGAAACTAATGCTGCTGACCTGTAGGGTTGTTAATTGCCACCGGAACTCCTAACATTAGATCTACAATTAGTGATGGTTCACAAGTGATCTACAAATCAAACTGAGGCCAGTAAGTTCTGAGGGAATATTATGAAAGAGAAACTGAAGAAGCACGAGCAAGATATTCAGTCAGTGACAGAACCAGAAACATAAGTAGGACTGGAAGATCACCTATGGGCTTTAAAGATGTCTATATCCTGTGAAAGAGCACCTAGCTTTTTTTGCTCCTTCCAAAACCTTTTATTGATACCTACTCTATGAATCCCCTGGTAGAATGCCAGACACCTATGTAAATAAGGGCTCATTATTTCCAGACTGGAGCAGTGAGATGTAGTTTGTTAACTTTTATCCAGGAAAAGTAGATGGGAGCTTCCCACAGTAGCAAGGTCTATTCAGAAAGTGTAGAAAAAGTTTCAAGAAGACTAAGGGAGGTCCACAAAGAATTTCAGCACTGGTCTCTCAATCCTAACAAAGCAATCCCAGGCTATGTTTTTTATGCTACCTCGCTACACCATGCCCGCAGTAAGAGTCTGGGGAGTGCAAAGCACATAGAATATATATGCTTTTCAGTCAGTGCTTCCTAAAAGCATTTAAAGAAAAATTTGCAGACTTCAGCTCACGAGAGCACAGGAAAACAGTCATATGTGCACATATACAAACGGAGTTGACTTTTTGATATTATGACTTGCTTTGTGACAATATGTTGTTTTGTTTTAAAATCACCTATCCTGGCAGGGCACAGCTTGCATTAGTACATTAGGTCACTGTACTGTATTCCACTCCAAACAGTTTTTGTGCTTGCATGTCACTTATTTTAAATCTGTAAATGTTACAGAATTAATTGGATTTTTAATTTTTCTCACAAGTACATGATCAATTCTAGTGACTTTGATGGCATTTTACTCATCAGAGCTCAATTAACCCTTCTTTACCAAAATGACTGGTGACTTCAGGATCAAATAGAAGCTCTTGGAGAGCTGGATTTTAAACCACTGCAGCTCACCCCTTCTGCAAAATCAGGCTCCTTCATTGCACCTTAGTGCAGGCACATAGAATTTCTTATTACTCTAGAAAATACCAACTACGTGATCTCAGAAATTTTTGGGGGAGCTGGTTTAGACATCTTTTCCATCTCTTAACCACTATAGATCTTTGATTTTTTTTCCAGCCCCTTTCTTACAACTCTGCACTAGGTTCTTGGCCACCAATTGAATAATGTATCCCTATAGAATAACTGGTGATACAGAAACATTAAATTCTGTTTGTGATACAGCAACATGAATTCTGTTTCTGTACTTGGGTCTGTGGGTATCACAGAGCATGCGAAGTTGTGAACTAACACTTTATTAGTCACCATGCACTAATTCCTGGTGTGAATGACCTACAGAGAATCATACAGAGTTACAGCATCACAAGTGCACCCCTCGCCACAGAACGCCACTTCTGATTTTCTGTTTTGGGTAGCCAAGAAGTATGGCCATATTAGCATAACTCTCTTCTATAACGTGTCCTGCTTCTCAGTAGGACTAATTAGCTTAGGCACAGCACTGCACTCATCCAGCTCCACTGCCTCCAGGGTCTGATCCACATCTAGCTCCGGCAGCTCTGCAAAGCACTGGCATGCGCTGAGTTGCTACTTCATAAATTTGTACTATGGCTTATTTTGTACTGACTTTCCCGTGGAGACTAAACCTAAAAATCATTTTTACTGATGTGAACAGATTCATCAAGGTCTCCTATTGAAGTAATGCTACAATAATAATAATAATGACAATATCCTCTCCCCAGCAGAAAGGTTGATATCCTGAAAATGCTAAGTTGATGCATTAGTTCATTTGAAGTCAGCTCCAACACTAAGTGTATGAATACAGGAGGAGAAAGGGAAGATATCAGAAAAGCACATTGATATTAATATGGCTTAGAAAAATATGATTTTAAAATAGAAATGTATAACGGAACTTTAACCTCCTCCCTTTAGAAAGGACTGTCTTAATTATTTCAATTACTAAGAGATCCCATGAAGTAAAAGGCTATGGGCAGAGACAAGTATGTATTTATCTTCATTTGCAGAAGAGACAATAAATTTTACAAGTCCAACACTTACAGCAGTTCCAGTATCTACACAATACTGGAATTAACTCATGAAGTAGTTTCCATTCAGAGATAATGGATACATACACCCTTTTCCAAACACACAGTAACATATAGGAGTACTTAAGCTAATTTCTAATGAAAAATTCTTACGTTAAGTTCTTTAATAAAATAAGCAAAAAATAATAACTTTTGCTTTCATGCAAAGTATCAATTCCACATGTAACTGCTCAGCATTGTCTAAAATAAATGAATACAAGACTGGTGGGTGGACTGAGGCAAACTGAAGATAATCAGCAAAATTTATGTTTTCAAATAATGTACAAAACACATAAATCACTTCAAAGAGGTCTATAAAATTGTCTTTTTGGAAAAAAGAAGCAAAAAGCAAAGAAATATGACTTATGAACTGTAAGTTACAGTTCATTGTTTGCTTTCACAAGGCAGAGTGGCAGGAAGCTATCTCCCTCTCGTCACGCATTTCATTTTTGATTAGGTGATTTTGCATTATTTGTAACTTCAAAAAGCAGTCACAAAAATATGAGGTGCTAAAGATATTTTTTTCTTCTCTGAAGATGCAATTTTCTAGACACCACAATCTACATGAAGTCAATGCATTATGCCATTGCATAATGACAGATCATGTTAGGCCTTGTAGGATGGAACCAATTTTCCTTAAGATCTATGCTATTATTTAATAATTTATCTCTTTATTACTGTCAATTAATAACATGTATTTGTTCAAAACAAATTACTTTTCTTTCATCATTATGTTGACATAGTTTTGTTCAGAATGATCATGGTACAAAAAGAGCAACTTTATTTACATAGAATGATAAATTCTTACTTCTATTTCAAAAATACATAGCAGAGGGTCACTATGCTTATCATACTTTTTTTTTTTTTCTTTTGCATTCTGTGTGTGTCTCTGCTATTAGGACTTGATCTGGAAAGTTTATGCAGAGATACAAAACACCTTAGGTAGCTGTTTTGGCATATGAAACCCTAGCTTTGTATGTTTTGTGTGTTTAGTATTTTGAGAAAGATCTCTAGTTACTATGGTTCAAAATAAACCCTTGCAGGGTAAGACAGGAGCAGGCAGGCCATACAGCTGCTGTGTGGTCTGTGACAAGAAGGTGCCTGCACCACCTGAGAGTGCCAGCAAAGGGCTGATGTCCTCATCACACCCGTTCTTCTCTCTTTCCCCCATGGCTGCAGACAGCCAGGAGTCGGTAACAGTTGGAACATACTGAGAATTTGCAGCATTGGCTTTGTGAGGGATGAATCAACCCAGTCATCTCTGCTGAAGTGTTAAATTCAGCTGTCTAATGATGACATCCTAAACATCATCATTATTTATTTCACTGGAGCTCAACACACACAGTGGAAGAGATAGTCGATCATATTATGAAGAGCTACATGATTTATTGCACCTTTTACACAAGAAACAGCAGTAGCTTGTGCCACTATTCAAGAAAGACTTGAGTCCTCAAACAGTGTCCTCAAACACTGTGGGCCTGTGGACGTGGGCCCACAGAAAGGAGGCTGAGCCCATCAGAATTTATTCTTGTAATAAAGCACCACAACAGGAGAGGGTTCAAGGGGACCAAGGAGCTGAGAGAGCACACCTTGCTCATTTTTGGATGATGAAAACAGTCATAAATAAATGTTTCGTGTCCTGTCTTGTATTACATCACTGAAGAGGAGGCAAAGCTTGTACTTCATGCAGAACCAAAGGAACAAAACCTGTAATCCTCCCCACAAAAGCACTTTTCTTATCCCTCTAAAGAACTTCGAGCAAACCTGTTGATAAGACGTGCTCTGCTGCTACTAAGTGCAAAGGAGATGGCATCCAGCCATATTTCTAACATCTCCGAAAACCAGAAGTATGGCAATTTAACTTGGTATCCATCAGAAAAACATGCTTATTGTCCATACTTGCTGGGAAACAAAAACAGCCAATAACATCACAAGAAGTGCCTGTGTTTGGTAACTTTATGGCATCAAAAAGTCTCTTCTATATTACTGGTATGTGAACATGAGAAACTATTAAAATAGTGCACAAAGTCAATAAAATGATCTCACTAAATCTGCCAATGTGCATAACAGGTTTTATCTTTAAACACAGCCTTGTATTTATTTGTATAAGCTCCAAATGGCATTAAATGGGGGAAAATGCTTAAGGAATTCTAAAAGGTGTTCCTTGTTCTTGGCCACTACCATGTTACGCCAATATAGAAAAAGAAGAATCCCAATAAAAACCATAAAGCACAGCCACTATTGGTCTCTCTTCAGATAATACCACAACCAGACAACAATAACTGCACCTGAGTTAGTTAGTCAGGCTTCTTTTTTATTCAGTTATTTCTCCACTAATACTGGAATTTTAGGGCAACAGAAACTTTTTCTGCAAATTCAGGTCATATTAGCTAAAAGTTTCAGCTGAAATAACATGAAAAAACTTCAGAGATGTTGAAACAATTCATTCTGGCATCTCAAAAACAAAACATTCTGATTTTGTCACAAGGGGACTCCTTTCCCAAAACAGAGGAGGTAGTGCTGCCACCCCTGATATCCAAAAACTCAGTGATTAGGCCATGTTCTTCAATTGTGAAAGGTGTAGCTTCAAACATCTGCTTGTACTGGTTTGGTACAGGGACTTGAACCCAAACATCATGCTTCTCATGAGAGTAACCTAACTGCTGGGCTAGAAAATATTCTTAGGTATGTTTCTCTTAGCCTCATTTATTGAAAGTGTCCCACTTTGCATAAAGTAGTTAAATATTCATTGAAACTGAGATTGTAAGCCAGGTGCTGGCCCCTTTTCGTCTGACTGCTGAAATTACCAGGAACTCAAGTCATTCACATGCTCCCTGTTTCTGTGGCCTACTTACTATTTAATGTACATTCCACTGATGGGAGAAAGGGGAGAAGGAGAAAATGCTTTCTTCTCTTAACTTCTGTATCTGCCTTGGGCACAGCCCAGACCAGTGCAAATATGGTGAAATTTTGAGCCTTACCTTTGGAAGGGCAGTAGCATGGAAGGTAAGAAATTATCACTATCCAGCATGTGGAGTAGTTAAAAATGAAGCTTCTTAATGACAAAAATTAATAGTATTTAAAGGAGAAAGAAGTGAGACATCTACATCTATTTGTATCTAGCATTTATCCCTACTGGCACAATTAATAAAAGCTATCCATAAATCACACAAAGTTCATTAAATCCACTGACTCAGGCTGCTGACTAATTGGTAAATACACACTTGATAAAAAGGTAAAATGTATGCCAACTCCACATTTTAAAACTGGTTTCTAGTTAAAATGTCTCTGCTTCCCAGCTGCTTTTCCAACAGAACATGACTTTCATGGTCACTGGTCTTAGGGAAACAATAATGCCCAGAACAGTGCCAAAAGATCTTACACCCTACAATAGGAAAAAAAAAAAAAAAGCACTACTGAGTTCATGGAGACTAAGGAGTTAGCTATCCTGTGTCTAGGGCGATTTTGTAATGTACCTGTGAATCTAAGGTCTGCTGATGGCAGCTGAGCACATTTCTATAGACTCTCAGGCACTTCAACTCCACTATGAATGCAGCTTTTGGCACCTGCTTCTGTAGTGTTGCCTCAGCTAGTCCCATGTAAAGGTATCATCACTAAGTGAAACTTTGATTGAATCAAACCTAGCAAATCCTGAAATTAAAAGTCCAGGAACTATGCAGGCTTGTGCAGACAGACAGCCTGACACTGTTAGGATTATACACAAATAAAAAATAACTATGAAAAATCTGAAAAGTGTTAAAGTGACTGAGGTTGGAGCCATCTACCCCAACGCTTCTCTAATGGTCACAGAGCACCAATTTCTGCTCTTTGGACAGGGCACAGCCTCTGTACTTCCCAGCCCAGCACACACCTCCTTTTAGAGGTCAGATCCCAGACAGCCACAGATTTTTCTAGATAGGGAGCTCAGCAAAATACTTTAATACTTCCAATGCCTTTAAACAAATCCATGGAAAGTCTCATCTGAGGGGTCTCTTTTTGCCACCATCCCTGATGGCTCCAATTGTGAAAGGCCTTCCTGACATCAAACAATCCCAGATGCAGAGGGGTCTTGGGAGCCAGCCCAGTGCTTTGTCTGGGCCTGACCTCAAGTTTTCTGTATTTACATTTTTTCCAAAACATGATTTAGAACAGATGTCACCGGACACCAGAACACTTCTCCAGGGCTGGAGTAGAAAATCATAGCAAGAGAGAGATACTGAGCAGCTTAATTTACATTACAGGAGGATATTGATCCACACAGCAAGAAGAGGGCAGAATTTACCTGTCTCCAATTTTAGTTTAATTAAGACTCACATACAAACATCACTGATGTTTTCCCTCTATTAAGGCTCACGCAAGATGCTTTGTTTGATTGATGCCTTCTAACTAAGGGGAGTCTTTTGGGTTGGGGATGGTTTAGGACCATGTTTGCTTGTATTCTGTATTTCTGCCATTGACAATGCCTGAATATCATATTCAAAGCACTTTCCTCAAACCACACTTATGGAGTGCATGTTTGAAACAAAGTATGAAACAATATTGACAAACAGTGTTACAAAACTGATACAGCTTTAATAGTGGATTAATGAAAGAAATGGGACTAAACCTCCCTTCTTCTCTAGACAATGTGTGGCAAAATAAGCTGTCCACAATGGAAGGAAAAAGCTCAAAAAGAGACATTTGGAAACAATACAATCACATATGGTCCCATATGTTGAATCTATAATGCTTCCTAATTCCTTCAGGGTAACATTCACCCTTCTCCTGAACAAATTCCAAGTAACTGGGATTTGCTGGAGAGGACTGAAGTAAGGAATAAAATCTGCCCTCCATACACAGACAGGAGTCATGATGGTGAAGCAGCTTCTCTGCTTCGTAACCTGAAGAAGTTTCAGGATGCTCCTTTGAGCTTGTAGTCTGGAAACTGGCAGCATGCAACATCTGGGAAGCACTCCTTCAAGTACCAGACAAGTACCAGACACCATCTACAATAACTGCTGCACATAGCAGGACAGCACCTGAACCTCAGGGGGCCTTCAAAACTTTGACATTAAAAAAACCATTTATGCTCAGAGAGTTGAGAAAAGACTCACACTATGGCTTGCACATGTTGACTTCCACAAATGGTCAGTAATACTCATATCACACACATGGCTACCAGCTAGTTGTCACACACTTCTGGAAGCTAGTTTTTTCAAAGGCAAAATTCAGATGTGCCTGTACTGAGTGTCCTGGCTTTAGAAAATCTGTAAAAAAGACCTGATAAAATGATAGTGAGTGCTGCAAAGAGATCTGGCTGAGTATGGATAAGATGGTTGTGTAAAGCATTGATTTGAATGAGTTTTTGTTCTTGAGTATCATTCAGACTGACTCTGAGATTCTGCTTTGCTACCCTGGCTGCCCAACTGACTCAGCTCAATACCACTGTCCCAGTGACACTGATCTACAGCTAGCACTGGAGCCTAGCACAAACATCTCTAAACATGAGGCCTTGCACAACCCAGGCTTTCAGAAGGAATTTGTACTACACAGAGATGCCTCTTCAGACAGAGTGTACTGGGAGATTGACTCTTTCTTGTAACCAGATTGGAAACCCTAACCATAAGGAAAGACAGGCACCATCCTAAGGAAGCAGAGTGTGCTCTAGGATGAGCATTTTCTCAGTCCAGATCCATTCATTTGGATTCAGCTCTAAGCAGAGTCCACCTGAATGCTTTTTTATTTTTCTCCTGGAAGACAGTTATAAAACTGTCATAAACTTGGAGATGGATATGATGAGAATAAAGGCTTCACATCTCCAATTCCTCCACTCAGAGATCCTTTAAGCCCATAGGCAGAGATTAAGAAGCACTTGATTTTGCTTCTCCAGCTGGAGGACAGGGAGAAGGGTTATTCAGACAAAAACTGCAAAAGACTAGGAAGGATACAAAGCTATTATTTAGGCACAGAACCACAATAAACTCCCAGAGTGAACTTCTCCCCAGTATGTTTCTAGAAGGCACTAAGCTAACCTTAATGCAGATTCAAGTTGTTTTATTATCTGATAAGTACAGAGCCAACAGTAAATAGAATCATAGAAAGTTCAGGGTTGGAAGGGACCTCGAAAGAAGTCAGAGCAGGGTCACCTACAGCAGGTCACACAGAAACATGTCCAGGTGGGCTTTGAATGTCTCCAGGGAAGGAGACTCTACAACCTGCCTGGGCAGCCTGGTCCAGCGCTCTGTCACCCTCATAGTGAAAAAATTCTTCCTAATATTTATACAGAACTGCCTATGTTCCAGTTTACAACTGTTGCCCCTTGTCCTAAACATATCCACAGAGATACTACAGTCGCTATGCCACAGCAGTGAAAAGGCTTCCTTCTTTGGGAAATCATTCTGACTTGAAGGAGAAAAGATGATTATCCATCTTCCAATCACCACCACTTGCTCTTCTCCACCTCTGAGAGGTCAATGAAGGCTTTTCAGCTGCTACCAGAAACCATTTCAAAAGCTAAACCAAGACAGGGCTGAGGAAGGAATGGTGCAGGGAGGGAAGGAATTACAGGTAACTCCTGTATATTTGTCTTCAAAGCTATTTGTGTCCCTGATTCCAGTGTCTGTGACACTTCTATCTGAATCTGAACCAGCATCAGCAATGTGTCAGCCTGTGCTGGTGATAAGAGTGATGCCTGCCAGTCTTCCTCTACTATAATGGTTACACTTCTTTTCTGTTTTAGAAAAAATATGTGAACTCGACACATGCTGCATTAGACCATCACCAGTACTTGGAAAAGTCATCTCTCTTCTCATTTAATATTTGGAAATACTTAAAGAGTTTGAGGAAAATATTTTCATGGAATGTTTGATGTAAAAAATGCTCCAAGGCAGATAGATTTTTTCTGTTGACATTTCAAAATTGCTTCAAGACTATATGAAGGATCTGATGAAATACTTCTATGTTTTAATTTACCAGATGGAAAATGAAACTCTATTTAATATTTAAAAGGCTTTTTACAAGATACACAGAACTATTAAAAACACTACCTGGGATATTCTGCAGGAAAGGGAACAAACATGCCTGGAATACAAGGCCCTGAAGCTACTCAGCAGTCCACAAAACAACTTTGGTGAGCACAACCACATCCTTCCTTCACAGGGAGGCCCTTTCCCACAAAATGCACAAAGCCAACACACTCTTGCCAGACATTTAAATTACAATTGGGAAAAAAAAACATCAACTCACCCAGGACAAAGCTCAGCTTCTTCTAGATGGATTTGGGCTGGTATTAGTGTGAAATCATCCTCAGACCAACTGTAAAGGGGCACAGTGTACAATTACTGCATCTACCTATTATTTCCTGGAAGAGGAAGAGCAGCAGATGGGTCTACTTATCTATTATCCAGCTGATTGGCTAAACTGGCTTTACATACATGCAGCTGGGAATATTTTATAGCACTCTTCTTCATGTTCTTGCTCTAGTGACTGTATTTTTCCTATTACATTGAGAGGGCAACTTCTAAATAACTTTGATCCATGTATGTGTGGAGCAACTGGTACCTGTTTGATGCATGCTGCACCATTTGCTTTGCAATGGAATAGCACTTTAAAAGTGGATGAAAGATTGCAGGTGAACTGTGATTCATTGGTCCACTGGCAGAACAACTTTGTCCTGACCACTCTGATCTGGCAGAAGGGAATGAAGGAGCAACAGTGGAGGTTTATTCCATCTTCAGAGTGCTTTACTGTCTGCTGTGGTAGAATTACTACCACCTGAAGCTCAAAGATGGTCCACTGATCAGAGCCTGTGTTCTCAATATGTGGAGGGCAAGATTTGCTGTACAGTGATGCCTACTTGCTGTAGTTACTATAGAAACACAGAGGAACCACAGACCTAGAGGAGAGAGTTATAGTTTGAGTAATGCAGACAACTGAGCAAGATACAATATTTCAGACTTTCCTCCCCACTGTGGCAGGCTCAGGTGTGTCACAGCTTTGGTGCATACATACCCCTTCAAGGCACAAATGAAGAAAAAACATTCTTTCTGTTATTCTCAGGTATCTTTCAGCCTGCTACAGCAAATGATGCAGCTTACACTTTGTTCTGGACATGTTCTCCACCCACTGTTGAAATCTGTGTCTGAGTTCCTCAAAATCCACTAGAGTTGCCATTAATCAATCTCTTTTAGGACCTAGCACTGTCTCAGGCTTCTCTACTTAGCCAATCTGTATATCAGCTTCTTGGAAATAAAAATGAAAGCGAATTCCCATCTATAAAGCTAGAAGTAAAGTGGGTGGTTTCCCCAGCTTCAGAGTCAACTGGGATGCTTTGACAGAAAGGGACACTGCAGTGATACTGCAAAGTACTACGAAACCAGAATTTGCCTTAGCATATGAACCCAGTCTCGCAGTTAGAATCTGTGGTTTGAGAACTTTTAATTCTCATTTCTTTAAGAATCAGATCTTAACTTTGCAATGACTTCTTTTTCATCTGCATGCAAGATTTTAAAAATAGGCCTGGTGTTTCCTTTAATTAGTATTTGATATAGTATTAATATTCCTATTTATCTTCTACATGCCATATGGATTAAATTCTCATTACTTTTGATCTTAATACTTTTAAAATATGTAAATCAGCAAGCAGACACTCTCTTTAAAGCAGTGTTTGCACACCATATCTATTATTGCCTTGGGCAACAGGAAAATATCTACATTACTATAATTCCAGAATTGTGAGGAAATCTTGAAAAATCAGATATTAAACTTATCAATCTAGACAAATTACATAATGACCAAGTAAACTGCAGTTCTTTAGATACAGCTGTACCTATAAATGTCACTAAGAGTGGCCAAAGACCATTACAGAACACGTAGTTAAAAGGGATCAGCTTAGTTTATTTCTGAAAGGAGTAGAATGTTTTCACAAGACTGAGCTAATTCCAGATGCAATGCCTTAGAAGAACACTATATGTTCTTGAAGAACTTACCTTTAATCTCAGACATTAAAAATATAATGATTTGTTTTCAAGTTTACAGAATATATTGTTATCTTAATTAACCTCTTAGTTTTTCAACACTGTGACACACCACTCACTAACATATTTGCATGAACACTTGTTTCATTTTATCTGAATACTGTGGTTAAGCAGAGAAGAGAAGCTTACGGGACTCATCAATACAAAGAACAGACAGAGAATATATGGGACTGATCTCTATTCACACTGTAAGGCATCTCTGATGACATTGGAAGCATTTGGATTTAGTGTTGAAGTAAGATGGTTCATGAATTTGTTAGTCTCAAAACAAAAGCCTATTCAATAATTTTACATTTGATCCTCCTATCAGGTATAATATCATATTTGTGGCTAGGCCTGCTAAATCTCTCTGCCTACATTTTACTGCTCGGAGTTTTTAGAGAAAATTAATAAAACTGAGCTGTGAAAACCAGGGCTGATTCCTGCCATGCTCTGACTGGGAGGTGGAGGGAGGGTACTCTATAGCTGCAACCACACTGCATGCCCCACAGCATGTGTGTGGCACCTGCATGGGGTATTCACTCCACACCTTTCAGCTCTGGATTTCTGAGAAATACCACACAAACTACTGTTCTGATTTTAAAAAACTGCTCTTCATTATCAAAAAGGCATTTTCAGTAAAACTGGGCATTGATGATCCATTTAGTCCCTCTTATTTTTATTTTTTTTCTAATCTTATCTAAATCCCACTGAGTCTGCAGGACCTTCCCCACTCTCTTGACTAAGCTCTGAGTACAGGCCATCAGGACAACAACAGTACTGGTGATTATTCAAACATCACCTGAGAGAAAAGAGCACTCCTCCTTAAATTTATCATGAGGCAATGTTTGGCAGAGCTCATGCCAAATGAGAACCTGAGCCTGTGAGCTCTTTAATCCTATGGTACAATTGTCATGCATAGACCATGACTTCCTTGGGTGCACACCAAGCAAAACATCCACAGCTTGCTTCCCAAGAAGGTGATGTTTCATAAGAAACAGAAATTTGGCCCTTGCTCTGAACAACAGTTTAAGGCCTAGTCTACACCAGCAAATGCTACAAATGCCTTTATTTCTTACCATCATCTGGGTTGATTAAAGTCCTTAGCTAGAAATATTGCTATTAATTTGACCATAATAATTCATTCCATCTGGCAAACTGCTTTACTGTGATGAGAAGCCTGTCCAGCAAGGAGGTCTGCTGGTGTATGTTTGCAGTACAATTAGATTTTCAAAGTCTTCCATCTGCAGCTACATCCCAACTGGCCAGTTCTGTGCATGGCAGTTTCTCCAATAAGGGGACTATTACCTCTGCTGAATTAAAGCAGCCTTTTTTTTTTTGTTCAGATACCCTTTTGCATAAGAGCACAATAAAATACAACTGGTTTTTTTTTTCTCAGAAATCTGTAGTCTGTAGTCACACACACACACACACACACACACACACCAAAAAGAACGCACATCACTCTCCTTAAACTTCCATCCTGATAAGCACAACACATATTATTCTAAAATACCTGTACAACTAAATTAAGATGTTTTCTCATGGTTATTTGCAAAAGCATAATTAGTTGGGTATTACTTATCTAAACAGCAACTGTATATCTACAATTGCATCTATAATAAATAGGTGAGAGAAGATCTTAGAAAAAATTTAAATTTCCCCTTTGAGTGTCTTAATGACACTGTAGGGGATAATGCAACATTTAGTTATTGCAGCTTAAATGCTTTATATTTTAAAACATCACAATTACGACTCATCACTGTTTCACAACACAGATATTCTATATTATCTTTGTCTTAAAGTGAAACATACCAAATAGGAAAGTCTGTTCATAGCCATGCAAGTTGCCTATACTGTTCAACCCAATTTATTTTTCAAATTGTACTATAAACTTATGATTCTAAACAATCAGTTTGAATCCCCATGTCCATCATTTTTCACATTGAATAGTCCTATTTAGGCAATGACTCTTATGGACTTAAACAAGATGTGTGGATAACCAGTACTCTAGGTGGCCCTGCTCTGGCAGGGGGGGGTTGGACTAGATGATCTTTCGAGGTCCCTTCCAACCCCTATGATTCTATGATTCTATGATTCTATGATACATCCTGAGGAATTTGGCCTTTCATCACCAACCTCTGTCTCTGGCTGCTGCATATATTATATGCAGAAGGAGATGTTGCATGCAAGCCTGTGAAATTTTACGTTAATAAATCAAGGATCTCCTGGCTACTGAACTCACAGCTCTGTTCTCTAGTTAGTTCACAAGTATTTCATATCAAAGGGATGCAAATGTGAAGGTTTAGAAGCAAAGAAGTAGCTTTCAAATTTGAGACTAAATAAAGAGCCTGACAAGCAACACTATTAATAATCTACATCACTTTTACCCAGTCTCCCTGAAACTTAAGCATAATACTCTGCAGTGGGACTCCACTTTCACCTCTCCTCCAGGTAGGAGACTCTCTTCAATGATGCAGCACCTACAGAAATTGCATCAGAGTATTTTATGAAAGCAACCCCATCAAAATAAATCCAAGTAGCTAGTACAGGCACAGCTTTGCCTCACCTTCCATTTTTTCCATCACTAGGACGTAGAAGTCTCCTGCCTCCTTCCCTGCAATCCCATGACACATGGCATATTCACATGAAGACCATCTTGGACTATCCCACTGGAAACAGCTTTGTAAGACCCTTTGCTAGCTGAAGTGCCAACTAAACTCTCCAGGCTTTGTGTAATGGTGGAGTCACACTCAACAGCTGAGTGGGCCTGCATTTATCCCAGACTCCCACAGCTGGTCAGTTCTCTCAGTAGACAAGGGCTGAAGCCAACCACTTCCTCATCTCCTCCATGACATTATATACACACACTGAAGCAGACAGAGGGTATAGTGGTCAAGTATAGAGTACTTTCATGGGCCGTATAAGAGAAAGTACAATTTTGAAAAGCTCTTACCCTTCTGACCCCACAACTTAGTCCACACATTCACAGGGGAATCAGGCACAACCAGGATATCAAATTAACAAAGTCTATTGTCTTCAAACAGCTGAACTGTTTTAGATTAATGATGACTTCTATTCCTGTGTCCTAGTAAAAAGGGGATCTCATTTCAGTTCTAGATCACTCCTGGCAAATCAGCTGGGAACATGCAGAACACAATGTACACCAGTCTCCAGCACACTGCTGCCTTCCTGCTCTGAGCTATGTCACCAGCTTACATGAAAACAGGCGTAGGCCCATCCCACCAAAACTTGTTTTGCTCAGTTTGTTTTTGTTTCAAAAGGTCCTTCAGGGGAAAGAATCTGGTCGAAAATCCATCCACAATTAAAATTGTTTATATAAAACACACTTGGGGCTTCAATCTGTGGGAGCAATATTTTTAAACTTTGTGTTTTTTGTTTCTGATTTGTTGTTCTGATGTTGGTATGAATAAAGCCAGACAAAAACCCAAGCATTACTATAACAAATGTAATCCAGATACAATGGGCTAGATTTACAGACCAGCCATGCTTATTCATGGTGTAGCATGAGGATGCATGATCAAGTTCAGCATAACTGGCCAAATTTACAGTTTCCCTGAGGCCCTGTTCCTCTTCAGAGAACACCCCTAGTACAGAAGGCCCATTTGCTGCACGCAGAGCCAGCTCTGTGTCTTTGTTCCTACTTGTCCCAGAGTAGGAATCATTCTAAGGCAGGGCAGCACAAACCTGAACAAAAGCCACTGAAATAAAAGGCTGCAGTCTGCATCCATAAAACCCTCTCTCTTCTCCTATCTCCTCTCCTTTTTCTTAATAACAGTTTCTGTTATTGATGCTGAAGTGGCGAAACCTCTACAGATATGGGGACATCTTCCTGTGCTACACCTTTTCAGAGGTTAAGAGAGGCATTTGCCCTGAACCAACCCAGCACCTGCAACCTTGCTTATCTAGCAAAGGAAATGATAGACACAACCCCTTTTACAGTTAGACTCAGCTTTCCTGATAATTTCCAGAGATAATTTCCAGAAGAACTCAGATACCTTTAGAGCATTAAAATTAGTAGCCAGGTTTCCAAGGAAAAATGTTAACACTCACCAGAAAGTGACAGTCACTAGGGAGTTACCGAATGCTTTGGAAAATGTAGTTCTATTCCTCTACCCAAAAATTACTTTTGGAAACTCTTATTAAGGGCACCCAAAGTTCTATCGAAAATGCATCCTGTAATGTTTGTTTAATACTTTGCTGGTAGTAATGTTCCTTCAGTACATTCAAATTTACATATCTTTACCTTTCAGTAAAAATTCATTATTTCTATGCTAGAGAACCCCTCAGCTTTCTTCGACTCAGTTTTATCATTCTCTGTTCTGAGTTTGGCTTTTACTGACTACACTAAATGGAACTGTAAATCCAAAGGCAGACAGTGATGTTTTAATTGCTGAGAATTCCTACCTAGATAATTTATTTGACAGTATTGAGGGAACATGCATGTCACTTGCCACTTCATTTCATTATTTCATTTTTTAACAGACCATAAGCAAGAACATGAAAATATGGTTTCTTACAAAGTCTTCTTGTGTTGTTTCTTCACTAGCTACAGGATCTAACCAGACACCAACGTGGGAAAGACTTTATTATTAATCAGCAAAGGATAAAAGATCTAGATAATCTGCTGATGAAGGCTGACCTTAAATGTTGACCTTAAATTGCCTGCCAACTCAAAAAATAAATCTGGCCCTGGTTCTCAGAAACAGCTATGAATTCAGCTGAAAGCTGTTCTTTTTAAAGAATCACATCTTGTTCTGGTTCAGATAGCCTTACATAGCCATAGGATTTCAAGAAGAGATAACTAGCCACCACAAGAAGCTCTAGAAGAGCATGAACTTGAGTTAGAACTTGCCAAAATTCCAGTGCATTTGGAAAGGTAGATAAGATGCAGAAAGAATTGATAGGTAAATAAATTCAGGCCTGACTCTAAATAGCCCTAAATTTAAAAAATGTAAGCTCTTGCTTAGGCCCAACATGGAATAATGAGCTGGATTCAAACAGAGCAATAAAATCTAACCTTAACAAATAAAACTGAGAAATATTTTAATCCTTTCTGTAAAGGCAAAAACTGCCTAAAAGCTAAGTCTGACTCACCAAACTTTTCAATTTATGCTCTTAATGACCCTCATATATCCACAACTAAAATTCTGGCACAGTTTAACTTAGTGTGAATTAGCAGTATAAGAATGATTTATTTAGACCCTGTTGAGATCATCAACAATTTTACAAATGTAACTTCTGAAAGGTAGAGGGCATTACAGTTGTATGGCTGAACCGGACAGGACAGTGAAGTACAGAATGTAAGACTGGAAGCACCAGAAGTTCAGTGGGCGTAATCACAACTTCTTCAGTCAACTTCTGGAATGTTGCCTGTTCTTTATCTTCAAAGATTTTGGACCAACTAATGCTCCACCCTTTCAGAGATACATCTGCTAAAAATAGTGAAAAACTATGTTGCAAATAATGATGTAAAATGTTGGAAACAATGGATAGATACGGGCTCTACTGCAAAGGAATTAGTTCAGTAAGGATTACTTACCCTTCAAAAAGATTTAGCCTTTCAAAACAGAGCAAGAAGCATATCTCTCCTACAGCAAAGTGATGTACTCATTTCAAGTGCTCTAATGCTAGAATTAAACTTCAGAAACTTCAGTAACCAGATATGAGATAATCAATGCTCCAGAAAGCAGTAGTACATTTCACTGGTAGCACTGCTAAGTCTATAAAATGTTCTGTCATTATTGAAACTTTTTTTTTTTTTTTTTTTCCCCCCCCATCAGTTTTTCATTTCAACTACTTCTTTCTCCTTTTTTGATCCTGCTTCTTTGCACAGATTTCCTTCTTTGATGGCATATTCTTTCTTCACTTTTGGCTTGTTTTTTTTTCTGTCATCTGCCCATGTCTCTGCCTCTTTTTCCCTATAAGTGAAGGTCTGAATGGTTTAATCCATAATGCACAGCATCCTCTACCCTACTGATACAATCCCTTCTCAAAGAAACGGTTAGGTTGGTTCTTCTTTTCCTTTTTTTCCCCACATGCTTCTTTTTTCTCTTTCTTTTTGGAAACAAGAAGTTAGAAGTAAGCTGAAGTAGTCAACTGACCATCCTTGCAAGTCACACCACAAACCACTACAATTCTGAAACGAGTTCCATAATTTATGTTGCAGAGTGACTGAGAGTTACTGTTTTTCTGATTGTGCGTGTTTACTTTGTGGGTGAGAAGAGGAACTTTTGTGAATTAACAGTGCATGTCATTATTAGCTTGTGCTGTGTGGTACTACCATGTAGGCAATCTTTGAACTAAAAAGTTTAAGGCTGCAAGTTGCTTATGGTGATGAAATGTGATAACAAAAATCTTGCTTCCTTCGCAATGCCTTCAAATGTCTCTGCTGATGGCTCCCTGTGATGCCTGTGTTATTCCCAGGGAAAGTTTTAAAATAGGCTGCAGTTTGCGGATGAAAATATCTTATCTACTCATGTAAAATTTCATTTTTTGAAAGCAGTCAAGCTCGTTTGGATATGAAGCTGAGGAATTCACCCATCCTGGGGCCTAAATCAATGACCAAAAGGCACAAAGCATGAACTGTGATACAGCTGACAGAAAGGTGATATATACTGTAGACTCAACCTAAGAGCTGTTCTGAATACATAAGTGTAGACCCTTATGAGGAGATTAAGAGCACAACTACCATTTTCTTATGAATGAAGAATTAATTGGGAGCACATGGACAACAACAGATGAAAGAAATTCATAACACTTTGTAAGTCTGATGAGCAGAACATGAGGGGTGAGCCCAAACTGGACACCTGTGTCCTTTTGGGACATCAGTTGAGAAAGTATGCAAATCTGAACTCCATATATACTCACCTCATCTCTGAAAAAAAAATAATAGCTCAAAGACTTTTGTTACACAAATATCTCTTTTACCTATTTTTAACTACAGCTGCTAGTTGTTTTGAGATTTTAAAACTACATCCATTTATGCTGCTACTCAAATTAGCTCACAGTGTCTTTGCAGAGCTGCAGTGAACTTTTTTTTTTTTTTTAAATAAGCCATTTAAAACCCATAAGCTTACTGTTATTCATTTGATAGTCATGCTCTTTATCGTAACTAAGGATATGCAGTAAAGAACAGCATTTAAAGGAATGTGGAAAAAACAACTGCACCACTTTGCTGGAGGACATGTTTGGTGTTTACTAAGCCCAAGACTACAAAAAGAGGCTGGAACAATGTTTTTTTTTTTTTCCTTATTCTGAATGTGACTTTTGAGCCTGTGCATGAGACAAACATAAGCACACTGGTGAGAGGGAGTCCAAGGAATAGCACTACACTCACAAAACCACAAAGAACCAAAGTTGTACTTCCTAGACTATAGAGAAAACAACCAGCTGCAGCTAAAGGTAAGGAAGTGGTATAGCTCTCCAACCGAAACACCAGCCAATCACACATGTTCTCTGCATTTGATTTCTTACAAAATGTAAGAGAACCAGGCAGAGGAAGGAAATGTTAAAGATGACTGAGTCTTCCAGGGATACTCCTGATGCTGTTCAGCTTGTTATCTATCTTGGCATTCTCCCCACTAGGCTTAGCCTGGCTGCTGTGGCAGACCAACAGGGCAAGCAAGAGGTGACACTTTATAGCACATAGCTGTGTTTCCTGCCTTCTCACACTGCTCATTGCTTGTGCTTCTGCCTAAAGCACTGATTTGTACAAGGCAGGACAAACCTTAAACACAAAGACAAGTTTATTGTCTTCTAATAAGATATTTTGAGGAAAAAAACTACTAGAATTCATAACGCTGCTTTTTCATGTACATTGTGTTATGGCTAAGACACACTTGTTGCCTGCCTGAGCACACATGGGAAGCCAGCTTCTTCTCTCTTTGGCAGCAATAGTCTTGGGAGCAACAGCATCCTGTGATCCTGGTATTCTTTCTTTGTATTGGGGGAAAGGTGTTATATGAAGGGAATGTGGCAGAGTAGCATTATTTTTCTGGTGTACCACCAATGTTAGCCAATTCATAAGCACAACTGGCTCCCAATTATTCTCTCCATATATAAGGAAGATCCTCAAGAAAGATTATCCTTGCTTGGGGACAGAAATGAGCTGTGCAAGGTAGTAATTACTGCTGCAAGCTGTATTTGCTATTACTGTATTCAACTTGACCATTATAATCAACTGAGGTTATCTGTAAGAGAACTGATATGTAAAATATTTCCAGTGAGTAGAGAGAAGTAATGATGGAGAGCCAAAGAATACAATCAGTCATGAACAGAGCTAATGAATAACTGATGTAAGACCATTTCTTTCCAAACAGATACTTCACAGCAAGTTCATGATTTACTGAACAGAATACCTATTTATGAAACTGTATCTATGAGTAACTTCTAGTCTCTAGATCCCTACATAGATGGTTGCAAGTATTTTGTCCTGAATATCTATCATTTATTTGTCAGAGAGAGGTTTTTTTTTCCATTTAGACTGATCAGCCAGGCAAATTATTTATCATGGTCTGGGGTTCTGTTATGCTGTATATGATGCTTGGCAGTCAATCACAAGCCACTCAATAATTAGGGAACTACAATACAGAATAAAACTGGAATGCATGCAAAGTATATAAGATTCTTACATACAATTTTTTTCAGAAAGGAATTTGCTCTGTTTTTTTCTGAGCTGCCCCACACCTCATGTACCATTCTGTACATCACATTAATTATGTTACTGCTTTTACCACTGTGTTTTCCTTTCATATCTGTGAAGAACTGTAAAAATGCAAATTATTCAAGGAAACATACAGAGTCTTCTAGGAAGAAAGAGCTGAAATACAGCTATTACTTCTTACCTGTGGGGAATTCTGTACAGTGAATCCACACTTTTAAGCAGCAGGAAAGAACAAGAAATTATTTGGTAACATACAGATAGCCAATGAAATCATAGCTCTATTAAAGCCAACTGTCTTAGCTTTTTTTCTTACAAAATAACCCAAAATAAAGATACTACCTAAATTTTTCTGATAGTGGTGAAAAGTTGAAAAAAATCTGAATTGTCTCTTTCTTTGCAAAACACAAAATACAATTTGTGAAAACACTACTATAGTCATTCTGTTATGAGAGGACTTTGTGTGCATCCACAAAGCTCTGTACCTACTGTACTAAATCAAAGTAAGTTTACTTAGATAAATGGTGTGGGTTTTTTAGAAACAGAAGAGCAATTGTTTAAGAACCACATTAACTGCCTGAGTAGATCAGTCATCTGAGATATGCTGTTGGTTCAGAGCACCAGTAGATGAAGTACTGCATGACACAAAGATTAACTACCAATAAAGAAATGCTAAAAAGATGTACTCAGACAGACCTGTATGTCATGGACAGAAAATGAAGACAGAAAGAGTGGGCAAACTGCAACTAAGATCAGTGGTAGACATTACATGTTAAGAGCAGAAAATGAACCCCTGTATATATGCATCATTCAAGTTTATTAAATTCCTTGTATTTCTTACTATTGTTTTTCTGGATTTCCCATGAGAGAGATAAGCAGTCTCTTTTTATTGCAATGCAGCCATTATGAACTGAATTTCAGCTTGTGATATATAGAATATGTACTAAGCTGTCTCTGAAGAACTTTATTGCAGTTTATCTGTGCAATTTACTTGCATCTTATTTTATCTTCCACTGTTGATACTAATCAGTCATGGCTGCAGGTCAAATCTTCTTGCATTGGAAACAATCACAATAACCAATGCAGTAGTAAACCAGCCTATAATGCAATTCACTGCCTAAGGCTAAACATAGAGCTAACATGTGTTTAACAAATCAAAGCTTGTATTTATCGCTTGTCACTGTTTGTGTCTTTGTCTTTTGGAGGGGAAAAAACAATTAAGAAGCTAAGCTGAGTAAAGAAAAACTTAAAACCAGCTCCATTTCTTTTCAGATTTGTTGGTCTGGCAAAATACAGTCTGCAAATTGTACCATCAAAGTGTAGCAAAATGTTTAACAGAAAGTGTCCATGGGTGAACCAGCTCAGAATACAAGAACCAGCAGTACCAGTTTCAACTGGAAACCTTCCATTAGGATCAGGGAAGTTCAGATTTTCTGAATCCACATTGGAAGGGGACTGAAGAAGCTAAATACTGAAACTAAGTTACTGCATTTGTCACCCAAATGATTAGTGAAGCTACCAGGCTCCCATCTAGCACAAAGCCAGGAAGTAGAAATTCAGGCTTTCCATAGGACAGGCAGGTGATGGTCCCCCCTGGGGTTGGGTCCCACCATGTGCAATGCAGTAACAGGCTTACTTACACCAGCAAAATCTATCTTCATAAATATACAGCCTCACAACTCTGGCAAGGTGATTATCATTTCTTGTAATGATAGAAGCCAAAATGATTGCATGGAGATGTAGCTTTATTTTCAGCTTCTTCTCTCAAGAGACATCCTAAAGACATCTTCTCCTTCCTATGACTTCTACTTACACATTTGTAAGGCAAAACAAATTATTTGGAAACATGATTTCTGTTTCCTAAGCCCAAAGGTCAGCATTCATCCCAGTTGTGAAGAGATCAGTAATCTGGTGATACTCAGTCTTTTAAGGAAAAAAGAGAAAGAAGCTAGTTTTGAAGCTAGTTTTTCTCTTGTTTATGACCAGTGAGATTTTGCCTCAAAAGCCCTAGAAAACTACTGTAGCAGGGCCCTTTCCATGGAAATTCATATAAAACATACCACATCAGCAACTCCTTTGCCCAAGACTTTGAGTGGAACACAGCTAATAGTAATTCCTGTACTATGATGTGTGGCATGTAGCAGAATACTGTGAGATCCCATTGGCTTTGCACATGGCTACTGCACCTGCAGTACAATCAGATGTAACACTACTACTCTGTAACACTTACTTGGCCTTTTCAGTGTTTCCTGTAACATTCAGATTGTCCCATGATCCTGATATTTTATTTACACTTTATGTGCAAAAGAATGACCAACTTTCTACAACCCAGTGTAAAGGCTTTGAAGTGAAAAAGAGGGGTTTGTTTCTGCATTAGTTGCAGTTTTTGTAGGATCTTTGTGGAATTTTTCTGATCTATTTTCCTTCTGCCAGTCTACTACTGAGAGCGTGCAGCACTTGCTATTAGACAGCTGGACAACAAGATCTAAGTGACCAACCAGTCCCTTTGACTGATACATGAATATGTCAGCCCACATCAACCATTTTTTCCCTTTTGTGTTTTGTTTCTCATTGACTGCACTAGAGCCTCACCTACTGAGACCTTAAGACAAATAAGCAGCCTATTGTTCCTTTTGTGCTTAGCTCCAGATACAGACTACTTCCTTCAGCAGATACCCACACTGACTCATAACTGGGTCATGGACCAGTGCAGAAACCTGTCTGTGCCAACTTCCCTATTGGCCTCTGGGTTCCAGGTCTACAGTGCTACCCTCAGGTGGAAGGATTACCTCTGCCTGTAATGTAACTTAAAGAGAACTCAAAATCAACCGATAACATTGCAGAATAATGCTTCACTATGAAAAATAAAGGTTTTCACATTGTTTGGACCACCTAGTGGACACCCTTTTTTGTGTGATTAAAAGCTTTTGGAGCCCTACGTTACAAAACACATGTATACATATTTATATGTGTTCATATTTCAAAAATACATTTGCTATTTCACCTGGTTTTCACAACAGGTCTAACAATATTGTCTTCTTAAAAGTATACTTCACACAGTAAGATTGAATACAGATTGAGCAGTGTGTGAAACTGTCTGAATTTGTGAATGCAAGCTGTGCTTTTAAAAGCATACAGGGAAATTATTATTCTTCAGCAGGTTTACCCCCTTAATAGTTACACCCTGAAGTGTGACTTACATGATCACCTAAGTATCTTCATGCTTAACTAGGAAAGTCTTTATTTCTATATTTGCATGCTTATTCATTGACACGTTTCTTAAATAGTCCAGATCAATGTTGCATTTATCCTTTAAATTCTATTCTTAATCACTTCCAGTTTTTTTAAGTCTCTAAACTACTGGCTAATGGCTCCAAATCACATGCTTGCTAAGGGTGTAATTCAGCCAGTTTCACTCTCTCTGTTTTACCTCAGACACAATGTCTCTGATTCCCAGGAGACTGGTTACAGGGTAACATACAGTACCCAGTGATAGGAAGGGTGACAGAGCCCTGACTCTCTCCCCAAGAGAATTTGCTGCAATGAAGACACTGCTCTTTGACAGGTTTATATTATAACATGTAATAATTTAAGATAGTAATGCACACACCCCTTGCAGCTCCACACCATGGATTCAAAACACACATGGACACAGATGCATGCAGAAAGAATAAGAGATTTCTCAACCTGCTGTGCTTACATACTACTTTGGTTTTAGCATGGGAAACACATTATGCCTGTGTAGAAGAATAAATACATTGAATTTGCATTATTTCCTGTAACAGAACGGTCTCTCATTAAATATCTATCTCCTTACCTTCACATTGTAATTTTTTTAAAACTGACCTCTGTAAAGTTTAAACATGCAAATTGCAGAATTAGGGCTCAGATAAGTATTTATAGACTTACAAGAAGAAAGGTGTCCTTTAAATATATAAATAGAAATGTTGATGTATGACACAAAATCATAAACAACTAATTTTCAGCTATAATCTGGAAATTCATTTTATATTTTGGCTCTAGTTATACGTATCACATTTTCAACTTATTTCATCTTAAACTGTGGGAGGTGTCCTATTATCCAGTCCCAAAGTCTCTATTCATGGATTTGCATGAACACAATGACTACAGTAAAAAAAGTATTCTGCTAGCTAATGATTTCCTGCAATATTCAAAGGTAAACCAGTTAAAACTCAGTAACTATCATAATGCTTTAATTCAAGTTTTTAAACTGATACTGACCATGGCAAAAGTAATGTATCAGAAAATAAAACAAAGAACACATTGCATAGATTGCAGAAATATTACAGACCTTCCTGCATTGCTGACTGAATCTTTGTGCATGTGAACAAGAAAGTTGCCTTTCATTCTGCCAAACATAAGAGATGTTACTACTGTTTTCTACTTCTGAGGCCAGAAGGCAAAGGAAAGCTGAAGCTTGTGAAAGTTAGCTTGATTTTACTAAAACAGTATTTGGATTGTTATCCATGTTTGTAGTAGAAACTTTATCTTAAGTATCTTTTTGCTTCTGCCTCTGTGTCGAGGTTAACTAAGAGCTTTTTTATATTTCCAGGTTGAAAATGTGCAGAAGTTACCTCCTTTATGTTTCCTGCCTTCCAAGGGATTGTTAAAAGACCTCATTAATATATAAACCAAGTTACATGCTGACAACATGTAATTTATAAATAGAAGAAGACACGTCTGTTACTTCATCATATTTCTTACCTCCTTTTTTGTGGGATCTCATGGGATTTGACAACGGATGGTCTGCAACTGATTGGGATTGGCTAATTGATTGTGAATCATTCATTTCGAATGACTGTTTCAGAATAAACAGAGAAGCAGAAATTTCATCCAAATCCTTCTGGAATAAAGAATTCTGGTTTAGGCACATACAAGATATTTTGATTCTCTTCTGCCATGATAACTTATAGTTGTGATCTCACAGAAAGCAACCTCTTATTATTATATGACTGTGAAATGTTGAATGCTAGATTTAAGTTATACAAGATTCTTGTGGCTTTCGACAACACCGACTTAGCACCCTTATCACAAATATTTGTTTACTTTTTCCATTTAACTTATTTATCCCCTGTCCTCATGCGGTTAAATTATAGCATGCACTGTATGCCGATTTCCTCTCATAGTTAATTTGTATCTTTAGAAAAAAGCTATAGGAAGGTATTAATCTGCTTAACATTTCTAAGTACATCATCCAAGGGATTTTGTTTTTTTAATCTTACATATGCTCAGCAGAGTTACTGGCAAAAACTGTACATTTTCTTCATTTCATCCTTTCAACATCAAATGGTAAGCAGCAAAAATTGGATCAGACTTCAAAGACTATGCTGTGCTCCAAGTCACAGAGCGACTCCTCCATTTCACATATTGAATTCGAGCAGGATATCAAAGTGCTACCAAAGAACCTCAGGTCCTTACTAAAAAAGAGGCTCTAACATCTGTAGAAAGTGAAGTGCACAGACAAATCACCTCAGGGAGCAGCTAGCATTTATTCTCAGCAGCAAATTTCCAGCCTTTTGATTCTCTTATTCACTGTACCTCCCTGTCTTTCTACAGAACTAAAGTTCTTAGCAAGCAGGCTTTTGTCTCAAAGACTTCAAAACATCACTAACGGTTTCATGTTCAGATGGCTACGCCAAGCAGCCATGAACACATTGCAGAACTGTGGACTCAGGAATTCGAAGGTATTATGTGATGTTATTTTAGAATATAAACTTACTAGTACCTTTTCCATGTGTTTGTCAAGAAAATCAGGCACCACAAGAGAACACTGGTTACTGTTTTTTTGCCTAAAAGCAAAGAAAAATAAATTAAGTAGTTTAAATATTGTAATTTCTTCATTGTAAAAAAAGGTTTACTGGCGTACACATTCTTTGTTGATTTTTCCTTCTCTCCCCCCCCAAGTTCTAAATATGCACATACAATCAATTCAGAGAAAACACAGATCAGTCCCATTTCCTCTTATAAGGAAATGCATGCTATTAAACACAGTAACAGGCTACAAGCAATGAATTTGTCATTAAAAAGTTGTGGATACATGCATATCTGTAAAATGAATTTATGAGAATTCTGTGAAATTAAAGCAATGTATTAAAATTAATTTTACAAGATTTACACAAAACTGTTTTTCCAGGACTGTGAAAACCTGCTTTCATAGAATTCAAACTTCAGACACTCAAAGCCTGACAGATGAAGAAGAATTGAAACACATGCCTTTTTCATCTCCTGAAGCCATTCAGGTTAAGCACACCCAGGAGTAACAGTTCTTACATTCTTGGTGTATATCTGTTATTGCCTTACCATCATATTATGTCACCATACCAATACTAAAGACCAATTCCTGTTTTCGTTAATGCTAATTAAAAAATCATAAAAACATCCTGCAGGCCCTGATCCTTGCTGGCAGGCCTCTGAAGTCAAAGGATCTCTTCAATAGTAAGGCCCACCAAGACAGAAATTCCACTCCAGAATCTTTAGTTATATAAAACAAAACAAAACAAATGCTACCAGTTTCATTTGATGGATAAAAACCTGAGTTTTTTATGGATAAAAACCATATCTGACATGCTTGGAGTCTTAAACCTGGGATTAAAAGCAACTGTCTGTCAAAATAGGCCTCAGCCGCTGCATCACTAGTCACCAACCCCTTCAGTCTTTCTCAAAATTCAAGAAATATTAGTTGTATTTCAACTTATAGATGAAAATATCTGAGATCTAAGCTACAGTCATAGATTGTGGTTTAGACAAGTATCACAATTTTTTTCACAGATGTGTAAAAGCTTCTCAAGATACTAAGTAGCTCTCTCAGTTCTACACTACAAATGAAGACATTTCAGCCCTTTCAGTCAGAGTTCTAGGGGGAATACAAAGAACAAAAAACGATTTACTGATTAAAGAATGCAACTTATGTTATCTCAAATTTAATTACCATCTTTAAGCCAGCTTCATCAGTTTTAAATTACTCACATAGCAATAGAACAACATACTTGATTTTAATAAAATGGCTACATGTAACTTCTACCATTCAAAATGCTTCAAATTAAAATAACACGACTTTAGGACTTGAAAGATTTTAGACTATTACACACTGAATCTGATAGCTTTATGTTACCATTCATATATATGCACCATCCATACATATTAATATTAAATTAAATATTAATTTATAATAATATTAAAAAAATATTAAAAAAGAATATTAAAAAAAATTTCTTCACAGAAAAAGTGGTTAAGCATTGGAACAGGCTGCCCAGGGAGGTCATGGAGGCACCGTATCTGGAGGTGTTCAAAAGACAGGTAGATGAGGTGCTACAGTGAATGGTTTAGTGATTGAGGGTTGCAGGGAGGATGGTTGGACTTGATGATCGTAGAGGTCTTTTCCAACTTTGATAATTCTATGATTCTGTTGTATGAGATATTACATTTATTTTGTGACATCCACAGAGGCTACTGCAGCCTGACTATTCCAAGCCTTATTTACAAACAGGGTTAAAGGTCTTAGGTTAATCAGGTGTGTCTGAATGTGTCACCCCAGCTCAAGACCACTGACTTCAGTTCTTTTAAACTGAGCCTGAGATGGCTTTGGGAACAAGATGAAGCATTCATGAACATTCTACGTAATATTTCAGTTCTGTGAATAAAGTTTGCATTTGCTTGTCAGGTTTGGGGAATTTAAATTCCCGCTTTTCTTTGACACTTCTGCCTTAAACTGTAGTTTGAATTTAAACTGGTGTTTTCCTTGGAGGAAATGGAGAGGTCCCTTTAAAAAATGCATTCTCACTTTGTACTGGCACACTCCTTGTGTAGGAACAAATAAATAATGCCTAGGACTGTATGTGACATTGTATTTCTGCATGCACCATATTACCTGTAAAGTTCTTGTGTATATGTTATTTAGGTAAATTTTTATTCTGTGGGACTAGTTAGATAACTTGCCACTTTTCCATAAAATTTCTTACATACATAAATAACATAAAATTGACGTGATTCATTTCTCCACCATCCAATATTGCAGTAAATAAGCCAAACATGGGCTAAAACTGTAGATGCTGAGAACCTTGAAATCAGCACCTCAGCGATTCTGAAAATCTTGCTAGGATGCAACATGAAAGATGCAACAGCAACAGGATGGCATCTCAGGAGCAGTTAGTTCACATAAACCAACCAGTAGTGAAAGCTAACATTTCGAATGTGGCACCTGAGGATGATTTTGAGATGCAGGATAATTTCAGGTATCTTTGAAGAAAACGCTTGTCCTGTGGTTTCCAAAAATGTTTCTTTTCCACATGTGCAGGAAAGAAGAATTTGCGTCAGAGAGATGGGAAGGATGCAAGAGATCCACCTTCATATGCCTGTTTTTCAGTCAGTCAATATGACCCTTTGCTGATGAATGCTCAGCTACTGAGGTGTAATATGCCCCATTCTTCACCTATAGACTGTCTACAAGTCACTCAATTAGCAAGAAAGATTGACAAAAAGAGAAACGTCAACTCTTAAAGTCTGTCTGCACATCTGTATAGTGTATAGCCACACTAGCCTTAGCTTTGAAAGCAGTCAGCCCATACCAGCATAATACTAGTAGCACAGACTAATTTATGCTGGAGAAAAATAGCTAGTTTTAGAATTATTCTGGCCACTTGTGTAAGTCATGGAATTTGGAATTTTGTCTTCTAAATGCTTTGGAAAATGTCAGAAACACTCTTAGATACTCTACTAGAAAGAATACAGCTCGTTTTGCAGAAATAATGTATTCCTGAATACAACAAATTTAAACCTTTCAGCATGGGTAGAAGAAAATTCCAAAAGAATGGGAGGGAGGAGAAAAAAAACCCACCACGATACACTGAAAAAATCTGCATGGATTTCCATTTACACCTTTATAAATCAGGAGTAACTATCTCAATTTATAAACTGTAATTAGATGCTCAAATAATAGTGGAATCAGGCCCCATGTGTTCCACTGCATGCCAGGAATTGCAGACCTGATCACAAATACAGAAACGAGGCAATTAAAGCAAAGAAGAATATATTTTATTTTAAAAGCTTTTACTGTAGAAAGAAATTAAAATTCATATTAAAAAGATGACTCATACAGGAAATTGTAATGGAGTCTTGACAGAAACTGAAATTATCAAAGAGGAAACTATGGAGCAATCTGAGAAAGGTGTAAGCAGTAAATCACCAGGACCTGATGGCATTTATCTGAAAGTTCTGAAAAAAATTAATGTAAATGCAACCCCTTCAAGCAGCCATCCATAAAGAATAGAACACAGTAGCAACAATTTTTTTTCTTTTCCTCTTAATCAAAGGAATACAAGAAAAGTTTTTTTATTGACTCACTGAACCTCACTTTAGTGAGAGGCAAACTGCAGATCAAGTAAAAGAAAGCACAGCAGAATATAGAAGAGTTTTTATGTTGAACAGTTTCATTCATATTAATCCCATTTCTGAACTGATCTGTGCTCTTGTCACCAAAATAATGTTTCTACTCTACTCTCAGTGAAAAGATGGCATAGTGTCACAGAATCATAAAATACCAGGTTGGAAGGAACCTCAAGGACCACCCAGTCCAACCTTTCTTGGCAAAATCATTGTCTAGAGAAGATGGACCATCACCCTATCCATCTGAATCTTAAAAGTGTCCAATGCTGCAAAATCCACCACTTCTCTGGGAGCTTAGATAAACTCTACAATGATTTTTATACTTCCTAAACTGATGTAACTGTAGCTGGCAATAAGAGGCTACAAAAGTGACTGACTTGCAATGCCAAACCCACTGGCACAGAAGTCACTCTATTTATAAATCATAAAAAGAACCTTGGCTAATTATCTAAGCCACCATAATTTTCAGAGAAAAAACACCTATTTTTTCTTTTTTTTTTTGTCATAAGTTTATCTGAGCTTATTTTTAAAACCTACAGTGATGGAGATGCCAAAACTTCCAAAGGTAACCTACGCAGGGCTTAAGTCAGCTTACCATCATTGAGCTTTTCTTGATGTCTAATTTAACTCTCCTGTGATGAAACACAAGTCCACTATTTCTTACCTGCTTCTCAATGGAGAACAGTTTGCTCCTTTCCTTCTCACTCCAGCCTTTCACAATTTGAGGAGATACCCTGTCTACCCTTAGTTTGCTATCTCCCCTTATAATTTTTTATAGAGATGTGATCATGTTTGTTGCTTATTTTCTTAAAGTGTGGCATATACTAATATACTAAACTAACTGTGGTTTTGACAGCAATGAGAAAATGTTGTGACACACGTGATGTAGTATGTATCCTCCTTGCTACTACTCAGTGTAAGTTTTGGAGCAGGATGTCATTACTAACAGACACAAACTTTGTGGTTCATTCAAGTCCATGTACCTCTGTTTCTAATTCTAACCATGTCATCTGAAGCCCTTGTAGCCGTCACTTATCATCAGTCAAGCCATTAATGAGAAGAAATAGACCCATTTTTGGAACTTGACTTTCAGACGCATAGGTACAGAGAAACACTGATTATTATTCTTTGTCTACAACTTTCCAAACACCTAAGTTGGTATGCCTCTATGGTTTTGTTCAGGCTTTATTATCCAATTACCTGTCTTGTGAATTTCACGAGTTTTACTAAAATGAATGGTTTCTGAGAATCTACACTGGCCAAAGCATGAACATTGTATCAATTAGCTAAAAAGAGAAAGACATTAGGAGAAAAATCACAATGAATTCCATGGAAGAGTCTGAACTGCTGTTAATATCTGATGTCTTCTAACATGCATCCTTAACACACAGAGCTCCATAATCACTCTGTAGAAGTAATGCTTTCTGCTGTACTACATAGTATAAGGCCACTGAATACATACATATAAAGCCAATATATCATGCTGTTTAGCAGTCAGTGAGCTATGGCTCAGTGAGCTAAAGGAACAAAAGAACAATACAGAAAGTTTATTCCAGGATAAGTATCAGATCAGTATAATTTAACAGTTTTCGTTTGAGAAGGAAATAGAAAAGATGATGCTGGAACATGCAGGTTACAGCTGCTTTGACAAGATTCTAAAAGGATTTAAACACATTTGAGGATGACAGCTCTGTCTGAACAAGAACATGAACAGTGTAGCATAGATTAAGGTCCTTAGTCATTGAACTGTAGATTATCCCGCTAAGAACAAGAAAACTTATCAAAAATACATCCACTAGAGATCTGTCAGTCTAGTAAGTTACAACAAAATCACAGGACATTTTAGGAAATCACTTCTCCCTTCTCCACAGATTATTCCTAATTAACTCAAGAGATCCCTAATCCTAATTTGAAAATGTAGAGATGCCAGAGAAAGATGGAGCATCTTCAATTTCATGGCTGGTGTATGGGCTGGCCTCACATGGTTACAACTCCTCCCTTCTCTACTGCCTCTTCAGCGCTCTGAAAAACGGTGACTCTGTTATTCCACAGGTTTTTAAAAAGGTCTCTGAAAGGTTTTCCCTTTCCTTATGTGGATTAGTCTTGACCATGACTGGCTCTTAAAAATAATCCTGTCCTTTTAGACTTTAATGAGCTAGTTTGAGACAGTTTGATTGTGACTGGGTTCCTTCATGTCATGCAGGCCTGCAGGTTACTCTCAGCAGCTGATGATGTCAAGAAAAGGCCTGGCAAGTGTTACGTGCACAGCCTGGCTTCTGGGGGGCAAATTCAAACTTGGTGCCAGCCTCCCAGGTGTACAATTAGTCCCATGAGCCTTTTTTGGTACATGGAGTCACAGACAACCTCTCAGCTCTTTTTTCAATAACACTAAGTCACTTCCCTGCTAACATTTACATTATTTTTCTATACTTGTATTCCCAGAGGTATCTGATAGTTCTTAATGCATCTTTAGTTACTCGTGACATCAGCTTCAAGCAGGAAAGAGTTTTGCATTTCAGCGTAGTTAATACTGGTTTTCAAGCCAGGAATATAAAACCAGGAAACTTAACATGCCATGTTAAATGAACTAACCTGTGCATTTAATTAGCATCCTACATCATTCATTAGCTTGAGTTTGCTTATGTCCTGCACTCACTGACTTAAGAGTGTTTACTAAGTGTAGAGATTCAACTTCCTGGAAAGAAAACTGAGTATTTTATATGTTTTATAACACTGTGACTTCTTTTTCAGGAGGTCTTTGAAAAAGGAGCAGGTTGTCATACATTTAAATGCATAGTTATATTCCTGAGCCTACAACAAAACTGTATATGATTTTCCTTTCTGATCCTGAGTACCTTCAAGCCCATTTTTCATTTCAGAAAAGTAAAACTTAAAAAAGCAATGAAGCAAAACAAAAAAAGAAAGGAGATTAAAATAGTATCTTATTATTCTATACTTTAGTTCTATGGTATGTAAAGCCAGGCTGTCTTCTCTAGGGACAGATTACCAGTTTGTGTTACACATCTGCACTATTATTCAACAGCCTTCCTGCTTCCTACAATTTTCTTGTATGACTGAACAGTATATGCTTAAAACATAGCAGCCCAGTAACAGCTACATGTTCAAGTGAGATTCAATTTATGGGAATTAAGTTACTGGATTTAGTCTTAAAACTCTGAACATCAGCTGTGAAATGCTGAACATTTTCAAGTCTCACTGGAGTCACTGAACCAGAGGCCATTGCTGAGAAACTTACAGGATTAGGCAAATGATTTGCAATATTTGTTGTGACTAAACTTGAGAACTGCCAGCAGTGGTGGCACTTAGCAGCTCCAGGCAAAAGAAGGTATTATTTATCTGTTTATTTATCTGATTGTGCATAGCAATCAGGACTGGGTGCAAGACCTGAATACTCTATGTATTTTACAAGGGCATCTTCAGGCCAGATATTTAAAGGCACTGGGACATTGATTTCAATGTAAGTTCAGTTCCTGAGTATCTTTAAAGTCTGCCTGTATATTTGTGCTTCACAGAGCCCAAATTAATCTCAATAGTTACTGAACCATTAAATCTTCATGAGCGTCAAGGAACGTACAATTAGGCAAGCAGTATCTAATCCAGAAAAATACATTTGTTTGGAAAGCAACAAGGAATTCCACAAACAAAAAGGGCAAGAAAACCATTCCTGGCTAACTATACATTAAACAGACAAAGGAAGAAGTTTCAAGAGGCTGTGTAGTTCCAAACAGGTCCACATGAAAGCTCCAGATCACTTATTAAAAAAAAAAAAAAAAAAAAAAAAAAAAAAACAAACCAAAAAGTGCCTGTTTACATTGTACATAAGCATAATTTGGGATGCCAGAGAAAACTGATGACACCTTATCAGCTCTTGCTTTAAACCATGAGATCATCAGTAGTTCTAGAGAGCACAAGATACATCACTCTTAAGTACTTAAGAAGCAGTGGTAGCTGCATGCAGATGAAGGGAATCATAAATTAGGAAACTCATTGCCCCATTGAGCAGTGAGGCAACCCAAGGACAGAGCTATGACTGTAAATTGCAGCAGGCTCATTCTATTCCCTGAGAATAACTACTAAAACCCATTTATTTATTTAGCCCTTGTTCAATGGCCTGAAACAACTTCTTACTGAAAACATACTACTGCAAGAGACAGATTCTGGAGCACTGTTAACTTACAGGAATTCAGGTGGTTACACCTGAATAAAATCCTGTTAATACTGCACCAGAGCATCTATTAGACATTACTCAATCTAAATCAACCAAAGTTAGCATAAAAGTTGATATAAGTCAATCAATGTTACGAGCATACAGAGAGAAAGAAATGCCATTTTGGAGAAGTTAATGGTTGTTTAAAAACCCCAAACACCTTCTCGATGGATTAACAGCATCTAGTTACAGTTAAGCAAGTAACTTCCTCAGAGAACTCTTAAAAGGTGTAACAAAACATGCATTTATATGCTTATATAGAAAGTATTAAAAAATAACAGAAGTAAGAATTGGAAAAAGCACTGAGATGTCCTCATGGCCAAGCCACAGCAGGAGAGATCTCTCAACTCTTAGTTGTTGCAGACAATCCTTTCCTGGACCACACTGTCTTGAGGTCCAGTAGGTGTTCTTGCCAAGGTGTAAGAACAGTACTCCGAGAGTTGTCTTAGATCCAGTTAGTCTGTCTCAGTAGTGACGCTTCAGACTCGACTAACTCTGGCAGCTCTAGAGTGAGCTCCCCATGGGTTTGGAAGCTCACATTTTATTGGTCCCCCAGTTCTGCTCATGTGCAGTTGGGGCCAGCCCTGATTGGGCACAGGTGGGCTGAACAGGAGCTCACGCCTTCCTCCTCCTGACTGGCAATACCTGATTGTCTCTACCTGGTTGCCTCTGCACTTAGTCACTGAAATTTGCTAATCAAAGGGACTGATGCAGTAAATGCAACCACCTGCCCCAGAACACTGCTGGAGAGATTGACTTTAGCTGACAACAGCTAAAGACTTAACAAATCCCTCTTGCCTCTCCTACTCAAGGAAGGGTCAGAGGGGCATGTCTGGAGTGATGCAATCGATAAGAAAGGTTGAAATACCCTCCCTGTTTAAAGCAGAACGTACCACAATTATGTCTTACTCTGTCCCTAGGTTTCCTATAAGTGACTTGTCCATTTGCTTTTTACAGCCCTTTGTCCTGTTTCATTCATGGTCTACATGGAGCTTCACAGAAACAGAATGGTAACTTTCTACCCTTGATAATTTAGTAACATGCACTGCAGTCAATTCTGAAATGCTGAGCACTTGCAATCCCATCTGTAATCTGTGGTATTCCAGGTACTTCCAAGAAGACTGCACAAACAGGATGGTAACCCAGGACAAACAGCACTGCAAATAAATCTAGCTCAGCTAACTGGAAGAACACAAAGATGACTAAGCTGTTGGAGGGACTGGTTAACCTACAGGTACTCATCCTCAGAAAATGGCAAATTCTCTAAGAGCTGGCTGAATCATGATGACACACCTGCTTCTTTCAGATCCAATGTGTGGAAAATTACTTCTGTTAGATAACAGACAGCAAAAGCATCAACTCACCCATGGTCTTCACTGCCAAAATCAGAAGTAGAGCAGCTGCTCATAAGTTGAGGATCTGCTACACAATCAGTGCTGGTTTTCAGTCTTGCGTAGTTTTTACGAACAATATATCCCCTAAAAGCTAAAAAAAAAACAACAAACAACCCAGCTATGAATCAGAGAAAATTTCTGCAGAGCATGAAATGCAGGCTGGCACTTGGCTCTGGAGTGTAGAGCTGAATGCTCTCAACTTTTACTGAGCCAGTAGACAGAAAGAACACTTAGCATTTCACAGGGGTGGCTCCAGTGTTTGCAATGTTTACAACAGCTGAAAATTATACAGTGCCTGACACTCTCAGTGTTACAGTGATCAGTTGGCACAGCCCAGGCAGGGAAAGTAGGCTGAGAACATGCCTAAGATAAACCCAGCTTAGAATGTATTAAAATACAGAGTAGAAGATTTCTTTAATCACAACTCCCATGATTTGAGCCAGTCAGGATCTTACAGAATTAGAAGTTTACCTGCTTGAATTGTGGGGCAGGGAGGTGGGGAGTCAAGGGTAGATATATTCCATTAAAACCACAAAAATGAATAATGTATTACCTGTTGCTCCATAATATTATATTTAAAATGCCTCTCATTCAACTAATCAGGAAAAAATATCTAAATAGATTGAAATTAATATAATTCATAAAAAAAAGAGCAGAACAAAACTATCACGAGAAACACTAAAAGAGGTAGCAAGCACACAGTGAAATTAAATGGCAATGAAAAACATTCTGGAGATATCCAAGTCCCTTATTCCCATGGCCTGCCTCTGGATTTGAGTACCTAAATAACTTAATTCCCTCTACAGTTTATTTGATATAATTGATGCTTCAATCCTTGCCACCCATGAGCAGTTAGTTATGAAGCTTCAGCATAAACCACAAATTGTGATACACACTGCACTTAGGATGAAAGACTAAAAGGTTATTTCAGAGTACACTTTAAACATACAATTTCTTAAATTTTATTTCTTGTAGGTTTTATTCAGGTATTATGTATTGATAAAAGGGGAGAAAGATCTGAATAACTAGGAAAGTAAGTATAGTATTTTGCAATTGTGTTTATTAGTCTAGCCAGACTGTAACTTAAATGGTGAGACTATATATAAAAGAAAACTGAAGTTAAGATCAGGAAATAGGATTTTGAGGGAAAAATTTCCTGTCTAGGAAAAGATTTTTAGCACACTAAACACGTGCAATAGAAGTCAATCTGGAGACTAATTACCCAAAGGAGAAGAACCCTCTCATTGGGATTCCTAGAGTCCAGGGTTAAATATTACAGTAATATGTAGGATAGGGACAGGAATGGAGTCTAGGGAAAGTTTACGCAGGATCAGGATCAACATAACATTGTACATTACAAAGGCAAATCAAGAGGTAGAATGAATATAGTATTGATAGACTACAGAGAAGTTGATCAGAAAATTAACAAGTTTTCTCTGTATCTCATATATCTGATTTTATGAAAACACTAGAAATAGCCATTACCTACACAACAGAGAATAAAGACCCTGTAGAATTTGCAGTCCCTCAACTACTACCAAATTATGAGATGACATGGATTTCCCTTTTCTTCCATTGAACTACTCTTATAAATCTAGCTCCCCGTTTCTGAAGGGTTTTTTTGTGTAATGAAAGGATGGTGGAAGAAATGAAACAGAGCTACCTCAATTGCACCCCCTCTTTCCCTTAGGAATGTGCTGTAACTAATACCTTCTTTTCTATTTTTATTCCTTTATAGCGTTAATGTTCTTCTTTTCAGACACCTGCTTCCACAAAAATACACGGTGATGCACTTATTTGTGCAATATAGGAAAATTAAAACCATCTGAACAGCTCAAGCTGTGGTATGCAACACAACAATCGAAGCATTTCAGTGCTACTGAGGTTTTCAGAGTAAGGAACAGCAAGAATTGCCTTTTAATGAGAGGTTACTAAGATTAAATAACCATTCAGTTTACAGAAGGCATGACAGAAGTCGGGCCTGCTGAGGTGTTGTACCAAATACAGAGCTAAGGTATCGTGAGGCTGAGGAACTTTCCGCCCTTAATAATCAGACTGAAGGAGTCTGCCTCCCTGGCAGAGTTGAGGCAAGTGTTCACTTGCCCCATGCAATCCGGCTTCCAATCCTTAACTATCCCCTCCTGACCAAACAAGGAGCCTACTCCGATATTGGCAGCAGGGACAGCTGGCCAGCAGCCACCTCTCTGCAGCTGAAACACGCTGAGTAGCAGTCAGTTGAGGGACTAGCATAAAGACAAGGCAGCACTGAAACAAATGAACTAATTAGAAAAACTTCAGTATTACTTTTAATAATGTCTCAGCTTTTAGCAGCTCATAGCATCTGTGTGTGCATCTATAAAATCAACCCTGACATATACTGTGATTTTATTTTTTTGCAATTCTTTTTTACCAGAAACTCTTACTAATGTCAGTATAGCCATTTCAGTCTTTCCTTCTTTCACTATGTGTAACTTGCTATATCTGATTAAATAAACACAGTTTTTACCCTGTTTTTTGCTTCCACACATATTTTCAAAACCAATTCCTCTTCAACTTCTGCAAGCTGGTTTCTAACATTCTTCTAGAACACTTTGAATCTGACACGTAAATTACTATTTTTCCTACTTTTCCTTTTACTCATGGGATAACTGAAGTAGCAGGATAAACAAACTTTTCTCTCTCTCAAAACCTTCATGAAGCATTAGTAGGACTGCATCTTTTCAGCATTTATTAACTGGGTCTATAATGTTTCAAAAGAAATGCATATGCAGAGAATTCTACTGGGGGAGTCTGAGAGGCTGGGAAGCTGCTCCATCACAGCAATTTGCATTACTGACTGGTGCTGGTTTTGACACTAAGCACTTGGCTCAAAGAGTGTGAAATTAGCAGACTCATGTTGCTACTGCTCCATGAACAATCACTGCATCATTGAAGAAGAATGATTACCAGCTGTCACCTCATTTTCACCTTATCCAGTCTATATTCCAAACTTTCCAGCAACAGTATCTTTAATTCTGATCTTTACAAAAACAACAGGATCTTAAAAGCATCATAGGAACTGAACTTAATTTTAGCACTTCTGTTAGTAAATTGGTGTTAAGTCCTTGATGTGCCACAATTTAGGACATGAATTTTTATTTCTTGTACTGATCAATTCTCATACAAAGCAAGTTTTCTGTCAGCTGCAGCATCTAGCAAGCCAGTAGTATATTTAGCTCAGGGCCTCTGAAATTTGGTGTCTTGCCGTTAAAAGCCT
The DNA here is from genome assembly GCA_038090715.1 of Florisuga fusca. Lineage (NCBI taxonomy): Eukaryota > Metazoa > Chordata > Aves > Apodiformes > Trochilidae > Florisuga > Florisuga fusca. The sequence goes on along the minus strand of JAAWXA010000031.1, from coordinate 4,988,329 downwards.
TTATTTTAAGGTCTAAGTACCAAGGCATATACATTACACACAGTGTTGCACAATTCCAGACAGGAAAAGTCCAGGCATTTTTCCTCTGATTCCCATAGGAAATATATAGTTACAGAATGAATTGTAAAGCACAATGTAGAAAGATCAAAGCTAAACAATCACAGGTCTATCTCAGTATAAAAAAAAGATATGAAGTAGTATTTTAAACAGCAGAAGGATTCATTCTCAGTCGTAAAAAATCATGTTAAGCAGACTTTTTTTTATGCAGACACATTTTTAAGCTATAATATCACCTAAAATAGCATACAACAGCAACTCAGAAATGGAAGCTCATGATTGCTAAAGAGAAGATACCATGATAGTTTGTAATCAGAAGTTGATTTGCTATGAACAGCATATTGCTTTCTTAATTTTCCTAGTTAAAAGAGCATCCATCAGTTTAACTAGCAACATCTGAGAGGATTTGGAGCCTATGGGTCTGATTTTCACTCCATGCCAAACTAATTCTAATAAACACTAGAAGAGATGTAGAGTCACATCCTTTGCTGGGTCCTATGAATACTTCCCCTCTCTCTCACCCCTGGATGGGTATTGGGTATTGCCTATTTAATAGCAGAAAAAATCAAAACTAGTCTTGTCAAGTTCTCCAGCAGAAGCATAACTAGAAAGCAAATCACGAGTTCCCCTCCACAAGCAGTGTGTGTCAGTACCAAGCAGAGACTATTAGGAAGAATCACCAAAGCTGTCACCAGGCCTAGTGTCACTGATGAACATCACCACTTGGACATAAGTTTCTTAATTACCAAGCATTACAGTCTTGGATCTTGAGACTTGGTTAAAGAAAAATGTGAAGATGACTGTGAAACTGTTTGTCAGTATCAACTAGAGAAAGGAATGGATTTTCCAACATATTGTTGGACAACATACACTGTTGTGCCTTCCTGATTTTAGCAAGAAATCCAGTAAGAATGGTCTCAGTTTCATCTCCTAAAATCTGGAAAGAAAACCAAAAGGAAATGCAGATGTGTTCATATGGACAGAGTTTAGTTCAGAGATGGGGATGCAATGCATAGAATATAGGACCTCATAGTTGAAAACCGTAAGGCCTCCTCATCTTTCTGAACATGTTCCATGCATATGACCAGCAGATTCTAAATAGTTACTAGAGATAAAATACTAAAAGTGAAGAATTACTGGATGTCCTCAGCTAGTAGAGAACATACAGAGACAGGAAGAGTAAAGTTAACCAAAGCTGTGCAATTGTACAAATGAGTCTGATTTATCCTTGATACGAAATCAATACAATGAGTCAGTTTAGCTGCCATTAAGAGAAATACATACATCTGTTAAACAGTCTTTGCACTGAACATGTCGTTAAAAAGAAGAAAAGTAAAAATATAAACAATCAAAACTGGATATGCTACTTAGTCGTTGTTACTTTCAGGAAAAAAAATTTAAGATATATTTAAGATATTTTTAAGATATATTTAAGATAAATTTAAGATATACTTTAAGATATATTTAGATAGTGCCTAGAAGTTTTTTGAACATTTTCCTCGAGTATTTCTTAGATCTATACAACAGTATTAGCTGAATACACATACATACAAATCTAGAGATATGAACAGATGGATAAATCTCGGGTTTTCAAGGAAACTTCCTTGTCTGCTATTGTAGCCAAAATTAAATCTTTGATGTTGAAAATTCCAAAGGTAACCCTTCTATTACCTTCATTACAAATATAAAAAAGCAAATTACAGCTGTTCTCAGGCCTTCTTTTTCATTATGATGGGGTAAATTTTACCAGAAGTACATTTTAGAGACGCGCAAATAGCAACACTGTATGAGCAGAAGTTACAGAAAGAAAGCACTTTAGAAGGGGATGCTTCCTCTGGTTTCCTTCTGAACATCCATCACTTTTTATTTTCAAAAAACAGCCAAATCTTTAGCTCCTGATAAAGAATTTTCCAATACAATGTGACATATGGTGAGTGTGTGAGCACGTGTTGGAGGAGGAGATGGTGGCTCAATGGATTAGTCATCTGCCTTTCACCTCTGGAAGCATAGTTAAACTCAGTCCTGACCAGAGCTGCACAGTATATTCCAGATGGCTAAAGTGGGCCTAATTAAAATGAATTCAGTGATGTCACCTTGTATCTAAGTGAATTGCATGCACCACTCATTTGGCACTTTGGCAATGTCAGTACAGAAACAAAATAACCAGATTTAAATCTTCTTTTAAGTCTTTCAGGACAGCAGTCACACTGCAAGGAAATACATGCTATCATTATGAAGAAATGTACTTTTATAATTGCATTATATGTTTAAATTATAATTAATGCATTGTTCTAATAACAAAGAAACATTAGATGAGACTTGCATGTGGGGTAAATCAGTGCAGTTAGATTTCAGTCTATGTCAGTAAATGATTCAGTGGATATACACTGATTTAAACCAGCTGTGAATCTTGCAACACAATTAAAAAAAATATTTATTTTTAACAAAATATTTTTCCTATTATGTAGTCATAAATAAAAACAATACAAATCCCAATTACAAAGAAATACGTGCTTAGAAGTGCATAGTATTGTTAACTCATACACTTCACACAAAATCATTCTTTCTAATTCTTCTTTAAGTTAAAAGTTAGCACTTTTAAACCTTCACAGCTTGGGAAAAAGGGACTGGAAGAAGTAGAAAAGACCTTGTATACCCTCTGTACCAATTTAGCCATGAGTCTAGTAACACGTGTGTTCTGAGAATCTGTATACACGCTGAAGTAGGGTAGCTTTTTCTTTCCCACCTAATTTAAATTCACAAATAATTTGTTTCCTAGCAAGGGTATTTCCCCCTGTATGAAATAATGACTTTTTGTGTGTGTAATATTATACACTCTGGAATTGTACCCTCACGTATATTGTGGGGGTTGTTTTTATTCTAAGTTTGTTTTTTCTTCCAACATTTCATCAATGGATAGTGAACTGCTGGGCCCACAGAGATCTCCAGACCACCAGCTCATGTATTTGAAAGGCATCTGTTTATTTTTAAAATGCAAATGCAGCCTACCTCAAAGACGGACTTGCAAGAAATGAACAATCTGAACAAGTCAAGAGGTTTCCAATCAGGAGCTGTGTTCCTCCTTTATATCAGGCTATGATCACTTGCTGTCAAAACCACTTAAACAATATCCTGGAATCTGAATGAAGTCCCCCCACAATTAAAATGAGCAGGATAATCCTGCAAGAATTATTCAGGCAAATCATTTTTCACACAGTTTAGAGTAATGATAAGGTCATTTACAAAAGAAATCAGCGCCTTTGAAATGCTGACTTGTAGACAGAGGACTGCCTGGAGGAGGGCCATAGATAACAGTGAAGACTGGCCTCCTAACACTACCCTCCCAGTCCTTGGAACTGATTCTGATGAAGAGAAGGCCCAATAAGGTTAATACCCCTACTTTGATCTCTGTCAAAGCGTACCAGCAAGAATTAATTTACATTTCAGATGAAAAAGGTTGACAGCATGAAAAGGCATCTTGTTTCTGGTATGTGAATGTGCTGTAATAGATGGGGAATTCTGAAAGGAAGTTCTGAGGAAGCTAAAGGGATAAGCCGAGCGGCTGCTTTTATTGGGAAAGAGATGAAAGGAAAACAAATTTCAATATGCGCTGTTCTGTAGAAACATGTAAGCCAAATGCTTCCTAAATTTCAAGGCCTGCTTGAGCGGGGCCAGGGGTGGGGGAGGGCTGGGGGCCAGGACAGGAGGAAGGGAGGGGGAGAAAAGAGGGAAGTACCTATACTTTAATGATATGATTTGCTCATGTCTTGATGACAAATGCCAACAATCTATCACGCTGCTTGAAATGGCACATTAAAAAAAAAAATCATAAAAATGTGCTCATTTTCCTGTTAACTGAAAAGCTGCCTTGAACTACACACTTAGATTGTAAGATGTGCAGGGAAGGAAGAGACTTGGAATCGCTTTTGTCTCCATGTCACTAGGCACTTGGACAGTGTAATGTAAACAATAGAAAGACTGTGAGTATATTTTAAAACCTGGAAAATGGCCACCATTAGCAAGCATGAGCTTTGATTTGAAACACAGAATAATTAGCATGTAGAGAAGAGAAAAAGCGCACAAGAAGAATTTTCAAATAAGAAGTCCTAGATACAGATTTCCAAAGGCAGACAGAAATGTATTGAGAATTATTGTACCTCGCCAAATGAAGTGCCAAAAACAGGAGCAGCAAACAGACTAATTAATACAAAGGTATACTGTGTCACTCTTAACACTGTAGTTCTAATGCTTATTCACCTACACTGATCACTGAAACTGTCAAGTGCCAGGTTACAAAGGCAGACAGTGTGTGTGTTGGTGAAAAGAGTTCTGACAGCATTCCTCCAGCATCAGGTCCAGAGGGCTCAACAGGGCAGAAGTATCCAAATTCAAGGGTATGCATACACTTGCACTGCCTCTGCTCTGCTATGTTGAGTGCAGCATCTCAGAGATGGCAAGAAGGAACACAGCTCTGAATCTCTCTCGTGTATAAACAGCAGAAGAGATCAGTTGCCTTCTCTGAAGAGCTTGTAATGAGCATGCAAATCCTACATGCCTGTGAAATCTAGCTGGATAAAACTCCAAGGCAGAATGTCCCCTACAGTCTCCAAGTGATACTGTTACACACCAATTTCCTACTGAACCTGAGAAACTCTCATCTTAAGGAACTGGTAATAGTGGGACAGCGACAGGTCAACTGTTTCACTTCTCTTCATGGCAAAAGGCTGTTGCAAAAGTCAGGAAATCAAAGTTCAGGTATGGCCAAGTGTAAACGTAGCAAATACTCAAAAAAATACTTGCAGGGGGTACTTTAAGATCTGGTCTCTGTGCTATCATGAAAACAACAGAAAATGACAACACAAAGGAGAGGAAGAATGAGAGAGAATTTTTATGCAGTCCCTTGGTGCTCGTTGGAATGGCAGAAAAAAATTATTCATAACAATTCTCCATTTAACAGAATATACTACATGTGTCTCTGGAGCTGTATTTCGTGATTCTACATAACAGTATGCATGCAAAGCTATAAATTATTATTTTATCCCAATGATACTTTGTTTCTTTCTGCAACCACACTGGTATTCTGTTTTCTGAGGTCAACGAGATGCTTAATTTCAGAACAGCAAACTAAGACAAAACAAAAAGTTGACTGGAAATGGCTTGATAGCAAAGTAAAAGAATATTTGGAACACATCTTTTTTTGACTGACTTTAGATTATATGATCCAGAATTGAGAGGTGACAGCTTACAGAATTCTAGCACAGGAAGCTCACAGAACAAAGGTGGTACCTTGGTTCATCTGTAAACACATCTGCTGCAACTTATTTTTGATCTGCTACAGTTTTTCAACCTAAGGTTGGAAATGGAAGGTATATTATACTGCATCATATGGAGGCTGCTTCACAGTGTCAGTGCCTGAAAACACCATTGAGTTCACAACACTGGTTCTTAGATTTCCGTGCCATATGGTACCCTGCTCTCTACTAGAGACCTACACAGCCCTATGGGCCTGTTCCTCCAATAATCTCTTTAAAGTTTATTCAAATTCATATTGATACGGCTGCATAGGAGTCTGGCAGAGAGTCAAAAGATTGGCCAAAGCTGGCAAACCCAGCAAGCAGTCAAAATGAAAACCTGGCAGCCTGCCAAGATCAGGGCTCAACACAAAAGATGGAGAAAAGCACGTCCAGTGCCTTCCACCTACACTTTTAGTGCTTCATATCACCTCTACATATAGCTGAATCTTACTGATTGTGCTCAGAAAAATCTTAAAAAAAAAACTCAACAGCTTTTAATCTCTATGTTTTGCTTCCAGAGAATTATTTACAAAAAATGTGAAGTTCCTGATACCTGTCACTGATGTCATTTGATACTGAAGGACAAATGATAAGAAGTTAGTGGTTCTGATTTCTTTTGTTTGGACTGTATGTATTTCTCTTGACTATAAACACTGATGCATGAAATAGCCCACAGCAAAAATAGGTGTTGGCAACTGAAATAATGTTTTAATTACCTGCTTGAATATGTATAGCTGCCTCAGTTCTTCTGTTCCTTATTTCCTTGTACTTCCTGCGAGCTTCATATCCTCTCCAAGCTAAAAATACAAAACCATGTGCTGGAAATTACATTTATTTAAGGAAGTGCTACAGAGTCTACGGAGTCAGAGATGTGCTGAAACTTTCATCCCTCCTGCCATAACCACTCTAGCCCCCATCCCCAATGCCTCTTCTCCACCCACCCACATGTTGAACCCTGGGTTCACGACTGCAGCATTCACATCCCCACAACTTCAAACACTGCCTCACTCATCCAAACTTTAATTGCCACCATGTGCTCACTGATGTCCTAATCCAAAAGGCAAAGGTACATGATCATGTCAGCACAAGAACTCCCCTCCTCCCACAGCTCCCCAAAATTGATATAAGGAAGTCTGTTAAATTAATGATAATCAGCCTCTCAAGCCCAGCCCATGACGTATGCTATATGGAATTCTGGTATATGTGCCAGGGTGGGCATGCAACTGCAGTTCATTTATGTGCTGCATACTAGCATAAACATATCTAACAATTTTTTCATTTTGTGGGCAGGCATCACATCCAAAATTTTAAAATACTTAAATAACAACATTACCAAATACTAAGACGACACCTTACAAGTAAATCAGTATTTGCCTCAATCAGCTGGAAAGAAAAGCACCTCCAATTATACTGATTTCAGAATAAGCTAATTAATAAACAATGTCCATGCAATTTAACAGCCTGAAAAGCAAAGACACTCAATGAAAAAGGGACTGTGAACATTTACCTGACTGTATGACAACAGCACTATATTCTCTTTTCTCTTTGACTTTCTTGTACCTCCTTGCTCCAAGCCATCCCTTGATATAGGCTTGCATGACCACCACCCTCCCTATAACTTCTCGCAGGAACAAATTTAACTGTTCTATATGATAATACTTTAGAAACACCTGAAATGGAACAACAACAACAACAAAAAGAAGGATTACATCCAGCAGTAGCATTACCTCTCATATTCTGTCTTTTCATTAGTCTTATGTCAGCCTATTTTAGGGCACTGATGCTGAAAACAACTGTTAAAATACTGGTTGCTGATATCATAGCAACCTTGTTAATCAAGTATCAGCTCCCAGTGTGCTTGTGGAATTTCATTATTCCATTGATTATAATCATCCCATTGCAAAATACACCACATATTTACACCCTTTACAAAGTAAATTGGTCATGGGGAGATTTTCAGGTATCAGCAGTTTTGAAATACAGCCTTTCTTTACAATGGGAAGATAAATCCTAGGTTGAATTTGTTTTTAGACATAATACTGTCTAATGGCATTCTGCTTCAGGAGGCAAATCCTTTGGGTAGTTACATACAGTTTATATAGGACTTGAGCAGGAAAATTCTCCTTGTTTTTCTCTTATGCACTGTAAAACAACTCAAGATACTGCCTAACTTCCTTTTTATAGAAGTAATTAATCCATTTTAAACCATGAACAAAGGTACTTGACAGAGCCAGAACATGGAACTCCACAAATGGATGATGTACTAACCATGCTCACAGGCTGGGCCAGAGTGTGAAGTTTCAGACCTACCATGATTAAGAGCAGGAGGAGCTTCAGGGGACACCACCACAGCATGCACTAGCAGATTTACTGTCCTTACCAAGACAATCACATGCAGAGGGCATTTTGGGGAGGTACCCAACGCACCCTTCCTCTTGCAGCACTAATTCAGGTGGCTTGGGAAGACACCTCCGTAACCTGGGAGGCTTACCTGGGGCAAATTCCTTGGTCTTTTGTTCATTCATGCAGTACTTTTCAAACTGCTATTAGACATGTTTTGCTAAAAGGATACTATCCTGGAGAAAACGCTAGCACTCTCTACCTTGGTTTTCCCAAGAATCCAGTTGTTTAGTTTAGATTTCTCCAAAATGGCAAGACAGTTTTCTCTGTTACCAAGGGGAGTCTCATGCGCCTTGAATGCAAGGTAATAATACCTGCAAAACCAAATGACAAAGAATGATCTGAATTAACAATCAACATGTGTTTTTGCTCCTCCTCTCTAGCTCAAGAGCTGCATCTCTATAACTCATGGGCTAAATTCTCCCTTATACTCAGTCTTTTTCAAAAATCATTATGCAGCTGTTGTGAACAGATATTTGAGCATGTCCATGACACAGGAAAAGAAGTATTACCATAGTGGTGACAAGTATCTGCTGCAATCTAGGAGTCCCCAGTCTACAGTCATGCATAAAGCTCTCTCACAAACCACTGTGACTTAGGAAACACCCAAGGTTGCTCTGAATGTTTCAGACAAAGAAGCAAATGCATGACAGAAAGAAGAGGGGAAAGTCCTAGAAATCAGGAGTAATACAAAGGAAGGCAAAAATAAAACCTTTTGCATAACGTGTAAAATAAGCACGCCATCTACAGAGCTGCATAACATACTTCAGCACAGTTACATCTCACTTCAAGTCTGCAAGTTCTGTTGAACAAGCAGGTGCTCCCTGTGGTGCTCAATGGACCTTTACAGATTTCTGAGTGGAAGAAAACTCAAATACTAGCACAAAAATAATAAAAAAAAAAAGCGAAAAAGCACTGAAGTTAGTCATTAATTGATGCCTGTTTCTTATGAGAAATGCCAGAAAAAAAAAAAAAAAAAAAATTTCAGAATCTTTCAGTATTTTAGTTACTGTCATCAGTCATTTCTTCCAAAGAAATATAAATAGCCCTATCATTCTCTGGGAAGAATAAATTCCACATAAGGTTCTTAAGCTTGAATCCCAAGGTTCTTAAGCTTGAAACAAGATCACTCCCAACAGAGGAGGCATTTTCAGTATGCCTAACAGAAAGACTGAGAATTCTGAGTTGGCAAATACAAAGGTAAACACTAACAGGGTAGGCAGAACAATGATATAGTGATACTGACTGATTATTGAAGCTGCAAGGCTGCCACTGTGTGTAAAGAATAGTTTACAGTAAAAACAACATATCAATCTTAATTTACAGACAGCGAGATGTTCAGACTGTTTGAACACTCACCTCTGTTTCACACCTCTAGAAGAAGTCAAATACATTTAAAACAACTGGCGTTGCAAGTGCATTGGTAAGGATTTTATCAGTGATGATGGCTAAACAGAGATAGCAGCTATTTTAAAGAAAATAGTTTATTACTCCTCATATGAATGTAATAATTCCCTTCACAATGATTTCTGTGGTCATGATCAGGTTTGCAAGTCATTAGGCATGATGTGTTTTTTCTCTTTGATTGCAAAAAACAATTAACTGGAACAATTGGGATAAATTTTAGTGGTCTTTGGAGTTGGCCCATACTGAACTAAATTTACTTTTCTTCTGTCCATGTTCCCTTGCAAAGAACATCCCCTATCAACTATGGGTAAAATAAACATTATTGTGCAAATAGTTAATGATAAAGGGATGCAAATGTATTTGACTTGAACAGACATTAAGAATGAATGGACTGATCCCTACTTCTAAAGCCATTATCCATTAATGAAGAATGGCTTTTACAGTATGTAAGTTAACTCACAGTAATTATGTTAAATAACAGCAAGAACATGAGCCAGTTAGTTTAAAAATTAAGGTTATTTTAGCACAAAGTACACTGTTAGATGGAAGCAACTGCCTGGCACCTCAGCTCTCATTTATGAGCTGCCCTGTGTTGACTTAGTCCTGATGAAGTTACACTTCTACAGTAGCTACTTGGTTTACATTGTGTTTGAGAGGAACTGGCAGGTTCATCAAACAATTCTCCTGATTTTTAGCATGGTAAAGAGGTATTAGATTCTCAGAGAATAATCCAACCAGAGAACCTGAAAGAAGGATTCTTCTGTAGCCGCATAAGAAAATATCCCACCTCATACTGAAGAATATATGATATGGAGAAGGAATTAGAAAGAATGGAATAGCACATGACTTTTTTTTTTTTTTTATGGTTTTCAAGTATTAGCTTCAGTTAATCTCTAGATATCAGCTCCATTTGTCACAAAAAAGAAAGAAAAATCACTAAAATAGTCAATAAAGATCAAAGCAGAACAAAATGATGTCTGAAGGGAGAAGCACTGGAATGAGTCCTGGGCTAGAAACACTGTTATTCACCAACTGGAGACATTGTGCACTCTGAATAATGACAGAAGATTAAGTATTACTGAGGTATTTTTGATGCAGCGACTTTCTCAAGATGATATTGCAAATACTTTAGCCTAATCTTTCAAAATACTAACAAGTCATGCCATTTAGTAGGTATGAAGAAACATGGTGTATTTAAATGAAAAAAAGCACATTTCCTCCACCTAGTTACTAAACTTAATCATGCCAGTTTTCACAACACAAATGGTATTGAGTTGCACTAATAAAACTCAGATTTAAAGTGTCACAATTTGTGATAGCATGCAATTGAAACACACACTTGATAGATGCACAGAGGAAGTTACACTAATAGTAAATTGCTGTTCACTTCAAAACCCAGTACAGATAGTCATGCTATTTCCATACATATGTAACTTGAACAGTTCCTTTCCTTAGAAAGAAGGATTCAAGTGGGTAATGGTATCAGTTTTCTGCTGTTAATGTGTCTTTTAAGGCATGTTGCTATTGCGAATTTTAAAACCACTAATTAGGTAGCATTGATACAATAAAATAGTTAAGGGGATATCATAATTTCTGAATCTTAGTATCTTGTCAATGACATTCTAATTACTGAGAAATTGACTTATGAAAAATACTTGACTGAGAAGTATTTTTGAGCTATGCCTGACTATACCATTTTTTTCATGGAAAACATCTTTCCGTTAGCTCTGTTTCATGATTTAGAATGTAACTGCTTTTGGTACTCAGAAAAAAAACATAAATAAAACAATGCCCATTTTTCTTATAAAGTCCTATTTTAACAGATTTTTATATAAATTTACATTTATATCTGCCTTCTAAGAAAAAATGCCACTCAGAATGACAGTAAATTTACAACCCATGGGAATAACTTCAGTTTCTACATGCAAACATACTAGCTCCCAGTATTTCACAAAAACTTCCTCTAAATGGTGTTTCTCCAAATGTTTTGACTAAACTAACCATAGCACAGGAGACTCCTGTAGGTGGGTAAAAATACTGGTATGTCAGATTTTCAGAACCATGTCTTCCAGTTCCTTTTCAGTTACGTAATTAAAAATAAGGCAGAAATTGCTCTTCTCATCAGAAATAAGCTCTATGAGTCTCTATATGAGACTGGTAATTGCTTTTTGATAATTTCTTCTCTAGAATTGCTTTTGTAGTTTGCATTCTGCACAACTAAGTGTCTCTAGATTAGTGTTCCAAAGCTCAAATTCATGTATTTTTTAAGCAAATACTTTGTTTTCTCTCTGGTGCCTGTTTTCATGATTGAATCACATAACTACAGATGCACAAGTAGTTTGACTTGGTGTAGGTATGCTCAGGATAGGTGTCCTACAGCATGTGCACATAGGGTCATTCAATTATTTTACCTAATCTAAAATCTCTGTACAGCAATGGACCATATGGAATACTTTAGAGGAAGGTACAATGTTTCACCTTAATGTATCTGGCAATAGTGTGCAAATACTGTATACAGTGAAATGAAAGAGAAAATGTTTGGGCATGCATCCAAAAGTTTGGGGTATACAGAAAACTACAACTGGTTTTTTTGATTTATTGGTCTAATTTCATCTTTACCATACTTACGTAAATCTACTGCACAGAGATCACAGACAGAGTAACCTCTGTTTACAACATTTCACCAAAAGAAAAAACAGATGCTTGATTTGAGAAGAGTTCGAAATCACATTTGCTCCCAGGTGAGATGACAAATTTACAAGTCTACTTTTTTATTTCTGTATTTGCATTTGTTATTCGGGCAGAAAATGCAGTAGTTTGGAACACCTCAGTGCTCTTCCATGTTAAGCCACTATTTTTATTTTTAATTTTAAAAGTCAAGTTTATTGTCCTTCATGTATCATTTCACAACCATGCACATGTCTGTGCAAAAATACTTTATTTTCTTGGCTTATACATCCTGATAGGAAATTCCCTACACATGACACATACTTATCTACATATTCCCTAACACTACTTGACTGACATTCTCAGTAGCAGTAAAACTAAGAGAAAAGTAATTTCTCTCCAGAAGAACCCAGAGCTGATGAAACTCTGCAATTATATATTACTTAACCAGTGGTTTTGGTCACAAACAGCATTCCAGGAAAAAACCCAAACCTAAACAAAGAAACAAACCAATCAACCCTACATTAAAATGGGATTACCTGTAGTTAATAGTCATTAGGCATAAACCAGCTTTTTTTAGAAGTTGCGTTTATCTCCAGATCAGCAATTGCAAAGCTCGGATATATGGAGATAAGGTTAAACAACTAAGTATGCTATCATACAGAAAAGTTCAGAATTACTCTATATATCAGCTACCTAATTATGGCCAAGGCATTTTATTGTTGGTGGTTTTAGATTAGATAAGTTGATTGCAAACAAATGGTTCAATTTCTCTTCTCTGTAAAGGGTGAACTGTGGAACTGCTCAACAAATAGCATTTAAACAGCACCATTTACTACTATAGCAGTGTATCTTACTAAAGTTCAATTTGCATTCCAGACTTAAAGGCAACATCAGTTCTACACAACTAATTCACCAAAATAATGATTAACCCTTTTTCTCTTCAAAACAAGTACCTGTCCTAAAATGTACTGGCCTGAGGTGGAGAATGGACAATGATACACAAAAATCATGAGGTGCAAAAGGCCAAAATCCCTTTATTACCACTGAATTTTTCAGATGAGAAGAAAAAGCATGCAGTGAGGTAACACGCTGAACAGGACTCTGTAGTATCTGACCAGCTCCTGCTCCTTTCCACTCAACACAGAACATGACTCACTAAGGTAATGAGAAATACAACACTGACCATTGCACACTGACTGTGTGCCAGTGGTACTAACAGTGACCTTATGCAAATTTGCACTCTGGGACTGAAAAAGCAGAAAGCAACATAACTGGGATCACTGTTACACAATAACACTGGTACTGCCACCAGCCTGTGACCTGAGTAACATCCCCTGGCTACTGTGGAGTAGGTAGCACTTGTAGGAAAAGTGTATCCTGCATGCTAATGCAGCACTAAGAATGTTAATGCAGAACATAAATGGGCAGAAAAGAAGAAAAAAGACAATTCTTGTATGAAACTTGTACAAAACTTCTCAAGACACTCCTATGTGCTTAAGAGGTACTTCAAGTCTTCCAGCAAGACCCTTATCCTTCAACCTGTGGTACAGTATATGCCACATTACATAAAAGGTGTACACAGACAGGGGATACGTGGTAATGACACAGCTGCACAGCACATTATGTCATATGAAGTTCCAGAATGCACAGAGCAAGGAAAGTCCCATCTAGCTGGACTTTCAGAGCAGGTCCCCTCTAGAAAGCACACCTCCCTTAGCAGGTATGCCCTGCATGGGCACTCTGAGGCCACACAAGCCAGGCACATCTAGATGCTTGATCAGGTTAACAACTTTTGTCTGAAAACTGGGATTCCAGCCTGAGAAAAGGGCCATGGTGTTTCAAAGCAAACATGGAAGACAGACACATGATGGCATGGACTGAAAGACAAGACCAACAAAGATGAAGTGCCTAAGACTTAACAGGTCTACAGTGTTTACAGGGGCTGCAGATTTCATTTTCCTAGTTTGACTAAAAGAACATGTATATTTATATACATAAAACAGATGGTTGTATATCTGGATGAAGAAACATTGTGTGAATGAGTTACAATTATATCCTCTCCTCACCATCTGTTTTTTAACAGAATAAACTACCAGGTTTGCAACACTGAAATAATCTGTCCTACAAGAAAACAGAAGACAGTAAAGGGTAACAGTAGACAAGAGTTTTATCTTTTGTTTACCTCCCACCTGATAAACCCTGAATAGTTCTGTTCCCTGCCTGTGATTGTTTTGTCCTCATATTTCCTGCTAAGAGTTTACAAAACAGCATTATTGAACAGACAGATAAGAAGCACACCTATTTGTTTAATAACATCAAGGGAGAAAAAGTGCTGGCTCATCCATTTTGTTGTTAAGTTGCTCAAAAGGATCAAAATACCAATTAACTTGCTGGCTTAGAAAATCTTTGATATCCTCAAATTTACTGACATTTTGAAACTCTTGTTCATACTTGCCTAATATCTTTTTGATTATGAACAAAGAAGTGCCAATCTGTTTAGCATTTGACCTGTTTTCTCAAACATTTTTATGTATTCAACTACTTAGTTCCTAAAAACACTTGACTAGCCATGGCTGTAAATTGAAGAAAAATGTTTCTTGTTCCACTGATAGCTTTTAAAAGCATTGTTAGCTTTTTTTTTTTTTTTTCTTTTTCTTTTTTCTTTTTTTTTCTTTTTCCTTTTTTCTTTTTTTCTTCTTTTTTTCTTCAAGAGTAAAACAGAATAGAATTTGTTTAAAGATAAAGCATAAACTGAACAAAGGAGCAAGAACATCCCCTCTCCCATGCCCTATTTATATTCTGAACTCAGGAAGTCTTCTATGCTGTTGGGCAAATTGCTAAATCTTCCCCCCACTGCCCTTGTCATGTTGAGTTTCTTTCCTGAAAAAATTACATCGAGTTGGACAAAAAGCTTGGGGAGTATCTGACAAAATTTTAAAATACAACTTGCTCTTATTTGCATGACTGGAAAGCAAAGTCAGTTCTGCTTTCATTACCATTGCTTTTCAAGCTTGTACTCAAATCCAGTGCACTTTTGAATGAAAAGAATCTACTGACAAGAGGAGGCCTAATTTCCTCTCAATTTACACTAATTTTAGCAGAGTTATTCTTAGTTCACTTATGTGTAAATTGGATAAAAGTTAAGGTTAATAATTCCGCCTTCGGCTTCTTCAGGATGTTGCAAATATGTGTTAGTGATCACAAAAATAAAAAAAAAAAAAAAAAAAAAAAAAAAAAAGTGGGAGGAAATCACATCTGAAAATTAAATGGCTTTGATGGTCAAATGAACGCCTTAGTTATCCTTCCTGAGATATATATCTCTAGTGTTTCCCTATTACATATTCATTTGGCATACTAATATATTACGAACCAGAAATGTTCATATTTTTTCAAAATTAATTAATTAAGCTACGGTTTTGTCATTCAACACCTCTAATTGCAAGGACCACATATTTGCAAGCCCAAATAACTGATTTACACACATAAATTTACCCAATGTCTGGATTTTGGAAAGGTCTGTGAAACTGTTTGTCTCTTCTTTCTTGGAAACATAATCAGCTCCTTCCCTCTGGAATCATGTGAATGATTTGCCTTCAGTAGATTTATTAACTCTATATTGTCTAGATGAACAAACTCCAGTTCAGAAAAAAATCACTAAATGCTCAGTACAGCCATTCACTATTCCTGCTGTTGAGTATCTGATCGCTAAATTGTACTGCTTCTGCTTCTTTACTGAATTATCAACCCCACAGCCTGGAAACCAGCAAATACTACATAATACCCCCCATAGTTTAAATCTAGAGAAAATAATAATGATCACAGAAATATATTTTGTCATCAGAAAGACAACAGCATTTCCAAAATCAAATTTATAACTTCTTGAGATTGAGAATAGTATTGAAGTTAGTAAGAGTAGTCATAACAAGGATTCAAGTGAACAAAGATCTGGCTACAATTGGTACCCCCCAGATAAGTTACTATGAAGGCTATGAAGCTATTACAACAAATATTTACACATCTGAACCTTTTATATCAGTTCATTCTTAAGTACGTGCGCATTCTTCATATGATGACTGAAGGTCACCGATTTTCCAGATCCTTGTATTATCTGAGTATGATGCAACATTTCCACTCATTGCCTCTACTGAGGGAACCACGGGGACAGGCTTGCTACTGAATAATAAGTGCTCACTGCTTGTCTCACGTTGGCTTTTCTCCATCAGAGCTCAGATCCCTCTTATATTCTTTATCTCTGATACTCATTGCTATCACTAGAGACTAGAGACTATGAAAGTTGAAACCATTGTCTGTAGAACTTTCTGTACAGCCATGTTATAGAATTCTTACCTTTTTACAAACTCTTCAAAGAGGATGCGATGAGAATACCCTTTTTGACGTATTTTGACAGTTTCCAGAATTCCAGTGTATCGCAGCTGCAGCAGAACTCTCTCATGAGAAAACATCAGTGCTTCTCGATCATCATTAGGTTTAATGCAGCGAATAAAGTGAGGCTGTCCAACAACCATTTTGGATAAAAGATCCATAAGGGAATACTAGTGAGGAAAATAGAAAAGATGCATACGGTTGACAAAAATACAGTTACTTAAGTATGAGATATCTATTTGTAATATTAAATGTAAAGATGTATTTTAATTGTAATGTTGACCATCCCAGAAAGCCAACCATATTGTGGGTCACATCATAAGAAGTGTAGGACCAGCAGGTAAAGGGAGGTGGAT
Source organism: Florisuga fusca (assembly GCA_038090715.1). Lineage (NCBI taxonomy): Eukaryota > Metazoa > Chordata > Aves > Apodiformes > Trochilidae > Florisuga > Florisuga fusca. The sequence goes on along the minus strand of JAAWXA010000031.1, from coordinate 4,971,762 downwards.
TCTCCCACTCTACTCCACTCTTCTGAGACTACCTGGAGTTCTATGTCCAGTTCAGAAACCCCCAAAACAGGAAGGACATAGACCTGCTGGAGCAAATTCAGAGGAGGGCCACAAAGGTTACCAGAGGGCTGGAGCACCTCTCCTATGAAGACAGGATGAGAGAGTTGAGATTGTTCAGCCTGGAGAAGAAAAGGCTCTTGGAACCTTCCAGGACCTGAAGGGGCCTACAGGAAAGCTGGGGAGGGACTTTTTACAAGGGCATGGAGTGACAGGACAAGGGGTATTGGCTTTAAACTGAAATAAGGTAGATATAGACATTAGGAAAAAATTCTTTAGTGTGAAGGTGGTGAGACACTGGAACATGCTCAGGAAGGTTGTGGATGCCCCATCCCTGGAAGTGTTCAAGGTCAGATTAGATAGGGCCTGGAGCAATCTGGTCTAGTGGGATGTATGGCAGTAGAGTTGAAACTAGATGATCTTTAAGGTCCTTTCCAAACCACTCTATCATTCTAAGTACACTCAGTCTCAAAATTCTAAGCTCACCGTGGTAGCTATGCTATAGGCTGCATTTTTTAATTTCTTTTTTTCACAGTTCCTACATAGCTGACATCTGCATAGTTCTTCCCAAAAGCTCTCTAGACCCATGCTTGTATTACTGGCTAAGTTTGGATGTGTGTCCTTGTAAACTTCACACTGGGGCAACCTCTCAGTATACATCAGCTATCTCTGTGACTTTCCTTATACTATTTTGGATGACAAAGAAGACAGGTATTCCCACATGAAGCTTTGACCCACACTGGCTAGCACAGTGCTATGAACTTTCCCATTCTGCATGTTACAAATGCAGCTCAAAGAACAGCTGCTCAAAACTTTTCCAATCTGCAATGACCACAAGGAGAAAACATTGAACAACAGCTTTGGATTAGCGTGTGGGTTTCCTGACTCCTAACCTCCCAGTTCAAACATTCTCAATGCCTTTCCTTCACCTGTTTGACTTAAACACACATACAGAATATATATTGTCCCAGACAGGATTACTACTGATAACATGGCAATTAATGTGATTTTTAATAGTACATCCAAAAGATGGAATATTTTTACTTACTAGGACACATAATAATTCTTAATCTTGAAAAGCATGCATGCCTGAGCTTGTGAAAAGATATGAAGGAAGGTTTTAGTAATCACAGTTATTTTGTTTGCACAAAATCAGTCTTCAGTTCATAAAGAGACTTGTCCTAGACCTTCATCACTTTACATGGAAATAGTCTAGACTCTAGATTCTGTTATCAGTGCACCTGGTGAAATTATAAAAGCACAAACATGCAAAAAAATATCAAAAGATATATGGATCAGCAAGGGCCTTACAATAGAATAAGTTCTCCTATCATTCTCCTTTATCTCACAATCCCACAATTTTTTTTGAGAAATCTATTGATCTTTTCACCAAAATGTTTGTTTAAAATTCAACTTTTGTACCCTGAAATATGAAGCCATAGTTTGCCGCTTCATGTTGGTTGTTTCTTCAGGGTGTCGCATCACCTCCATCGTGTCAACCTGGAAGACAAAAGTGAGGTGTTAGAGGTGTCCCAGAAATACTGCAGACCCACCCCACCTCACCCATGAAAGTTGGGCTCAGTTTTTCCTATGGTTATTCCTTCATGTCTGAGTACTTTAGAGTTCTTTCTCAGAGGTGGGAAGGCCAGCTTCTAGCAGATGCAAGACATGCACTGATTTCAGGGAGAGCTCTAGGTGTTCTTAATGATTTCACACTTTTGTTATTACACTATAAAACTAAGTCAATGAAGCAGCTGTCAAGATGCAGTACCTTATGAATGCCTTCTAAAAAGCATTCCTCTTACCACCTCTGCAACAAACTCCATCAGGTCTTATTTCCTATGTAAGAAGAGCTGTCATTTTTGTAGTTACCAGAAAGAAAACTGAGCTGCCTCACTTTGCTCACATATGGAAAAAAACACTGTTGTCGGATAACCAGTGGCAAACAAAGAAGGTAATCTCAAAATGTGTAAGTCTTTTCCTTTCTGCTGTTGTGGTTACTATTAATTACTTTAAATTGCCATTTTGATGCCAAGAATTTCAACAATCTTATGCTGCTGAACTTCCACAGCTTCAAACACTGCTTTTTCAGTATTTGGGAAGAGTAATTTTTAGAGGGTATACATTGACAGCAAACATATTGCTCATTGTATATTTTAGTTATACTGTCAGTACAGCAGTTCTTATCAAAATGAAAACTGAATTTCTGAATTAATATAACAATGGTTACCAATCACAAGCAGATTGTGTTGCTGTGTAACAGCTCAACAAAATTAAAGAAAATCAACCAGCACCTTGTTTGCATGGAGCATTAACAACACTTTAGCATCTACTTGCTTTGTGGCATTTTACCATCTGCTCTGACCAGGAGGCATCTGTATAAACCAGATAATGCTGTTAACACCTGTGCTACACTTCTGGACTTTGCTCCATATGATCATTTCCAACACTCAATGACTTAAGACCACTCTTCTCAACACTAGGAGTAATTGCTGAAACATTACATCTCTCAGTAAAGTAACTGTGTCTCTTACCTTCAGGAGATATTTAGGAGACTGCATGCAAAATATAAAGGAAATTAAGTACTAAGCAGGAATAGATGAAGAAAAGGGATTTTGTGTTGGGGAAGAAATCAAAAGAAAACTTGTGAAGACAAGATTCAGAATGCAGATGGTGCAAAGAGAGACAGATTTATGTAAGGATGACCATAAAAATTTCAGTATATTCCTGTAATTGGTAATGTTCTATCTAGGACTAGTGTGCTTGCATTAGAAAGCACCTCAAACTAGCATGAGAAAAGAACAAAAGCTGCAATTTGATTTCTGTTTTAAGGATGTTAACAGAAACTCTGTAACATATCTCAGGAAAAATGGCTTATCAGCACAGATAACATCAAACACCTTTAGAGATTACCTGACAAAGTAAACACCAATGACCTAATCAGAACCACAGGCATGTCCATGGGGGAGGATATGGGAATGTTTCAAAGCTATCTTAAGAAGAAAACTGCTTTTTGAGAATTGATATCTAAATCTCTATTACAGGTAGAAGACAAAAGCCATACCAGAGAATATTGACAGGAAGTTCAAAATAACTGATAATATTCAATGTTAAAAGACAGACCAATATATCATAACGAACACCAAGTCAAGAGGAAAGGTGAATAGTTGGAGGACTGGACCAAATGTCCATGACTTCGATCTTATAATTTGGATTCTTGACTGCTGAGAAAAGAGGCTCTCAGTGATATACTGTTGGTGGAGGTTCAGGACTCAAGACTTTTCAGTAATACATAGAGTATCTCCTGGCCAATGCTCTACCTTTTGGGCAGTAGGATACCATAAGCATCTCTTTTTCACAGCTGCTTATTTTCACCAAACCTGTAGAATCTTATGATCTTTGAGACTGCCATTCTACTGAGTATAGTTTACTACAGCCTGCTGGGTTCAAAGGATTTTGTTTTGGTTTGTTTTTTCTGGGGGGAAGGGAGTGAATACAAAGAAAGACAGATGGTCAGAAACACTTGGAGAGGAGATGTACTACACTTTTTCTTAGAAACCTGGGGTAAAACCACTATAGTGAGATTTGCTTATGAGACAGAGTTGCAGAGTCAGATCTGTGCAGCCTGTAAGGACTAGGATCAATTTTGAAATATTTTTTACGTTATTTGAGGTTTCCATTAGAAAAATTCCAATAGGTTCTGAAACAAGGGAGATTCTCCTGCAAGAAATTTTAGAATTTTTTTCTCTGGGTAATTTATAACACTGCATGTCTATGAAGCCATGCAGTTTTACTGTAGGGCAATAATTGTATGTACAACAGGCCATAGGCTTCATCACAAATGGGTCATCAGAAAATGATAGAACATAATACAAATGCCATGATATAATCTTGGGTTTTAAATCACTAGTTATTCTTTTTAAACTAAAATGAATAATATTTCAACTGTTAGGTCACATTTTTGCACCACAGTAGTATGAACATACACTATATGTTGATACAACTACAAATGAAATGTAAAAGTTTGATCTAGAAAAGGCAAACTGTTCCATCACTTAAAAAAAAATTGGTTATAATAGTTTTGAAACAATCTCAAAAGAATGACTCATGATATCATGCCACTTTATGAAGTCACTGGAAATTATTAATGTTTCATATTGACCACACCTCTTGCTGTTGTGGTATGAAATACTGTAAAACAAAAAAATAAGTTAAGCAAAAAGGCTCCTAAATTACATGTAATGAAGTTAAAATTTCCAAATTCCCAAGCAAAATTGTTTAGCATTTTAAAATAAATTGCAAAATAGTAATTTAAAATAGTTTCCTGTAGATGTTTACTTAGAGGTTTTAAGAAATTTTAAGAAAGATTTTAAATAACATTTTCTGAATAATGCTGTGCTGACACTCCTTTAAAAATTCTAAGCTTGAGTAAAAAACACTGAAACACTACTTAGTGAAAGTGTGGTTATTGAAGCCTTAAAAGAGACATGTTCTATTCCATTCCAGCTGTCTCAATAAAATGCATGCTTACAAAGCTTATGCTGTGTAGCTGGATGTGGAAGCCAATGTTCGTATAACACAAGAAAATTTGAAAGGCTGTTATCTTTCTGTCAGCACTAAACGTGTTTACACCAGGGAGGACATAAATCTCTGAAATCCATGTTCATATTTGCAGGTACAGTGAAGGACACAGATGTCTGTGTAACATGAATTACTGTACCAACATTTTAGCATGACGTCCTAATAACAGCAGAGACTGAAATAGGAAACCCAGAACTTTAAACTCCATAGACTTTTGAACAGGGGCTGTTACCACAGTTGTTTTTAAAAATTGTTATTGTTTGCTTTGGAGGCAAAGACAGCCCCCCCCTCCCCAAGCCCTTAACTAAGCTGACTCTAACAGTACTATTAGGAAGCAGGGAGGGAGTACACAAGCTATCAGCTTAAGGCAAAAGGGTTTTCCTCAACTCAATTGGCAACACATCCTTTTAACTGCCATAAAATTATCCCATCCTTTTGCAACTATGCCACATACTTTCATGGCAAAATCCAGCAGTGTTTAATTATTCTCCAATTATTCCAAGTATATATCTCCAATTATTCTCCAATTATTCTTTTTAAAACACAGTAGTTTGGCTGAGTTGTTCTTTTCTGCTCATCTATCAGTCACAAATGTCCCCTGTTTTTTCACGTGCAATTTGAATAAAAAAGCAATAGATAATTTTTGTATTTTGCCTTTCATTCTGCTAAACCCACTATTCAAATTCTGCCCAATTAAATCTCTTTCTAGGCAAAAATTGGCAGAGGAAAACCTTGACCCCATTGAAATCAAGAGGAATATGGCTGTCAGTATCAATGTAACTGAGATTTCACTATAAAGGTTTAAAGATTAACCAGCAGTAAACCGATTCATCACTGGATTCCACAACAGGGTCCTCACTAAAACTGGAAACAGTTCTTCCAGGTGAGGTGCGTGTTTTCTGGCATTAAGGCAGACTCTCATTTGTTAAGAACATTACTAGAGACCTACATCAACTAACCACCCAGTCCACAGTCTTGCTGTAGTATGAACAATTGCCTGTTCTTATGAACGACTGCCTGTCTTCAAAGGAAATGGCTACTAACCTTGATACGCCCAGCATTAAGCTGTGGAGGCAAAGACCTAGATGCTGCTGTCACTCTGGCTCTGGTCTGTGCCAAGTTACCTGCACAGGAAGAAAGAAATACACATTGCAAAACTGTTCAAGAAGCTTAGCAGAGGAAAATTTATATGGCGGAAAATCAGCTTGTACAATAGTACTAAAAATAGCAGACACCACCACACTTCTTCCACACCCCACTCATTACCAATTGTGCCTGCAGAGCATTCAGCACGGGCATGACAGAGTGCAGTGTTGATTTAAAAGAGAGGAAAAAGTCAGCGATAAGGTGGTATGTCACTGACCTTAGCTACTGAGCTGATGAAAACAATGACAGCACAAAGGCATACAGCTCAATCACTAGTCATCAATTTCTCTGTGACTCATTGAGAGATTTAGAAGAGAAAAAGACAGCAGAAACAATCTCGTTTCTATGAAATCGTGTGGATCCTCAAGTGTTTAGACAGCATCTTAAGCTTACAAACTAATGAAGGAGATGAGAAAATGATAAGACGGAATCTTTTTTTCTGACCTTTTGACTTATTGGGCTGCTTAATCCCCAATCTTATTGTCCCTTGGGATTTTTAGAGACTGACTCAGTTCCTTAGGCAAAAACTTACTGTGGTGAAAACTGGAAGACGAGTGCCTATTTTTTAAATGTACAGTATGACGTGTCCTAAACTTTCTCCTCTGAACTTCTAGAAAGCCCAAGTCATCACAAAATAGCTTTTCAAAATAAAGGCTCAGAGAAGAGAAGAGAGAGGAAGTGATAGGGGACTGTGCATATGCAAGACACTCTGTGTATTTCAAAGTTTTAGCAAGTCTAGCACAAGATGTCCAAATGTTTTCTCTGGCTATATCTTCAGAGGCTAAACTGTGATTAATAGCATTGAAAGAACCCTTTGAAGCAGGATTGGTGACATCAAAGCCCTAATCCATGGGTGGCAGGATTTTTATAATGAGTGGGAAGCATTTTAACACATTTCAAAGGATTTACAGCATGAATAAACAATAGGCCTCTGCAGATGTACCACACACCTTTCAGAATGAGAACACATAAATAAGTGTCCATTTTAATTTAAATGTAAATAAAGTGTTAACACTTCTTTCAGATGCTAAGTGCCTTGTTTGCATCAACTCCAGTGTTTAGCTGTTTGCTTTACAGAAAGCCAGTAACTCCACAGTCTTCAGAGTTTTGCTAAACTATAACTAACTGGTAAGGAGGCAGGATGAGAAAAACGAAAACCAAGAACACTTAATGGCTGGTAATCACTCCACCAGGGAGCAGAGCAAACCCAGTGTCCACATAATGCTGAAAGGAACTTGTGCTCTTACTTTTGTCTGAACAATAAAAATACCAATCCCCTGAAAACAGTCTGTGGGCCAGCACTCAAACACAGCAATGACATTCTCAGAGGCAAATCAAACATTCTGTATTAATTTAAAAAGTATTATTCTTCTAAAGCTGCTGGCAATGTGCTTGATGCAGCACTGCAAAACTGTCATGTCACTTCCAGATTTAGCAGTGTATGCTACCTGACAGTCTAAATCACAGTGCAGAACACAAGTTATGTCCACCTTGTGGAAAATGCTTTAGGCTACAATGTGTAGGTTAATGAGAATTGCAACTGTTAGGAAAATTTTGTGTACCTACATACAAATATGGTACATATGGTATGTACACATATCTCCTTAACATTAAAAATGAGGATTTTAATGAACAAGTAGTTGGTGAATTTACTTTCCTCTTAGCTGTAATTTTGATATTTTTGTACGTTACACTTTACTCTTTTTGCCCTTTTTGAGCTTTTGTAGACAACCTGGAAAGGTTGATTTTTGGCTAGGTATCAGATTAGCAAGTCCAAAGCTTGAAAACTTTGCACTAGAAGACTTAAGACACAACATGGAATAAAAGGGGGGAGCTGAGAGAAGAAAAAAAAATTAATTCTTTAACATGACTAATATTTTCTTTCATTTTATAACAAGTTACAAAAGTCTAATAATGTAGTAAAAGTCAGAATTCTTAGACAGCTGCTCAAGGTTCACCAGAATCACTGCTGACATTAGGTTTCTATGTTTTGTAATTAATATCCCTGAGCTCAATCTTAGTTCCTCATGCAAAAACTAAATGTAAATTTTTTGATCTGGCAAACAAAGACAATAAATAAACAAATCTTTTTATTAATCAAAACCCCTTAATGACCTCACAAAAACAAACAACAACAAAAAAAGCCAATCCCAAAGCATTCAATTCCTCCTTAAAAAAAGCTTTACATATTGTGGTTTTGTTCATTACTTCCTTCTAGGAATGGATTCTTATCAGTGCTGATTTCATGTGTCAAGTGAAATCTAGGTAACTACTAACTACAGAACTGTAGCATCAGATTCAGTCCACAGAAAAAATGTTATTAGGATTTTCTTTTCAGATCAAACACAAAATAATGCTTTGATAAAAGTTCACAAATTAGTCATCTTAGGCAGCTTATGTTTAGAAAAATAACTACCTATCTTTAACATGTCTGACCAATTAAAACTAAGAAACAGAACAAATGTGGTTTGAATATTAGTCTACATAGTAAGAAATGTTTCACCCTGAGTTAGCATAGTGTTTATAGTAAGCAAACACTGGGTACCTGTCCCTGCATTTGATTTTCATTTACAAGGTCATTTATTACTTTACACACCAAAAATAATTAAATGTTATTCCACTTCGTGAAGAACATCAATATTTGAAGAACAAACACTTTTAGATAATAAAATAGCCAGTTAAAACTGCCATGGGTTCCTTGAAAGGTTAAACTTGTTAAAGGTTAAAAGACTGCACTGTGCTTTTCTTAAGTTTAGCTTCACACCTACTAAAATACTTCAGAGAAAATGTAAGTGGCATCCATGTAGACTTATATAGAATATTACCTGTATTAAATCTATCTCCAAAAAAATAGACCAATTAAACAATTTTTTTTTTTTTAAAGGCAATCATGAAGCAGGGGAGAGAAGTTAATGTTTAAAATTAGGATTACTCTTTTAAACATGTACATGTTTAATTTTATTCACAAGCAGTTTGGTTTCAGTTCAATGGACTGCTCGACTGAAAAATTAGGGCTCCTGCCTATGTGTCTATCAGATCAGAGCCTAAGTTCTCTGGGATTTACCTGTGTCAGTGGGGAATTTAGCCCCAGTGTTTCTCTTTTTTTCCTCTGTTTAATAAATTTAGCAATGTCATTAATGCTTTCAGAAGTTTCGGTCATTGAAGTTTGTGAAATGCTCTGAGAGCTTCCAACAGAAAAGGAAGCAGCAGCACAAAAATCTATGCACTTCCTGGCTGAGCTCACTGTGCTAATGCTCAGCAAAAGTCACTTTCTCTTGAAGCTGCATAGGAGATCTCACACCTCTCCAAACATATTCTTCACTGATGCCTCATTTCAGCTAGGTTGGAAAGGCCATACTATCAAAGCATGGTATCTCTTCTATTATGCAAAGCCAAGAAGGAGAAGTTTTAAAAGTATTTCAAGTATTTACATAGCACAGAAAAAAGAAACTGGTTAATTTTTTTCAGGTTGGACTTTGGATGTGCTCTTCAGATGTCAGAAAGGACTAGTCAGCATTGCTGTCTTCTCAGTTGCATCCCTGGCACTTACTCAATGTGTGATCTGGCCAAATTAATGATTTCTCCAGATGTTGACTTTCCATAGTGATTAGGAAAAGCACACTCTCTGGCTGGATGTTCTGATGTTACTTAAGTTTGTCAGTGTTTCATTATTCTTAGGTGACAGCTTCTATTAGTAGTATCAAACAAATATTAGAAATATTAGCACTGTATTTATTACCTCATTTTGGCAATAGATCACTCCTCCTAAAGCAGAAGCGTGCCAGGTAACAATTACATTAAGCTTGGATACAACGTTGAGTTTGAGAAGTGCAAATGACTTTCAGAGAAAGAACCTAATGGCAGTGTCACCTCACTGTACGAGATGTACCAGGGACATTACTATTACATAGAGGGCACAGTAAAGCTCTTTCCTTATCCTCATGCATTTTATTAATTTCTTTCATACTTCTGGTCCAGATAAAGTGGGGTTACTTGAAGTACCATGTAGATACAGTATGGTCAGAAGTGCTACAATGTATTCATATTTCATTGACACTACTTCTAATCACAGCTAAGCACTTGCACTCCAGAAGAGGTACAGTCAGACAATGTCTCTGACATACACAGATACTTCTCTGTCTTTCCTCTCAGTACATCTTATCTAGCCTAAAGAAGTCGACCGCTTATCTCCATAATGCAATTTCATCTCCTAATGTAAGACCAAGCTTTTCTTAGCTCTATTATAAGTGAATATATGCACTTTTTTTATTAGGTACTAATTTGAATCTGGTCACTGACTCGCTATTTTTTTGAGTCACTGAAGTAGCTTAAGCTAACCTCACGCAATAAAAAACTAATAATGAAATCTGCTCCCATACTAAACATATTATGCAAGAATATATTTATAAAAATACTGTCTGTAGAATACAGCTATCAATATAGACAAATTTTCACTGCAGCTTAATCTGAAAAGAGAATGCCTTTACTTTCTGTTCAAAATAAGTAAATAAAAAAAGAGAAATAGTATTTCCAAAATCAGATTCATATTACAAAACAGGATCTGATAACCATAAAAACTTATTAATTATGAGTTCCGCCTAGAAATAATTTAATTACGAGTAACTGTTACAGGAGCAATCAAAGATGAACTTTTAGGCCCAGATTTGAAACAAAAAAACCATGCCATAGTAAACTGACAAATTCTGATCCCAATTCTCAGTTAGACTAAAGGTTTTAGTTTTATTAGTAGAGACATTTTATCTATAGATACCTACAAGCCTTACATTGCTAGACGGAGTGTAACTGCAGCGCTGCTATGCTTTCTGCTGCATACACTGCAGACACTTCAGTGGTCACTTCCCATATTAGGCACACACCAGCAAACACAGCAAATAAAACTTCACTTGTCAGCATCATCACCACTATGTTTAAACACAGTTTTAACACAGTAGGTTAGAAGACTTCTTGTAGAATGCAAGGGAATAAAGATGCTGACAGCAGCTGAGACAAAATGAAAGTCAAACTGCCTATATATCTTCCAAGATATGTAAACACCATCTCTCAGTAAGAAAGGTAAATAAGAGCAGATTATGGTATATGATTAATTAATGGTAGTGACCAAGATGTTTTAAAACCACAAGCTTAAGTATTAACACCCATTTTAATCAACATGCCCAATTTTCCACTTGAATTGAATCAGGGAGTGTGTTCACTGAAATAAATACATTGCCTGAAATATGTAGTCGTAGGATACACAAGCAAAGCTTACACGACTCTCAGAATGTCATAGTCCCATGGCATGACCAAACTTACAGACAGCAAGCAAAGGAAATGTCCTATACCCTGAAGAAGTGATGGACAGGTTCCCAGGCACAGGACAAGTGACGGTCACCTGGTTCTGGAAAAGAGGGTGTCTGAGGGAGAGCGGATTGCCTGCTGGACAAACTCTATGTGGCCACAGCCAGATGAACATAAGTTGTCCACCTCTGTTCAAATCCAGCACTAATGTTAGTAGTGGCATTAGTATAACCAGGATTTTACCATCTGAAGTTGTATCTAGACAAAAATGAAAAAAAAAAAAGAAAAGGAAGGAAAAAAAAAAGGAAGAAGAAAAAAAGAAAAACTGTTTGGAAAAAGCAGTTAGAAGTTACAGTGTAGAGTGTTGGAGTCTTCTACTACTTGATGCCCAGCCTTTTTTTCAGTCAGGTCTGTAGCTTGACTAGATGGAGACACAACTAACTGGCTGGAGACTGACTGATGGCCTGACCACAGCCTGATCTAGTCAGAGTCCCATCTGCTGATTTACAGAACAATGTGACTCAGCATTTATGATTTATACATCGTCAGAAGACACCAGCCATTTCTTTCAGATATGATCCTATGGAAATTCCACCTGCATCTTTGGTAGTGTACTACAGTTGTGTGTTATCAGCTCAGGACAATAAATCTTGAACTTTCTGGGGAAGAGTAGAAAGCACAAAATGCTGCAGTCTGTGTCATCAGCAAAGTACTCCACCATCAACACGAGGTTTTCTGTTGCCCACAAAGCAGATTGCTTTGGTTCCTGTACCATACCTATAACTGAGGTGAGAACAAAACTACAGATACCTATTTTCTGTGAGGACTTAATCGTTGAGGAATTCTCCATTAAATTTCAGCATTACCCAGAGCCCTTTATTCTCATTACCTCTATTCAGGACAGATGACAAGTTCATTTCTTCCTCCAGAAGTATGTGGAAGGACATGGTAGCTATCTCAGTGCTTTATCTATGTTCCCTCACCAACATGAACCAACAGTAAGCATTCTGGTGGCTCACACCTCAGCTTCTTGTCTCTAAAGATCTTGGGACCGTGCTCAAACACTAATTAAGCTTCACAGTACTCTGTTTAACCTGAGGGCAAAATCATTTTCTACAAGAACAGTGAATAAACAGGAAATCTAGAAGTCAAAAACTATGATTTCCAGCTGACTGATTATATTTACAGACTATGGCCCTTCTCCACACAATGTCTAAAACTTATAGTATAAATTCCATCATTAAGGACCTGCTGAAGCTGCTCCATACATACACAGTCTGATCAAAATCTTCCTAAAGTCAGTGAAAATTCCTGATTAATTTAATGGTAAAAATTCAGGGATAAAGATGTCACTGAAAGCACACGGAATAAAATGAAGCAACATTTACTCTGACTTTAGTATTAGTCTCCTCAGTGGTTAAGAACCTAAGATAGACAGGATAAAAGCAGTACCCAAAAACAGGTTTTGACACTTCAAGAGAAGAGCTGTCTTTTAAAAGTCTTAATTTAGGATGAAATACAGTCACGTAAGTTCATGAAAGTGCCAGGCTTCCCTGTTGTTTAAATATAGGCATCAGTATTGGTAACTACTAATTTAATGAAGTTTCAAAGATTTCTCAACTGTAAGTCTGCTCCTCTGGATCTCAGAATTGCATATATTATGACAGATAATATATGTGATATGAAAATCAGTTATTTTTGTGGTAATTAAAATATCACTGCCATGGGTAGATTTGTATCTACCTATTTAATGAAATGAATACCTATTCATACAAACACCCACAAATGCATTTGCTCTCTTTGACACACTGGGCCTGCTGTCTAGGCAGTTCAGTCATAAGCTCACCTAGGTCATGCCAAGTCACCCTGCAATAAGCAAGACAAAGTCAAATAACAAGAGAAAAGATAATGCTGGTTTAATATGAACTGACCTTTACAGTTTGTTGTAGGCTGCAGAATTAAGAAAAAGGATAAAAGTATAAGTCATAGTAAGACAGCAAACTCATAGCGCGCAATACTCAAATACACAAAATCCAGCACAGATTCAGAAGGTTTTCCACCAACTATATTTATCTTTTAGATACATTAACCCCTAATTCAGTTATCTTAAAAGAGGGGGGATGTACATTCTTTGTAAAGGACACATCCAAAAGTCATTATGGCAATTCAAACCAGCAAGTTTATCTGAATATTCAACAAATCTGCTTTGTAGAGCAGATCTCTACAAACTCACTAACAATTTTTAAAATAATTACTCTTTTAGGATTTGATTTTAAGAGATACTGAATGCTTCCAATGACATACGGAGCATCTCTGACAGTTTGACTTTACAGCACATAGTGTCTGTAGAAAATGCCTAGTAAACTACTCATTAAAACAGCCACTGTATAATGATCTCTGAATCGTCCTCTAATTAATTCTGTAAATGCTGGACAGTGAGATCCCACATTCTACTAGTTAATATTAAAACCTGTAACATCTTCCGTGTCATGCATCTTTTGCTTCCTCAGTATCAAAACATTTTGAATTTAACTGGTAAATGAAGTGTTAAGATTAATTGTTATTCACTACTACAGGTAATGTTCATTATAAAATTGAGAAGTTAGAAACATGAAAACTGGAAAGTTATCTCCACTCTTCTGAAAGGTAAAGAAAAAATATTCCCAAGATTTGTTCTACAGAAAATGGCCTATTATGAAACAAATCAGTAAGCTCATCAAGATCTGTTCTTAAGCTTACTTGTACTTTCTTTAGGGTTCAATTTGCAAGCAATTGGAGGCAGAAAAAAAAAAACAACAAACCAAAAATCTATGCCCTTTTCCAGTTTTCAGTATAATGCAATCTGTGAAGTTGCATATTGAAACCGGTGGACTTCTGCCCAGGCAACACCCTGTAGCAAACATAAACGTGATAAATCTAACATGACCCTTCTCAGCTGTTGTGCTTACTGCCATGTTGAATTCCAAAGATTCACTGACACTCTTTATTTATAGAGAGTTTTCCTCCACAGTAAATAAATGTTATGTCTTGTATAAAGCTTTAGCAGGATTTAGACCTTAACTTTGATCTGATAGATGGTTCTGTTTCTAGAAGAGTTCCATTTTTAGGGCTATTTTAGGGCATGTTTTGGATCCTACTGCTGGTAAGTCTTGTGATTATTTGTGTACAGCATTTTTCCTATGTCACAAAACCTTAGGATATGAAGGAAAAGAAAACTGAACTGTAAAATGCTCAACTGAAAAACTAAATAAAAAATAATCCAACGCTCTACCTCTCAAACTCAGTTAAGCTACATTTAAGCTCACCAGTGTCCCACATCTGCAACCCAGTAAAGTTCCTAATTGTTATGTTGCACAGCTGTGGTTTAAAGCTTCTCTTTGCACACAACACACTGGCAGCAAAGCAAAACACTTAACTTTTATATGCTTTTAACATATGGACCAGCTACAAGTAGGAAAGCCTCTGTGTCCCAAGTGAAAATAGATAGCTTCCATTAGCTTGACCCAAATTGTTACAAAATAGGAATTCTAATCCATCTTAAAGTAGAGAGATTATAATTCCAATGGTTTGGTTTCCAATTCGTTTGACCAAGTGCCTGCAGTTACCTCTTTGATGTGAAAATACTAACATGGAAGCACCACTATAAAATGATTTCATTGTAGGATAAGTAAGTAAAATTGAGATGTATCTGAGTCTTCACCTCTGCTGCAATGTGTGGAATTAAGAGAAAAAATCCACTAAACCCAAGTGGAAACATGCTAAATTTCAGTGCCTAAAACCAAGAGACCTGGCACTGCTTACCACTTGAGGAAGGGCCTGTACTCACGAGCAGTGCACTGTGACAAACACCCAGGTCAAATCCTGATTCCACTGAAAACAATGACAAAGCACCTATGATTTCAACTGGCAAAGATTTCCCTCTGTGACTGGTAGTATCTGTTCATGGCACTGAAATGCAAGAAAATCCATCTGTTTCCCTCAGTTTCTGACTCCTTGTGAGGAATCAGTTGCTATCAAAGTTACAGACAAATGAATATTGAGATAGTACTCTTGTCATCAAGGAGTGACGAAAAGCAGTTCTTTAAAATGATTTTGCAAAACGCCCCAGTTCTTGTGTTCTTTAATGTGAATAAAGAAAGCCTGAAATATGTTCCTCACATCCTCTCTCAGCACGTGGTCTGTTAGCAGTTGGTCTGGGGGTTGTTTGTTTGTTTGTTTGTTTGGGTTTCTCACATGAGACATACATAGTTTGTAATAACTTTTTGTCTGAGGGCTGTAAGCAGGGCTGGAGACCCAAAGGCACAAACATAGACCAAAAATCAACAACGAGGAGGGGAAATGACCCTCAGGCATGCTGATTTTAAGTAATTTGACTTTGAAAAAAATGTATTTTCTTCCTCTTTTGGACAAAAAAATTTCTTCATTAGAATTTCACTGTCCTAACTCTTCAGTGAAGACTGAAAACTTTCAGCACAGTTCTTTTTGACAGATTATGTTCAAATATATAGGCACTATGAAAAAAGAGTGTTTATTAGCAATGGATGATATATTGATACTAAACCACACTGAATTTGTGAGCAATACCCAATGCTACCAAAAGGGGTAGACATGATGTTGCTGTAGCAGTAATGATACTCTGCTCTGTACTTATCCTAAGCAGCCAAGCCTGCCCTAACAGATCCTTAGAGCCAGGACAGGGACATTTCCACAGCATCTCCATCTGATAGTGGGAAGGGGGAATCCTCCCTCTGGGTGGTTCTCCCACCCCTCTCCAGCAAGGACCTAAGGATGAGCAGAGCAACCCTGACACTCCAAACGTCTGTAAGCCACAGAAAGATAAAAGTCTGCAGAGATTGTGTTTCAAGAGCAGAAAATCATGTTGTGCTGCAGCTTTTCTGAGAAGATGAAGCCCCTCTGGCACACCTGCCTATCCTGCCAGCTTGATCTTATCAGCTGAGGAACATAAGGCAAGAAAGAGTGGAAGAAGGAGCTTCAGTCTCATAAACCACAGTGGTGCTTTGCCCAAGCTGTCGCATGGTACCACCACTTGAAGGGGATGCTGCAAAAATTCTTGAATATCCGGACAATGAGTCAAATGGTCTGACTTTTCACTGATACCAGTAGGGAGTGTACCAAGGCTCTCCTTAATTTTCCAATTAAAGCCCTCTTCTCTTACAGGGGGACTCTCTTTTCTAGATAACATGATTTCTTTTCTTTCTGATGTTTTAGCTGCAATAGTGATAAACAAGAACTAGAGACAAACAGGTATCTATTATACCTGAATGGGCACATGCATATTTATCAGGAGTCATGGCATTTTTTTAAAATGCTCAACTTCTCTCTTGTATTTAGAGTAAATTCTGGGTTTCAGAATATGCAGAATTCTCAGTACAAAAAGCTAAGTCTCCAGAAAAAAAGTGACAAATACAGAAGCAACTGGGAGAACTTGGAGGTTAAACGACAACACATACACTCAGTTTTGAGGTTAAAGGGCTCCAGAAAGTGCAAACAGATTCCAAAACATGCTGATCATGCCTAAATTTCCACTGAAACGTGACAAAACATGCTGTACACACTACAAAAGTAGTAGCAGAATGTTTAAGTTTGAGTGTCTCATACCAGCAATTGCTCACTTTCTGAACTGTAAATTATTATTAAAAATGTATATTTAATGTTCTGCTGTTAATTTCTGTTGCTTTAAACTACACAGTCTGCTGCTGTGAAATGGAAGTATTTGTTACAAGGGGATAAGTATATTTGATAAATTACAGGGATTAACATGATCTTAAATTAGCAAAAGAGTTTAGTCTTTTTAATATTTATTTTCTTGCTGCTGCTCAGTTTTTGACAGCAGAAGACATGACAGCCATATAACTATACTTCAAACAGGGGATCTTCTCAGGGTGGGAAAAGCATCTTTTTGTTCTTTCTGGTATTTAAGAACGACTTTTTCAGTAACTGTCAGACCCATGTTTCCAGTCTCAAATTCCCTCTTGCTTCTGGGATAGCACCACCTAGTGACTACTACGCGTATCAGAGATTTCTGCTTGGCAAAAACCACGTACGCTGCAAATTCCAGAGCTAGTTGCAAGCAGATGTGAGAACGTGCTGTCACTCCTCTTCAAACAAAACACCAGAGATACTGGCAGAAGGCTCATTTCAAGTCAGGGGTACCTGGAGAGATGCAATGTGGCTTCCATGTAAATTATTAACTTTTGCATCATGCAGTCATTACAGAAAATGGAGAAAATTGTATCAAGATTATGAATCTTAATCTCTTTTTTTTTCTGGTTGGCTTTAGGAATGCAGCACATGTTGAGTGGAGGGAAGGGGGCCAAGAGGCAACGACAGAGTATGATGGGACATTTACACAGACACTTTTGTTTACAAAAGCCTCTTTGGAGAAAGTTAAGAGCACAGCATTATCTTTCTTCACTGAGCAGAGATGAAGCAGCACTGACAGTGATGCCTTCTGTTCTCGGCCAAACCTTTCATTTATCTTGCAAGCTGATAAAACTAAACCTGGCATCAATCTGATTTTAGAACACAGAGGCCCCAACACAGGATGTGAGTGCCAATTATATTAGACAGCTGGAAAAAATACAGCAAAATCACAAAGACTTTTGAAAAATAAAAATGACATAAGAGTTTTAAGCTATTTTTGTAACACCATGCACAGGAGCATACACATGATTTTTTTAACAGGATGTCCTGTACTAACTTGACAGAAATTCAGACAATGCTCAACTTGCTGTGTGCTCTTCATGGAAAGGTAAATGTTCTATTAACAGGAGGCAGAAAGCACACAATTTGTGTAAATAGGATATAAGGAAGAAATGTAAGAGTCAAACAGAAAAAGCAGAAATACAGCCACATGGTAACTATATATTACTGAAATGAGAAATATCTTCTTAGTGAACCTTTTATGCATCTTGGGGAAAATACCCAAGTTCAGTGCTGCTGCTACTGAAAATATCTCTAAAAAGAGAGGAAGATGAGTTTGCGTAAATGCATCGACATTTTCATTTTTTTAAAAAATAGCAATAAAATCACAATTATATTTATAGTTACTGGGACTGATAAAACACCCCATCTGCCTCATTCTGACAGTAACTCAGAGCTATTAAATATCTAGTAAAAAGTGGTGTGGAGGTACATTTGCCCAGATGTGAGCTTTCCTTTTTGCTTTGCTTGATCCATCTAGCTTGAATAAAAGAATCTCTTTTATCAGTTTAACGTGGACTCAAATATCAGAAGTAGATACATAGATTCTTTGTTCCTCATTTGGGCACAAACCAATCCTTAACTTATATCCCTTCTCCATTAAAGTTTATCACAGCTGAAAGAAGCAGATTCATCATTGGATCCTCACCTCTCAGGGACTGCTAAAACCATGATCTGAAAGAGGGTAACCCAGAGCCTCCTAATGACAGGAAAGAACGGAGACACTGTGACAGGACTCTAGCCTGCATAGAATATAAACAGATATTTTGCTATCAGTTTTGCATGTGCAAAGAAGGCTCTGATACACATTTTACTCCAGATGTTTTTTTATTACATAGACATCTCAAGAAAAGTTAAAGGCATCACCAGAAGTTATCATGAGCTCCCTCAGAGGGCTCCTGAGGTTCCAGAAATCCCAGACAGAGCTGACATACAGGCACAGAATTGCATCTACAGCACACACACAACAGGCCTACACAGCACTACCTAGTGAATGTATATTTAATTCTACCAAACAATACATCAACCTCATTTGCATGTCATCAGATCATAAGCATTTTCCAGTCTAACACAATCCAACTTTTCATACCCAAATGAAAAAGATACTTTTAAAATACAGGAAGTATGGAGAGATGAGTAGTTCCATTGGCTCATTTGTACTTATACTGCAGAAATGTATAGATTACTGGTATTCTGGCCCCAACCCATGGAGTAATCAAACTTCATCTTGCTGTTTTACTTAGCTAGAGATCTGTGCAACTTCATGTAAGTCAGTGTCAGCAAGCTTTAAATTAACTGAATGAATTAATTCTAGATATGTCAGTGATTTTTATGATTTTTAAGAAACTTTATGCATTCCATCAATGCATCTAAGGAGATGCTTCAAAATACCTTTATGCACATTATGTGGTTTACTAACTGTAAAACATGGTACATCTGAGAACTGATCTTATTGAGGACTGAGAACCAAGAAATTCTCATATCCTCATCCTGCTCTGAGAATGAGTTCTTCCTTCCCCTACACATCACCTAATCACCCTTTCTCTAGAGTGAGGGATCACAAGAATAAAAGAAATTAGTCCAGAAACTAGTTTTAGAAAAGCAGGTAGCTGAAGAGGTTGCAGTCTTGGAAAAGCTGTGCAGAAAATACCTGTTTTTGTTAATGGGCTAGAGAACAGCTGCTGAAGAAGTTTGTTCTCTGAAGTTCGCAACACCACCACTACATCAGCAGGAAGAGTGTCTCTGTTCTTCTCAAGGAATGCACAGGCATCATATAACACCTGCCAGAGGAAACACAACCAGAAGAGCTGTCAAAAAGGGTTACCCAAAAACTCCTATATTCTTAAAAATGTGAATGGTCAAGACAACCAAATAGATCAGTTAGTTTGGTTCTGACAAGCCAATAAATTATCTGCAAAGGATACTAAAGGCATACTGTGACTGCCATGTCTTCAGAACGTGAATTGTCTATAAAGAGCACCTGTATTCAAAGCATGTCACTGCACAACAAATTGGGTTAAATGGCTTGAATAATTTTGTATTATGCTTTATCATGTCAAACTGTGGAATGTTTGATGCAATATAACAGAGATACCTCATTAAAGTTTAAATTGACAGTTTATGTGTGAAGTAAGAAATGGTTCTCAGGTGGTCATAATCTATTTGTTGTCTGCACCAAAGTTGTGACCTATAACTAGACCTGTTGGAGGAACTGGAGTAAGCTGCAGATCTAGGTACATTAGTTACATTAAAATGGGCTTCTTTCTATTTCAAAATGACAGTAAGAAAATCAAACATTAATCTATTTCTATTGTTTTCATTATAACACAATGCCTGGTTATTTGCATTCATCAAAGAATCAGTTAATTTTGCTTCACCTTTTTCTTTTAATTACAGTAACTTTTGAGATTTGTTTTATTATCAGAAGCAATACTCCTCTCTAGCCTAATTTGTTTGGAGTACATTAGGTTACAAAGGAACTGAATGCTCTCCTGCATTAGAGAACTGGCCCGTAGTGTTTTTATGACTTGGTCATTTGTGTACAAAGAATTTACCAAACTTGTGTGAACTTTTACAGTTATTCTTAAGTGTCCAGAAAGCTTGAGAATTTACTAATACATTTCTTAAATCCTGTGAGTCTTCTAATGAGCCAGAGATGGGACTTCATTGATAACTACATAAAACATGGCTATTCTATTTTGATTTTCTTCATAAACAAAGACTTGGACCTGAAATCACAAGCAAAGCTCATGTAATATGACACTGGACCATTATTCCCCATATAAAATAATACATGAACTACTGAGAACAAAAGAATTTAAATGCTACAGAGTACAAAAGAACCTGTGAGACCTTGCTCCAGTCCTTCCAGTACTCTCCATAGGATTTTAAGTTCTCTTGCAGATGCTGTTTTATGTTGCATTTTATCTGTGTACTTACATACAGTCACCCCCAGAACTACTGTGGGATTCACATGATGTTAATAATCACATAGACTTTTTCCATCTCCAGTGAGTTGTTCCTTTGAAATTCTTATTGTAGTGGTGTTTCTGCTGCCAGATTTCTTTCAGAATAAAAATGTGGCTACTGTCTGCACAATTGGTGAAAAAACCTTAAGGACAGGCTCTAAAATGAACTACTACACTTGAAAATTTTACTGTAGATTCTAGGTTTCTGTAAACTTTATCATTTTGCATCTTAAATTGAGGAAAAAAAATCATAAAGCAAAAGCTTTGCATAAAACAAATAATACAATTCCACTGTTATTTGAACTGAATAAAAATCAGATGGCCTTACCTTTCCAGCATAGTGCTGAATACCAAATGACAGTTCTACTCCTTTTGGTCTCCAAAAGTACTTGCATCGTAAATTATCTTCAAATTTGTCTAGAAAGTGAGATGGGACATTGATATAAGTGACTTAGAGTGACTAAGTAAAATCTTCATCCTAATTAGGGACAGTCTGCCACTCAAGAAACTATAATTACTATAAAAACATGTATTAACAGTTTGCTCAGAAACAGCTATGTGCCAGCTTCTCTGTGATTTCTTCCAAGGTGCCACTTCTGAATGGAACAGCTCTTTCTAAACTAGCCTAGTTAGACTGTCTTTCAAATCATGGTCTTTGTGGATACCTTCATGCATGGAAAAGTATCAAATAAGAGGGGACAATGAGAAAGTGTGACAATTTCTCATAGTTTGCTACAAATTTGCTTACATATATATACAGGGTTTGGGGAGGGCTTATTTCAACCGTGTACATTCAAAGCCATCCTTATATGCTTATATGCCTGTTGTTTGTACTTTCCCTGTCTTTCTTTCCTCACTCATTTAGCTTAGTGTATCATGTTTTAAGTAGATTTTACTGTCTTCAGGCTGAGACAACTTCTCATTTACCATTGGACTTTTACAGAAAAAGAGGCTTCTATGTAAAACCTCTTCGAAAGAGGCTTTCTGTTTCCCAATGACTGCCTCCAAAGAGATGACAGAAAAAGAAACACCACTTTCTAAGAAAAATGTCTTTTATGCCTGTCACATTTGGTATGTTCTTTATGTAACGAAATCAGTGCAGATACTGTAAAACTTACTACTGTATTTCTTTATCTGAACAAGAAATTAAAGACCTGGAGGCCAGAATCAATTGCTAAAATTCTCTGTAGTGTTGTGTGGGTCAGAAAATTTTATCAAAATGTTTTTTCTGATGCTAGAATCCATTAATATGTTGTATAAAGTTTTTCTTTCAATTAACATCTAATCAAGTTGGTACTTAAAGCAAGAACCAAGTTTGGAATTTCAGGTGAGCCAGGGAAGGGCAGTGCAATTAATGATTCTCTGGCACACCTGGAGAGGGCAGAATACCCATTCTGATGTCTCCTCAGTATCCCTGATCGGCACTGGACCAAGGAAAGCACCTCTGTGAAAGTGTAAGTTTAATATTCAGTATTAACTGATCTATAGGACCCACAGGGAAGCACACAGCTTTAGTTCACAAATTAGGGCTGGAATGAAACCAGAGCATTCATTCTGTCTATGACCTAAATTCAAGTTTCAACTCAGTCTAGCAGAAGTGAAAAATCTTGCACATATATAGTGCAATTAGACAAGCAGCTGGTACTTTTCTCTGACTAACAGTTTTTGAGCCTCTGCTGCACATTGCATTGAAGGAACTGGAACTCTTGTTTCATATTCAAGGGAAAAATGCATCTCTAGTTTAAAAAAAAGTAAGAAAACAGTTTTAAACATGGCATGTGATGCATGTTTTAAAGCTAGTACAAAAATCTGTAAAAATGTATGTAAAATATGCTTGTAGGAAGGAAAATATTCATCCAGATAGCACTGCAGAAATAACTCACACTTTCTATTTATGATGATTGAATCTGGAGTGAATCAGTATTTTCTAATTGGATAAACATGGGCCAAGGAGCCCGGGAGATCTAAATTTCACTTTCAACACTGATGTTGCTCACAGGGTGGTCCTAGACACAAGATTCTACTACATCTCAGTTTTCCCTTCAGTAAATGGGGATAAACATTGCTTGATGTACCTCAAATACAGGAACAAGACCCAGGTTATTTCTTAGCAATGCTCAAAAGACAACAAGCACTTGACATCTCACATATAAGGTAATTTTTGCAGTATAAAAAGAACTGAAAACATGTGAGAGAAAAATTACGAAGCACAATGCACAATATAATTAAAATGTAAAATTAAATGGCACAGTTTCAGCTAGTAAAATTTGAGTAAAGTTGTCATTCTGCCCTTTCAATATGTATCTGCTCTTTCCCAGAATTTTTGTTTGCACATACCAACTAAAGTTAGGTCTGTTGCCTGAGGAAATCGACTTTCTTCATCTAGTAGAGACAGAAGCCCCATGGGTTTCTGAAGGAACATATCTAGAAGTGGACGATTGTCTTCATACTCCACTGTAGTAGCATCGATTCCCTCACTCTGATACTCCATCTACAAAGTCACCAGCATAGTTTTAATAATGAACCAGTAAAAACAATGTACTCATTAGGACATCTATGATGCACAGCAACACTATAGATCCCAACAACGTTACTTAGAAAACTTCAACTGAAAGTTGTCATTATCTAAAATTTAAATCACGTACTCATTTTATAGTTTAAAATGTACTCCTGAATAGGATCTATGGTTCAGGATGGTTGACTCAAACAGACCTCATCAGAGTTAAATTTACCTGCTCAAGTGCAAAGATATGTTGATTGAAATAAAACTGGATCTGTTCATTAGCAATATTTATGCACAGCTGTTCAAAGGAATTTCTTGCAAAGTTCTCAAATCCGAATATGTCTAGTATCCCAACATTCATTCCATTTTCAGCACTGCTGCATGTAAAAATACAAACAAAATTCCTCATAGGCAACACCAAATAAAAATAAACATGGTAACTAAGATTCCATAATTGACTCAACCTGCTGAAAAGAGGAGAAAAAGTGTATTTAAACCAAAGAACTTACATATTTGTTCACTATTGTTAATACTTTTGTCTTCCACTTGCTGCTTGCAAATTGCCATATACATGGCAGGGGAATCATTGGTACAGAGTAACAGACAATTAGCCGTCTTATTATGAGTGGTTTCAATAGACAGATCTGAAATAAAATCTGTTGTATGCTTCTTCAGGTGCAGACAAAGGTGTCAAGCTTTAATAGTATGTTTTGGGTGTACTCAGTCAGAGGGGTAATTATCAAGTCTGCTGCTTTATGAGCCCATGTCTAGCTCAAGTGTACCTATACTGGAGACACCAGTAGAACTGCAAGTACAGATGAGGACATATCAATGTGCTACTGAAGTGCCAAGTAGGCATCTCAGATGAGAGGCATTTTCACATCAACTAAGGAATTCTCTTAATTCCAAGAATCTCTACAGCTTGAAAAGATCCAAGCAGCCAGATCAGTATCTGACAATGAAATCATAAAGATGAACATTGTGAACCTTTCTGTAATTATGAAAAATAAAAAAAGTCACACCTCAACTAGCAGCACAATAATAAGAGATCTGAGATCTGTATTTATTAGTAGCTTACAAAAGCAGAAAGACTGCAAGGGCTGTGAAAACATGAAGTTTTTCAGGGCACTCCAATTCTTTACCAGCCTTTGGTGTGATATTAATGTTCACTACATAGGAAGGATTTTTAAACAATTACAGCATATTAGCCATCCGGTTTCCATTGCCTTCAGTAGCTAAATTCCACTCAGCTCTTTGAAAATGTTTGGCTTAATGTTGTGGAAACAGAATTCACAGCATGACAGCCATTTTGAAGCCTTGGCCAAAGTAAACACAGCACCCTTTCTGTAAAATCAAAAATATACAAAAGGATGAACCCATCAAAGACATATGCACAGCAAATCCAGATGATTCAGTACTGCATAACTTGCCATATATTTTTATCTGGCTGAAGCAGAGTATTAATGCGATTCACGATCCAGCTGAAGAGCCGGCCATAAAGTGCTTTGGACATGGCATCTCGCACGTCAGCTGCTTTGTCCACAGTGTTTGTTCTGATAATAGTTTCCCCTCGTGTTACAACACAGTGGGACGTTAGGGCCTCTTGAAGTTCTTCTGACCCAATACTTAGTAGTGCAGCAGCTAAAAAACAGTGGAAAAAAGACATGACCAGTAACACCGTGGAAATCACCAGCATTGCCCAACTGTTACCACAAGTTAAGAGATTCTCACAAATACAGTCGAATTGGATTTCCAGAACTGGCAACGTTAAGATTTATTTACCATTATCTAAGGCTTCTGGGTTGGGAACCTCACTTTTATCTGTTTGGTGTTGTGAAGAAATGGCAGCAAACTCAATATTTCCGGTATTCAAGATTCCAGTCAGAATTCTGTACACTGAGTACACTTCCTGTAAAAGATGACAAGAAGCACTTTTAACGAAGCCATAGATCATATTTGGGTTATGAAAGAAAAAGGCGGGCACTGGAGTGGCTATTAAAGCTTGTAGCCCACCCTGAGAACAGGTTCTACAAATTCAAGTAAGCTCTCATTGACACAGAAAATGGTTTGATACAGAATTTTCAGTGGACTTGCCCAAGTACCTACTGAGACCTCAGGCTGGTGTTGGCTTCTGAGTATGTGGTTATGCTTCCACAGCTCATTTCTGCCATAAGAGAGATCCTGTGGCACAGGTGTGTAACCACAAAATTCAACGGCAGTCCGTGCACAGGCAGCACTGGAGGGGATTTTTATATAGGAGGTCAACAATGGTTTAGCAACTAGATTTCTTACCTCATCAGTGAATCCTATAATTCTAAAGCAATGCTGTATCGCTTCAAATTGTCTTCCATAGGAATCTTTAGTAACAATATCGTGCATTACTCTTCCAGTTTCATTATCAATATATCTAAAAAGAGTGGGCAGAAGAAACAACCATACCAATAGATACATCAGTACAACCTCCAGTGACTTCAATGCAAGCACCTCAGTAACTGGAAAGAACATTTTTGCTTATTCTTTGTTAGTACCTGTTATAGTGTTACCATTTCACACACCCTCACCCAACACGGATCAGACGCACCCAAGGTGCAAATAGCAACTAAAAACTCCACAACTCCAAAGAATACTCTGGGTTCTTACTGAAGCACTGCAGAAAGAAATTGTAAGGCGATTGTTCTGATTTGAAACTATGACAGAACATCTATAGAATAAGCTTGATTCTTCTTCCTCCTCTTCAAACAGTTACAGTTCTGAAACAAATACAAATAATGTAACGCCTTATTGTCCATCCTCTTCTTTGCTTGGGAGGATTAAAAGATCCTTAAGGGATGGAAAAGGATTACAAGAGATTTTAAGGCATCATACTGAAAGCAAGAGCTGATCAATAGCTAATTACAACGAACAGTTAAAACAAGTGAGTGATAGTTACCTTGGAGGATTTTTATCAGGAAGTCTATATTCAGAAAGTTTCTTCTGATGATAAAGGCCAGCATAAATATAGTAAAATATATGGAAATTTTTCTCTCCTCTGAAAAAAAGAAGTATCATTTTAAAGCTCATGTGTTTATTCTTGTGGCATCTGTAAAAGTACAAGTTCTTATCACTAGCTCACTGAAGCAGGTAGCTTCAGCTTCAGTCTTCCACTTACTTCAATGGTGTAGGATCAGCAACTGTGAAACACAAAGAACCCGGCCAACCACAATATTTCTCTAAAGAATGGAGCAGCTCTGGCATCCAGTCCAAAAGACTCTAACTGACTATTTTTGTCACTGCTATACAAAGGATCACTGCTTTAGCAGAAGACGTGAAAACATTTAAATTAAAGAACTTTGGAGAATTAAACAGGATACCAACATAGTGTAAGTGTGAAAGGACAGACAGTTAAGATACCTACACAGCCTGTTTTATGACCCTTGATTTTTCAAGTAGATATTCAGAAATCTTTGCCCCCATTACAGCTCCTGTGGGCGTAAACATCATTTCCAGGTATTTTCCAAAGCGACTTGAGTTGTCATTGATGGCAGTGCAGGCATTTCCAAAGGCTTCAACCAGAGGATTCACCTGAAGAATTTTCTCACGCAGAGCACGGTTATTGGCCTTGACAAAACATATATGGACCAGAAGCATCATTAAAAGAATATATTGCTTACCCACAAGCCAATGCTTGCTTCAGAAACATAGCAACCCTTTCTCATACTTGTATGGATTTGATACTATGTTAGCCTTTCTGCTTATACAGCAGGGTCAACAAATGGATGAAGAATTCTCCCTATGGTAGGAAAAAACACGTTCTTCCTTCTCTGCAATTGGTCTGTCTTTGAGGGGTCATATAATTAGTTAGAGTACCAAAACCAATAAAAAGTAAACTCATCTACTTAAAATAAAACTACAAACTTGTTTTCCCATACACTTGCACTAATAGAATTGCTTTTAACGTTGAAATGCTTAAGAGCTTCTAAGACTAGAGCCATAGCAAGATCTGACATTCTTTATTGTATAAATGAACAATGGTATATATGAAAAACACTGTAAATAACTAGAGGTACTGAACACTCAGGATCTGGCACCTTCTCTTTAAAAATGTATTGAATGCCATGGCATAGATCTAGTATTTGAAATCAGTACTCTCACATGCATTATTACGCCATCCCTAACTCAAGTGGGAGAATTCACATGAACAGCTGTAAGTATCAAAGACTAAATGAAGTGGAAATTGAGTGTGGGGTTGGGAGGATTTGTTCATAATTTTTATATGGTAGGCTAAGAAATACCTTTCCCAAGAAGGTCAAATGTTGGACGATCAGATGGGCACTTTCTGTCTTTCCAGCACCACTTTCCCCACTGATGATAATGCACTGAACACACAAACAAAACAGTTAAGTGCACAGCTCACCATGTGGTCGTTTTCAGCTATTACTGGCTACTTAATGTTTAGTATCAAGACTACAAATACTTCAAGGGTCAATTCCCTCAACTCCCTTCTGAAAGGAAAGACCAGCAAAACCTCTGTGTAACAATTTATTCCCTAAATTACTAAAATGCATTTCTCAGTGCCTAAGAGCAGTGTGCATGGGTGAATCAGCGAGTGAATTTTTAAGGGCTAAGACACATAAATGAGTTACCCCTTCTAAAGACTAAAACACACTATGCACATTTGTGGCTTTTTTCA
The DNA here is from genome assembly GCA_038090715.1 of Florisuga fusca. NCBI lineage: Eukaryota > Metazoa > Chordata > Aves > Apodiformes > Trochilidae > Florisuga > Florisuga fusca. The sequence goes on along the minus strand of JAAWXA010000031.1, from coordinate 4,943,816 downwards.
AATGCTTAAAACCCAGAAAACTGCCACAACTCAGTCGCTGTGATGGAATTTAACAGTGCATCTGAGCTGACTGCATTGTCTTCATATGAACACAAGGTATAGTTGTATTTAATACACTGACCAAAAGCCTGCTCCCAGCTTTAAGAATAGCCTTAAATAACTGCTGCTGTGTGGAAAGGTTATTCTATAGGTGGTGCTGATACTCAAGCTGGAACAATGAACAAGCATCTAAACATTTCAGAAAAATACGCGTCTGTTCATGTTTCATGTATGATTCTGAGAGAACATATCCAGATTCTTCCCATGTCAGCAGTCCCAAACATATGGTACTTCTATGTTCTCCAAATGGCCTCCAGACTCAGAAATAAGCCAGAATGGTCTAAAAGACTCAGTATCCTCCTTTCTGCTGTTACACTTCATGGACAAGATAGAAGACCAGCACACCCTAAAGGCCAGTTCACTCCTGAGCACTGCAGCATAGACACCTCAGGTCATAACAAGCAAGAATTCTAACAGCATTTATTATTTTCCCATTTTTTCAAATGTTCTACAGGTCAACAGTACAGTTATTAGTTTACCTAAGGTACACTATTTACTAACATATAATTAAATATTAACAGTATTAATTTGGTTTTAGGCAAACACCAGAAAATTATTTGCACCGCACAAAATACAAGATTCTTGGCTGGAAGAAGATAAAAGGTACTAAAATACTTGACACAATGGCACTGCATATAGAAATGTGCTCATTTATTTGCTTCTTATCAAGTATTCTTGTACTGCATGGAAACAGATACCCTAATGTTGGATTTACAGGGTTACAATAATTACCTTAGTTGTTGTGTGACTAGAGAAGTACAACAGTTTATACAGTTAAAGCCCATAAGTTCTTGTAGAACTCATAAAACTCTTATAGACTTGGCCAGAATTTGACTTAAGCTTCAGATGAAATGTTATACTTGGAGTAAATTTTCAGGCTTCACAGGAAAATACAAGGCTCAACGGATAAAACAAACAGAATCAACACTTTTTTTATCTATTCATAGAATCACAGAATTGCTCAGGCTGGAAAAGACCTTCAAGATCATCAAGTCCAGCCTAGTCCTAACCCTATTACCCTATTCCTGATGACAAAACCATGTCCCCAACCATCACATCCAGGCAATTTTTACACACATTCAGGGATGGAGACTCAATCACCTCCTTCTAGGCTTTCTTGAAGATGGGTGTCACATTTGCCAGTCTCCAGTCCAGCTCATCCCCAGTTAGCTGGAACTTCTGAAAGGTGACAGAGAGAGGCTTGGCAACCACATCTGCCAACTCTCTTAGCACTCTAGGGTGTAAACCATCTGGCCAATCGACTTTGGGTGCCTAGCTTATGAAGGAGGTCCATAACCATTTCCTCATGGATTACATAGGGCCTAATCTGCTCCCCATCTCTGCCTTCTACCTTAAGAGACTACGTGTCCAGGGAACAACTAGTCCTGCTGTTAAAGACTGATGCAAAGAAAGTATTAAGTACCTCAGCCTTTTCTTAGTCCTTTGTCACTGTGTTTCCCTCTGTATCTAATAGAGGATGGAGATTCTGCCTAGTTCTCCTCTTGTTGTTGATATGTTTACAGAAACATTTATTGTTATTTTTCACCACTGTGGCCAAATTTAGTTCCAGTTGGACCTTGGCCCTTCTAATGCACCCTTACTTGAAGAACAAACATAACACTAGCCAGGCAATGGAGATAAACATGCTCCTGTAACACTGATAGGAAACTGGAAAATAAATGCAAAACTGATTTAGATCTAAGTGCAAATTACTTCCTAAATGGGTATGAAACATGTAATATTAAAGACTTACAAAGTTAGCCTGATGGACTGTTGTAAAAAGTATTTTTTCCTCAGATGCCAAGTTCTCACATAACTTGTTCTACATGAGTTTAATGCCTCCATCAAAGAGCATTAGAGAAGTACTAGCCACATCTAGGGCCAGTGGACTTCCACATACTCAGCAGAGCATTTATACTGGACTTTATTTTATTTAAAAAGTTAGTTAATGGTTTCTATTTTTTGCAACTTTTAGTTAAAGGAACTGATTGTCTGTTGCTTGATAGCATCTTTATGCAATAAAAAGTGGTTCAAACTCTGTTAATCTGCTATGGCAGATTGAGACCCTCCTATTTTACACAGCTGTATATTATTGCAATATTTAGTGCAAGACAGGCTAGAATCAGAGTGCGCAGGCAACACTCTGCAGTTGGTGTCAACTGCCAGACCCTTACGGGTATCCAGTAAACTAGATTGGTCAGGTAACTATCATCTTATTTGACCTTTTAGTCTCTTCTGTGCCACTGAATTATATTCAGAATTCCCAAACCAGACTAGATTTGTATTCCAGTTTTCCTAATGTAAGAATAAAAGGCTTTAAAGAAAGAAATTCCCCAAGTATGAGATAAAAGAACAGTAGTCATAGCCATGTGGCATAGTGTCTGTACAATTAATATGAAATCTAAACTAAAATGAACAGATTCTTACCTGATCTTTGCTGAATGTAACCATACTTTGGTAGGCAGCATCTGCAGAGGCAAATATGTGGGGGGGATTCGAGGACCGCTTCACACCATGGTAAAGCTTGGAGAACTACGTTTAAAAAAGGACACAGAATAGTCAAAATACACAACTTAACAGCATATTTAAAAAGATGACAGATTATTTGCCTACTCAACGGAAGGTTGTTGTCTGTTTTACCACAGAGCTTTTACTGAATCACCTGGAAGAGGAGAGGTAATTCTTGGCGCTGCCCAAATTCCAGAATAAAAATTACAGTACCTAAAATATATTCCAAAGTTTCTCACACAAGACAGCAAGTGAAAGATAACTGCATCACAAAAAACACAACTTCAAACATAAGCATTCAACAAAGAAAATGTCCAATATATGCAAAAGAAACTTCAAAGATAAAAGTGAATCTGGAATATGGTCCCCCTAAATGCCACACTGATTTAGGCACAAAGATTTATACCTCCACCTTCATATTTGTAGGGAGTTAAGCTACATCTATCTTTACAGAATGTAATTAATTTGTTTCTTTTAAGCAGCTTAAATGGCACACCTAATAGCACAACAGTCAGAGCAATTCTTCAGGAAGTCATATCCTCATTATGAGAAGGTTCATATAACCATTTTCTGCTTCTCAAAAGCCCTAAACATCACACAACAGGAAGGTGTGTAGCTGGGGTAATCTCACTTCCTGTGGAACTTTTGTCACCAAGCAGGAAGGAACAAAATTAAATGACACTGAATTAAAAAACAAACAAACAAACAAAACCCCCACAAAACTTAAGTCAAACTTGGAGATTTGGTTTTATGTCTTCTAGTTCCCAAAATCTTGTAGGTATTTTAGCCAATGGAATTCATTCAAAACATACAGTGAGTATTGTCCACAGCTTAAGGGTGTCTCTTACCTGGGGAGAATAAATGCTGAGATTCTGGAAGGGGTTTAAGGCAATCAAAATGTCTCCAACATAAGTATAAATTTGTAAGTCTGCATAGCGTTTCTGCAGCTGATGGATAATTGTATCCTGCAATGATTGCAAAAAGTGTAATAGTTAAACAATATTTTCCTAGTTAAGAAGATTTTTGTAAATATACTGAGAACACTGATTCAGAAATATTTATTATAGATGCTACTAATTATTTGTCAAATCCAATACCACAAAACCAAACATTGTCTAATGCTACAAAACTAAGTTAAATGGCAACTCCCATTTGCATACCAGTAAAAATTTTGTTGTACCAGCTTAAGAACAAAACCTTCTAAAGATAAAATGGCCATGCACATTATTGCTGCATTTCATAGTATATGTCCATTTATTTATTTGACCATGCAACAAGAATAATAATTTTTCAAAGATTAAATTTTAAGTCATAGCAAGAGACTGTTTTGAACAGGACACTAGCACAATTCAGTATTATGTCTTTTTCTTGCTGGCATGCAATTGAAGGACCAACAAAATAAAAATTTACAGATAATTTGCATATAGGTGACATAGCGAAATATTGTTTTATCACTTTCTGTCTAGGAGCTGTAGATACCACAGTACTCTATATGAATATATCAATTTTAGGAAAAAATCTCTTAAAATTCACATTTTAGGAAACTCAACAAATAGCTTAAACTAGCATCACACATAATTAAAATCTTCCACAGAAGAATTCACCTCTATTACTTTTATGTCACTACACAGAATATTAACAAAGTGATGATAACAGGCAGTCACATGAAACTTGAAAAAAAGCTTACAAGAAGAAACTCATTCTGTCAAAAAAAGCCTAAAGAGCAGAAGCAGAGAAAACGTGAGGCACAGCTGTCAGAAACTGCTACCTAGCCAGTACCTCATCTAGAACTTCCAGATTTACCAGATCATCATCTAGACAGTACTTGTCAGCTCCATCCACATGGTAAGGTCTTCTAGTATGTATTCGTTCGTGCCTGCAAGTTTGTTAGTAGAACAACAGTGTTATAAAACTGTATTGAAGACAGCAAACATTAAGAGGCAACGGGAAGTCATGGATGAATGTTTTGTCATATGGAAAATGCAGACAAACTGCCTGAAATATGTATTTTTGTTTGAAATATCTTTTTAGAAAAGCAACAGCTTATCTTGCTGTCCAGTGCAATATTTGTTCTCTCTTCTATAATATGTAAACCTATCTATTTAACAATGCTCAGAGATGAAGATTTATGTGTAGGCTTACTACTCTTCACTCATACAATAAAGTATAAAATAAATTCTTCCTCTTTCCCCTTCCCTTCTCATTCTAAGTTCGTAAACTACCACTCAGTTTAATTAAATCTCACCCCCACACACCCAGCCTATAGTACTGTCATCTAAAGCAGTTACAAGGAGCAATAAGTAGTATAAAATCCTTGTGTTACCTTGGTGTATGCCAAAGCGCCTCCTCAGATGAACCCAAATCTGTCCCAAAACAACATTTTTGAACCACAGCTGCCATCAGACTCTAAATTGTATGTTCAGTCAGCTTGTCCTTAGAGATTTAAGCCACACAATAAGCAGCAGAGACAAACTGTCACATAACCCCTTTATAATCAGATTAAACTGAAGGAATCTTAGAAAATGCTGCGCATATGTTTTTTTTAAAAAACCCATCGTGTTGAAAGAGAGACAAATCAAGAGGCTGTAGTATGTCTTCTACAGAGGGGGTGAAATATGAATGCTGCAAGCACAACTAGGCTTTTCTTTACAACAAACATAATCAAAGCATAGTAGGAGGACACCCACTGAGATACAGTCTGTATCCCGCTGAGTAACATTTAGCATTGATCCTCAGTGACAGTCCCTGACAGATTGTTTCTGCATTAGTTGCCATGTAGAAAGTAGAAATCACACAACCCAAAACAATCCTAAATATTACATCAAGCACTAACAGAATGATACTGTGACCTGGCAAGAAATACTGTTCACTTATAATGTTGGTGATTAATACAAAAATGTAGAAGGTCTTTTTTTCTTTAACTGTATCTTCATATACTCATGGAATCCTTTCCAAAAATGAGCACTGAGGCTTTTGCTTTTTTCCCCTTTATACACAAACATTTGAACACAGTCAGCCTTCACTTGGTAGACAAAACGTTACCATATCCAAGAGCTTTTATGGTCTGGGAAAAGCCTTTAGCAAAGAGCAAGAACACTGTTAGCTATGCGTACAGCTTCACTGATAACTGCAAATCACATTTAATTTTTAATGTCTATTTTTATTTATTTTCGCTGACAAGACAGGTCCTCAGGAGCAGGAATGCATGTAGGTGGCCTAAGGTACTTCAGTTTTTTCTAATTGTTGTGTCCACTTAAACCAGAATTCAACCTCGTCACTACAGAGAAAAATGCTGCTGTAAATATTGTAAATCATTTAGAGGTGGGAGCACCCCTCAGTCCACAAAAGAAACAGTATTTTATCAGTTGCTTTACTTCATGGAGATGTAACTAATAAGGGAATGGCTAGATACTATAGCTAACATAACTCACCCATGAAGCTTTTTCTTCCTGGAGCAAACCATCATAGCCATAATATCAAATTTCAACAAGCTGCAAATACAAATGTTTCTACCATAGGTACAGGGAGAAGGGGGAGGAGGGCACATTGAAGCCTAAGCATCTCTAATTGCAGAATGGCTTTATAAACTAATCTGTTATCTGATTGTGTATTAAACTCCTGCTGTTTGTGCTCCTTAAGTGATAAACGAATCAATTTTTTTATTGGAAAGGTTTGGGGATTTTTAACAGTCTGAATACCTATGGAAATGGATCTTAGCCAAATACAAGTAAAACACAGATATCTTTGTGCATATATATATTCTTGTGCTTAACTCATTTTGCTAAGTACATGATTAGGAAGAGGATATTAGGAGCATAACATCACATTAGCTTCAAATCTCCTGCTGGCCTCACCAGTTTTCTACTGACCCTATAACCTGCAGACACATTGACAAAGAAATAATATAGACAGTAACCTTTAATTAATTCCACAATTTTACATCAGAAACGCAGTCTGCTTTAGAAACATTTAAAAACAGTATCTCTTCAAAAGCAGAAGTAAGCACTCCTAATTGGGGAAATATTTGTCAGCATGCTTTTTTCCATTAATCTTTCTTTCTGATGACATACAGTGTACAAGTTCTAAGCAAAAGGAAAACCAAAGCATTAATGTTATTTGCCTTAAGGTTCAAGCAATCTCCTGTATCATCCTCTGGAGAATGTAGTCTCTCCACTGACAAAAGAAGTGGTGTAAAGGGCCAGTCACTCAAAGTCCCTTGCTTTAACCAACCTGACAAACAGCATTAAATTTATTCCAGAACCTCAGGGATAAGCACTGTCTGTTTAAAAAGTGCCTGACCTACCAAGACTTTGGCTTTGCCTTGTTATCAGGCAGGAATATCTGGAAGAGGCAGAGTTTTCTTGGATTTTAAAGATAAAAGGTAAGAAGCATTTCTTCCTTAGAAGAACAATTTCATGAAGAGGGTGGGAAATTTTAATTTGTTCAAGTCATGGGGAAGAGGTAGCTTGAAAGAAAATAACCTCTTTTTGTAGGAGACAGCAGCCCCAGTAGCAGAAGTGCATTGTAAACAGCTATATGCTCATGTGGCACTGCTATCGAGCTGATGATGGAGAAGAAAAAGCTAGATGGACCACATAGACTTACAGATTGAAAAGTTGTCGTGCTGGCAGGTTGAATGTGAGGAATACAGCAATACAGACCAAGAATTCTCAGGTTCGTTGGAAAGCTTCCTGTCTGGTCTCTCCCACTTTGACTCCCAACTTTCTTCTATGCAAGACTTTACTTTGGCATCTTGACGCAGTTAAGCATTTAAATTTAGTGGGCTTTTTTCTAGGACTCTCATAGGAAAAACTCTTTCTGTACTTGTTCTTCTTTACATTATTGCTAATTTTAACATGAATTGCACTCAAACTGAGATTTACAAGAAAAATACTCAACTCAGTGAGAAAGAAAAAAGAGTGGAGAGTGTGCTGCTGCTACACAGAGAAACAAAGCTCACTTCCTATGCATTAAAAAGGGTGTATTATGCTCCTGTACATCGATTTTCAGCCTGGAGTAATTTGTTGAAGCAAGGTCATAATAGAAACACTGATAGAAACACAGCCCTAATGGCAATATAAATGCCACATCTATAAAAAAAGTTGTACAACCTTCAATAAAGATGCATAAATTATAATAAGACCAAAGATCACTTTTTGGGTTGAGAGTAGCTTTGGTAATAATAAAAAAAAAAAAAAAAAGGAAGAAGTTTTTAATTGTATATAATGTGTATAGCATCAGAGGACTGTTTCTCTTTCTGTTTCTGTTATTATCTCTGTGTCCAAAGGAAATTACTGGCTGGGTGCAATCAGGTTCCTTGTAGTTAATTGCTTTCAAAACTAACGGTGAGCTGGCAGAGAAGCTAGATACCTGGTTGTAAGAATTACTTAGATAGACTGCTGCTGTAATCCAGCTGGCTAATAAGAAGGGGGATGCTGCCAAACCACTGTAATCTCATTTTAATATCTGACAAGGTAGCCTGAACATACCTGCTCTTCTTGTTTGCTTTTTTTTCAGGATTTTTTTTCTAGGCTTCTTCAAGTTTGCTCCTTCCCAATACACACATTTACATGCTATGCTTCAAAACACAAGGTTTCATAACTGTAGCCCGCTACAGAAACAAAACTCTAAAGCACAGTGGCCCAGTGTGACCCAAAACAGTAAACCTTGGACTCTTCACTGTCTACAGTAAACTTGTTTAAAACGTTATCCACACAAACACTGACATTTTTTAATTCTCTTATAAACTGAAATAAGAGGTCAGCAGAAGATCTTTTCTTGTTGACTCCTATCAAAGAGCCTGTTTACAGAGAGGCATTTAAGCTACCCAAACTGTAGGAAAACCTCTAAAAAAAGAATGACTCACATCTGGATTTTGCCTCTTCAAAGGTGCTGGTAACTGGGAAACTGCCACTTTGAACCATATAAATAAAACCACTTGATATTTGATCAACAGTAACTCCTAAATATCAAAGCAACTACAGAATTTTCAGGACAGGATTTATCGGTCACTTGATGAAATAAAGCAGACCACAGCTTTGCTCAACTTGGCACTTGATACACTGGGCTAGCAAAATAACTGTAGATAGCAACTGGTGGTTATTAAATATTTTTGTTGGCTTAAAATTATTATAGACTTATCTGCTGCATTTCATATAGCTGCCCCACATTAAGACCTCCAAGGGAACATCCAAATGCCACAGGGTGACCCATAATATTTAAACTTTTAAGGAAAGCTTGTAAGAATATTACCAAGGGCAAAATTTTAAGAATGCATTATAGGATTTCTCCTCCCTGTTTCCAATTCTAAGCTTATAATCATGTACTTTCCTCCTTGATGTTCTGCTCCTCCACCACAGTCAAGAGACAGTTAATAGATCTGCTTCATTTGAATTTCTCCATCTCACATGCTGCTGTGATTGCTCTTTATCCTGCATGCTACACTGGATAGAACAAATTGGTATCTTAAGATTGTTCATAAATAAAATAATTCCTTAATTGTTCTATATTCAAAGGGGAAGAAAAAAACCCCAAAACCTAGAACATTTTCATTTCATTCACTTCTGCTGATTGGTACTTTTCAAACCTTCAGTTAAACATTAAAGATCTTCCAGTTTTTCACTTTTTCTACTTACAAGCCACTAGAAAATTTTAAATTTGGGGTTTTTTTAGTGGAATAAAATAGAAAGTTTACTTTTTTTGAGAAAATCCTCCTAAAAGAAGCAAGCTTTTATCACCAAAATTTATGTGAGGAAGGTCTGGCAAAATAGACAGAATACTGGAGTTCTAATTCTGAGTTTCCCTTTTAAATGTCTCCATGACAACCTCCATGGTACCTTTAAAATTTATTTATGGAACTTGGGATACTGTCTATCCTAAAGGACTTCAGAAGTTTCAACATACATTTTTCAACTTTTTCAACACTGAACCAGCTGCCAGCTTTGCCCGGTTTAGATGAAGTCCTGAAAAGGGAAAAAAAAAGCAGGGACAATATTTGATATTTATAGACAAGCTCCAGAGAACATGCCTATTGATTGCAGTACATTTTGCCAATGGTAGACAGAAATAAGAGTCATTTAATGTTCAGAAATATTAGGAAATTGCCAAAATCTCTTCTCACTTTTTCCTTCAGGTGGCCATCAGCCTGGATGTAGGAATCTCTTGTACTATGAATTTAAAAAGCAACTGACCCCAGAAATGAGTTCAAGTGATGAAACTCTATCAGAAAGTGAGCAGCTTTCTCATATAATCTCCTAGAATGGACTATCAAACACACTCAAACACTGCTTAACAAAAATAATCTGTGCAAACAGCAAATGTTTACTTTTGTTTACTTTACGCAGAGAATAAAAAATATCCATAATCTGTAATGCATCTTTGCCTAGAGTCTTCTCAGGCTCTATGGCAGAAAGAAAATGAAAGAAAAATTGGCTAGATCTGCAGTTACTATGTATGTTTCTCTTCATTAACAGGTTTACAGTGACCAAAGGTATAGTATGGCTTTAGAGAACAAGTCTGCCTCAGACAACTGCTGCTTTTTTGTAGGTATAATGTATTAAGTGAAGCTATGAGTATCTATTTCATAAGCAGAGGAACAGAGAAATATTAAGAGTAAGAATCCAGTGATAGCCACAGGAAAGAAATAGCCATATTTATCAACACTCAGTTATTAATGCTGTACCAAAAAGATTTTTATAATTCTGGTTATCATAGCTGACCAATGCTACCATGTTCTGCTGTCCACACCTTACTGTAACATCAGATTTATACTTTTTTTCCAGTTCTGCAATTTAATGCTGCATGAGGTACGAATCTTTAGGAATTAATTACTTTTCTTGTCCTCACAATGGTATTATGTGTGAGGACATTGTTTGAATGACCTGAAAGCATTTTACAGTCCTGGTGTAAGTAAAGATTAGTAAAGCAAAAAAAGAAAAGGGAAAAAACAAACAAAAACCAAACCACCAAAAACCACCCAAAAATAAAAAAACCCACACACAACCTGAGCATCCTCTCTGATTTTAAGAAATGTTTCCTGCCTAGAAGCAGGTATATATTGATGGGACTAAGCGTGCTCTGACTCTCAAGATGAACTACAAATTAGTAATCATATGCTAAAAAGTAGTGATGTATTTGACCTTGAGAATAGATGGGAAAGAAAAATTCAGCCTTGCTGGAACAAATATACATGAAGCAACATTCTGATGTACTAACATATATTTTTTAAGGATTAAAGAGCTTTTATATAAATCGAACTAGTGGACTAGCACTGAATATGCTCATTAAAATTAAACTTCATATGACTGCTTCTATGGCAAAGCTGTTAATGAAAAGTGTATTGTTGTTCATTAGCATTTATGCCTTGATATTGTAAGAAACCAGACAAAATATACACATAGTTAACTGGTAGCTTATAAGCATAGGGAGAAGAGATAAAGGTAATACTCAGAGCTTATGTTTATACAGCTGTGACACTGGACTTTCTCACAAAGGTTTTCCCCATGAGAGTGTAAGAAACAGGAAATGCAGGAGTGGAGTGCTGATGCTGAAGCTTCAGCATCATTAAAGACCATGGCAAAGCTCAATGATTTCAGTCTAAAAGATGCCAACAGATGAAAAAAACGCCTTCTTCTTTATTAAAAGTGTAGCAAGAGAATACCCTGGCCAGGTATTCTGAATCTGAAAATATCTGCATCTCATTGAGGAAAATAATCTATGGAAAAACAAAGCTGGTGGAAAAGCTTCAAAGAGCATGTTTTTCTGTAAAAAAAAAAAGCAGGATAGCTTTCAATTTTTTTCATTTTAAAACTCTTCATAGCAGAATTCTTTTTTCATTAATTTCTAATCTAAAGGAAATAAGAGTAAAAAGACCTCTATGAAGTTATCACATGGCAAAGAGCAAAGTGACAACAATATGTTTGTCAGCAACAAACTGGATCATAGCAACAAGTGTGTGCTTTAGTAGGCTCTTTAGATAGCAAAGTGGCCCTTCAGTTCAGAGTTATGGAGAACTGTGCTGAAGTTAAGCTTGGCTATCCCACATACAAGAACTGAAGAATGAAAGAAACTGAATTTAGGAGACATTTAAGTCTGTGGCTCCAGAGGAGAACCCAGATAATCCTGCAAAAAGGATCTTGCTTGCTACTTTCTACCCCTCTCCCCCTTATCCCTGGTTCTGTGGAGCACTCTCTCCTTTAGTTCAGCTGTATCAGTTGCCTCTGCAACCACTAACGCAGTAGATAATGATTTCTGTGTTTCTGATGGCTTAGGTTTTTCTTTCTTACTTTAGAAGTTACAGGTCAGGAGGTTTTGATAATCACTAAAGCTGCAATAAAAACAGGATCATGAGCTTGTTCCTGAGAGCTGTGGGAAAATGAGAGAAAGAAGCCAGTTCTTTTCAGGAGCAGTGAAGTCCTAGATAAGCTGTCCAAATCTCTTCATCATACCTTCTAAATCAGTAGTCCTAACTTTCTAGTATGCAGGCTTGCTCTCAGACAATGACTTTAATGTCCCAAAACAGGCAAAACTGGCATGGCTCAATTGGAAAGAGAATCCTATTAAAATAAACAGAGATGCTTTGTCAGTAAAGAATCAAAAGATGCAAGTGCAAAGCACTGATGCTGGAAAACTTTCACATGAGACAACACCCAGATACCTCCTGATCAGCTGTCATCACCAATGACTTCCTAGGTTCCCTCACAGTAGAAGTGCTAACACCAACATCCTGATGATTTTCCAGTTTCTGGAAATTTTCAGCCTATTCTCTGAGAGTATGTATTTATGGTAGGATAAATGAGAAAATACTTTCTTTTATTTTTCTTTTAAATGGTGGATCTGTAGTGTTGCTGTACTCATAAAAAAAGGGCATCTACTTTATCTCTGAACACCAGGGAATTAATGCACATTTCATTTGTACCTGTCATGGGCACATCAAAAAAAGAAAAAGCATGCACATATATCAAATGGTATAATAGAAAGTTTTCACTCAAGATGAGTGAATCTTCATTGGCCCATTTACTTTGAAATTATGACTATACATTCAAATGACTTCTACAGATTACCAGAAATAAATGCCAGTAACTCTTTTCACAATATTACCTAGTCATGTGTTCTTCTGCATGTCCGATTCTGTATTGCAAATTATTTTATAAATGCATTACAAAGTTTTTGAAAGGCTTTTAATTTGTGCTAGTTTTCCTACAGGGTACTATCTCACTATTACGGAGCCAAGTTCTTTACTGTTGTGAGACTGTATCTATGCTGCTGGGGAAAACGATAATCAGATGCTCCTGGTGGCTGGTTCTCTTGTAATAATCTTAAGTGTGTGGTCCCATATTAACTGTCTGGCCCACAGACTTGGTATTTTGCAGGAATATGCTTTTGCAATCTTATTAAAGTTTAAAACAATTCGATCAAGTTTCAAATCTTTGGAAAATCAGCACTTCATCATTCTGAACAACATGTTGTAGATTTCAATGGTAAATGATGAAAATTCTTGCACTCTGAGCATGTTCTCAGCCCTGATCTAAATGGGTTGGTGCTCCAAAGAACCAGTAAGGATTCCATAGTGTAAAGCTGCAACAATTGAAATCCCAGTCTTTAATAGCAGTTAGGCCTATTGGATTCAAAGTGAAGCCAATTGCAAGGTTCACTGGCTTCAAAGTGAACGTAAAGATGACTATCTCTCCAGCAGACTAATCATGTCTCCTGTCTTATTTGTTCACTGGCAGAGGAAGAACCCATCTAATTCAGAGACATGGATAAAAGCCAACCAAGAGTCCAGGAAAGAACAAGATGAATACAAAGAGTCTACTGAGAGCAGAGATATAGGAGTAGAAGAGAATCTCTAACAGGTCTGGGAAAGGTGAATTTAGTGAGAAGGAGGAACAAGAGAGCTGCAAGCTACATTACCAGGTGAGGAAGAACACCAAGAGCAGAGAAATGGCTCACAAAATAGAAGAACATGGACTAGGACTTGCTGGAAAAGGTGCAAATTAGAAACAGAAGCTACTGGAGTGATAGAGGAAGAAGACACAAGATACTGACTAGCAGAACAAAGCCTTGGGCACAAACAGGATGAACAGTGAATGAAGACTGATGGGAAAGATGGGTCACATAATGACGTGTGACAGGGAACCTGGAACTAATTGGCCAAGTAAATTTGGGGCCAGCAGGGACAATAATAGAACTTAGACTGGTAGGGGGGATAAGATTAGGACTAAACTCATTGCAATAGTCTCCATCACCACTGCAGTCTGCAGGTGCTACTGCACGTAAGTTGCAAGTATTCACCCTTGGCAAACAAAATATTTAAAATGGGTTAGGTGGTGAGAGGATGGACAAAATCCCTTAGGTGAGCACTGATTCATACTGGAGATGCTGGGAAGTAAAATCCATCCTATATTCCAGTCATGCATAATAAGCATAATGTACAAAAGCCTTTCTGTCACAGGATCCCTCAGCTGAAGGGCTTGAGGAAAGAAATGCCATCTTGGCCTTGATTCTTTCTCACCCCACAGTATGGAGATAGATTCCAGAAGCCTGTATTGTAATATCATGAGGAATCCATTTCAGAGCTCCTTTTAGCACAAGGATCATTTCAATCTGTTTATGTCTTCAATTTGGTCAGCAGCTGGGAAAACTCTGGTAACTTTCAGGCCAGCCAATCCACTGCTGTAGCCATTTGGTCTGGCAAGTATTACATGGGGGTCTGCTTAGGAGGCTGCATACAGCAGAAACTTCTGCTGTAACACTAGCATGGCTCCCTCACCCACAGCGAGCAGTTCCTGGTGTATTTTTTCCAGAAAAGAAAACAACAAAAAACAAAAACCAAGCAAAAACAAAAAAACAAAACAAACACCTCCCCTCCACCCCCCCAAAAAAAACAAAACAAAACCCCCCCTCAAAAAAAACCCAAAACCCCAGAACCCAAAGTCCAACAGAAGTCAGCTTCACCTTGAAACTGTACTTGCAGATATTCCTTTATTTTAACTTGCACGTTTTTGTTTGGGCTTTTAGTATTTTAAGCTACAGTATGTAAGTATATACATGTAAGTATATACATGTTTATGACTTCTGCATCATGACATTTAATTTTCTTCATCAACATTAGTAGGTATTTGTTTATAATAATGGCCTAGAGCTTATCTCGCTCTAGACAAATTTCATATTACAGAATGATTGCTGCTCTGGGAAGGTGCGTTCATTTGCATTTCATCTTCTTGAAACAGTGAAATTCTGCCACCCTCTGGACAACAACTAAACTAAGATATATTTACAATCAGACTCAAAAGTAAAAAGTCCCACTGACACTGATAAACATTTAAGTGCTTTTTAAGCACATTTTAAAATTAATTACTAGGCTGAATGGAAAAAAAAGATCAGTTAATATTAAACTACAGCCAAGACAGTTAATTCAAATACAAAACAGCCTTCTTAATAACAGCACCTAATGAAACAGCAATTTTTCTTTGTAAGAAGACAACATTTGTTCTCTTTTTAACCTTCTCTAGTAGTAATTTCAATGTTTACAGTTATATTTTTAAAGATCTGCTATCAAAATATAATATATCTTTTCATTATTCCAATTTCCACAAACTAGAATATTCTGGCATTGTAAGCACCTCTGTGACGAAGCCAAAACTGAATACTTCCACAACAGAGGGAAGGTGGCTAAGGAGAAGGTTGCATTATGGCTGATCAAATGAGCTTTAAAAAGTATCAACGGGAAAATGTCACGTGTTTACATGGCACACAGCACTTAACCCTGATAATATTGCAAGTCAATGCATTGATATGATCATTTGAAACAGTAAATGTCTGTACATTCAAAGTTTCAAACTCTGCTTCCAGGCTTAGTATGGGGAAGGAGGGCTGTGGCATTTAAGCCATACAGTACCTTGTTTTGGCTATGGAGCCCAGCTGCTGCTGTTCCTGGATGAGCTCAGCCAGCTGTTTCTGCAGAGACATATCTTTACCTTGCACTTGTTTAATGAAAGGATGCTCCAAAAGGTGGGTGACTGAAGGACGCTTTTCAAAATCCTTGATAAGACACCTGGGACAGAGAAATAGTGGTCTCAGGCAATGATGTTATTTTACTACAGCATAATTTAAGTTGGCTTACTGGGTGGCTGTTACTGTACAGTAGTTTCCATTTCCACAAATTTGAGTTCCTTAGTGTGTAACAAGACTCTTCCTCTACATTAGAATCAATCTAGCATAAAATACTTAACTGAGTGAATTCTCCCTACAAGTACACTAGTATAAAGGCTATAAATTTGAGCTTATTTAATTTCTTTTTAGCTGTAACTATCTTACCATGAGAAAATGGCATTGTATCTTTTAAGTGCTGCACAGTTTATGTACTTTAAACATAACCTAAGATGAACAGACAATACTTAATCCACTTTAATTTTTACCTATTGTCTGGTACGTGTTTTGATTAAGAACTGCAGGATATAGCCTAATAAAAACCACAAGTGAAACCTGTGATACAGAGCTTTGTTTTGTTTTTAAAATTAATGTTCCAGGTAGGTCTTCTATATAGCAATGATATATGCCAGCATAAGACTCTTATAAAATTCTGCAAAACCACATAATTCAGCCTGGGAGAGATATAACTTAGTCAGAATTAAATGCTGGTCAGGGTACCAAAGTTAAATCTGTGAGAGGAACAGATGATCTAGTAATGAGTAAAAGGATACATCTTACTAAATTTGCAGACAATATAATGCTACTTTATATAACTGAGATTTAAAATTGAGGAAATATAGAAAACTGAGCTGAAATAATACATTTTAAACAGAAAAATTATCTAATTCTTTATATTAAAGTATTCTGTTATTCTGCTCAAATAATAATATTGACATTGAGAATGTGAAAACAAAATGCTGCAATTCAGTACATAATTTCAACAAATTACAGTCCAATTATATATACTATAGTCCAAATTATATGATGAGATGCATCCGTATTAAATCTCATATTTGCTGATACTAAGAGAAACACCGAAAGTACTTCTTTAATGGGGCCAAGTACCACAAGTAATTACTACCTTTTTACCTAATAGTTCAATGAAATTTTAATACCTTTTAGAATAACTTACATTCTAGCAGTACCAATAAAAATTTGCAAAATTTAAGCTACATTTTAAAAAAATAAAATCAGTATGTTAATTGATTTCAAGTACTATCAAACCAAGGAGCAAATTATTAAAGTTTAGCCTCACCTCAAGTACTTTACTGAAGCCTAAAGTCTGGTCTTAAAATCCTCCTGAAATGTCTTGCAACATAACTTTAATACTTTAGGTTCCAGAAAAATATTTTCCCAACCTCTTCTTCATATGACTAGTCCAGAAAAGAGAGCCTTTAAAACAAGTTACCAGTTTTGTAACTGCTTTGGTGACTTTTCCTACAGAACTGTGAATTTCTGGTAGAAAAACTGAAGTAACAGAACCTGCTTTAGCTCCATCCCTCTGAGAGCAAGGCTATAAACACCAGTCCTTCCCTCCCATGAAAAGATCCATCATTAGCCTTCAACAGGTTCTGACAAACTCCCCCCACGCTCCCCCAACCTTTTCCTTTTGTGATCCATGGTTTTTAATAGTCAATACACCCACAGAGACAATATGATCCATGCCAATCCTGATTAAATTTATATGTTTCTTGAGAAAAAGGAAAGAAGCATTTGAAAAGAAAGATAATATTAATCAGGGAGACAGGGGGAAAAAACCCCAAACAAACCATGGAAAAATTATGCAGCATAAAAATATCACAGATTGATGGCAAGTATATGCAGTGGAGACTTGAGTCTGAAAAGCTCATCCTTTCAGGTGATTTTTACCATTCTACCAGTAATTAAAAGTTTATAGTATTTATGCTATAAATTTAATATATGTTTTCTTGTTAAATTTTATTACATCAGAAAACTCCATTAGTATTATTGAATCCAAGTGAAGTTATGTCAGAGAATAATGGAATAGTTTGAGTTGGATGGACTTCCAAAGGTCACCTAGCCCAACCCTTCTGCAATAAGCAGGGATATCTTCACCTGGATCGGCTGCTCAGAGCTCCATCCAACCAGACCTTGAATTTTTCCAGGGTTGGAACATCTACCACCTCCCTGGGTAATCTGTTCAAGTGTTTCACCACCTTCATTGTTAGCATTTGTTCCTTAAATCTAGTCTGAATCTACCCTCTTCCCTTTGGGAACCATTACCTCATGTCCTACTGCAACTTGCCCAAATGGCAGTTACTTTTCAGAAAATAAGAACACTAGATTTTAAATGGATTCTCTTTAAGAAATTACACAATTTCAGACAGAGTATCTCATGTTTACCAAAAGTGTGAAGAACACACAAATCATAACTGGTCATATGCAGTTATTAATATGAATTCTACCCTGAGGTATGAAACAATGCAACTCCAAAGGCACTCCAAAGACAAGACCCAGAAGTGGCAAAATAAATTTTTCATATAGATAGCCCCTAAGTGAAACACCTGAATGTCCAGGATACTGCATTAATTAAGGAAGTGCAACAAGAATATATAGAAGAAGACCATCTTAGGAAAAAAAAGTTGCTAGCTGCTCTATTATGTGCCTGAAAAGCTAGCTGTTTGGGTCTGGCAGGTGTTTTAATGAGTATAGGTAAATTCTGTCAGGGATGTGATCTTGAAGATTACTTTAGGGTTACCTCTGCTTCTGTTGTATATTCTTGCCAATCCTCTCCTGAACAGTCACTTTGCATGCGTGCTACTCTTCTGCTTTGCAACTATCAAAGTTTATTTACTATTTCATCTACATGCAGCCTTCATTCTGTGGTCACTTAGCCTGTAGGTCACCTTCAGCCTGTGGTCACTTAGGATTTCACTTTAAACACAAACAAAACTTCATGAATTCATTAGACAGCCAAGCTAATGACACAAGACATATCCATGAGATTCTGTTACCAAAGTCTCTCTTCCAAGCTCAGATGGAGCACATACTATTGTGCCAAGCTTGTGCCTGTATTGGAAGAACAGAGTCCTTTCAGGTAAGTTAGTAAGATGGGACAAAAAAGCAGAAAACTGATAACTAACAGCTGTGCCAGGGTGAGGGACAGCTGCTTAATTAAATTCACATCTGTAACTTCTGTAAAAGTACTTCTACTCCAGTTCAGAGAAGAGACTGACAGGAGATTGGACATCTCTACTGAAGTTGCTTTAATCCATCAAGTTAAAAAGCAAGTTCTTAGCATATTAGGAACCCAGCAGCAGAGAGACCAGGCAGGCTATAGGAAATTGAAGCGTGTATGGCATATACGCTCTCTTTGTGCTCTGAAACAGCAGAAGTGTTGACACAGTCAGTTCCAGAAATTACTCCTTATTATGTTTCAAGTGCCAGTACCCAGCTTGCAGCTTAGTCACAGGAGGTGCTGTGGGCTCAGTGTGTACTCAGATACACGGTGCCAGTTTGGTGTATCACCATGTCTGCTGAGATGGAGTGCTATAACATGACGCTGAAAGGATAGTCCTTATGGTTCTCCACCTGGTGCATATTCCTATCTCCTAATTCCTCTCTCTGTAGACAAGACCTACTAATATTCTGAGATGTATTTACATGCTCTACTTCCACACACTGTCATTTCAACTGTGTTGCTTTTAGTGCACTGAATGCATGCTGCTGCTTCTGTTCTTAGTCACCATTACATGCAACATAACAATTCTTGGGCAACTACTTATGTGCTATTAATTAATACACAAAAAACCCCCAGCTGAATTAACATTTGAAAGAGTACAGAAAAAAATCAGCTTTTATAATGCCACTTATCAGAAAACACTCAATGCAGCCAACAGAAATCACTATTTGCACTGTGCAAATAAAAAAAGAAGTCATATCACCAAAGGATTTGTTTCTGGGGAAAGCAGAAACTAAAATAACTTCAGGTGTCCATCTCAGTAATCCTTTAAAGTCAATTTGGACAGTCAGCTTAGTCACTGTCAAATTTCAACCATGCTGCAATTCCATTTTAAAAAATCAATAAAATGTGGTTCACCTGCAAATTAAGCCAATCTGTTTGGCTTGCAGAAATTATTTAAAAAAAAGGAAGTGGTAACACTGCCTTTCATTGATAAAATTAACTATCAAATCTACTAGAAGATGGGTTTTACATAAGGTATGATGAAAACTATCATACTTGGTCTGCTCTTTTTTTCATCTAAAATAACATGAGGGGTAAGTAGAGATTGAAAAGGAAACAAACATTTTAATGTTTGCCTTGATGAAACTCAATCTACTACCTAATAAAAAATTCTAGTATCTTTCATCATGCTTTCTTAGCTGAAAATTAATTCTCAGAATTCATTAGTGTCACTACATTAAACATAGGTTGCAGCCATTTGCTGCAATCTCACAGCCAGGCTCCTAAGCACCATTTCCATTCTGCCACAATTGCAGGCAAAGATGAAACATTTATTAGCAGGGGACAAGAGCAGACTCCTACACACACAGGCCTGTCTGAGGCAGCCTCTAAAAATTCACTGGCTGCTTGCGCTTGGATGATAACATTGTTGGAATCGCTGCCTCCCAACCATGTGAACTATCATTTTGCCAGCAGCAAATCAGATGACTCAAAAGGGGAGCTATTTATCAGCATTCATGAGCTAATATTTACTAATGAATAAATGGAGAAAAACAGATTTCATAAGAACTGCAGTGGTGGTCGAAATCTCCTGTGTTCAGAAACAGAAAACAATTACCAGCGTCATTCATTACTGCAGCCAAACCTAAGCAGAGCAGCAGCAGCTCTTTCTTTCAAAAATTGTCTTTCATCATATCTATTATGGTCTACTTGGCTATAGGCACTTTCTTTAAAAACAAAGAAAGCAAACAGCTTCAATCCTTATAGCTTAATTACATAACCATTTGTGCCTAGTATTCTCTTCAATTATTACATTTTGTGAATGCTACATTTTCTGATCATTCCTCATTTGCTGTCAGTGAATTGCTGAAACTTATTTATCTAATACACCAAATATCCAACCAGACATCTAGTCACTGTTTAGCATCTACATGCACGGAAGATGCATAGGGTTTCGTTTGGAAGGAATGACAACTGCGTATCAGACTCTGTATTAGAGCTGGACAATCTACACCACAGCTTCTGGGCAAGAGCTATGAAGTATATGATTTGCTCAACAAACGATTGAAGTTCTCAGTGCCACTCCTCTGGTCCCTATCTCTCTGCCACTCCCTGCCCCATCAGGGTGATCTCCTCATCATCAGCTCCTCCAACAGCTCTACGTCACTATCCTCTGCCCTCCAAATACTTCATTCTTTGCCTAAGTACCTGCTGCTCCATCTGCTGCCTAGCAGTGGGACAGAAGAGCTTTCCAGGGCCTTAAACAGAACTTCAGGTTATTCTGAGAAGCTGAGATCCTCTCCTTCCAATCCCAGAAAAACAGTTACCAGGTTGGCCCCAAAGGTAGAAACAGCTTAGCTGAGCATCTAGAACAGAAGTTTCCCAGAGGGAGAGGAGAAAGAGTAAGGTCATATTCCCTTGATCTTCTCCCTAAGCAGGGAGAATATCTCTAGGTTCTGAGATTTTTGTTTCTTCTCCCAATACTTTGCCAGATACTTCAATAAGAAAATTGTTTCACAGTGGAAGATTAGTGAAATTAAAAGTACAACCCCAACAGGGTTGCCCATCCTGCTTAGAGATGTGGAAGCACAAACTGCCAAGCAAGACCACCTAGGCCAGGTACATTAGGTCAGAGACTTTCCAGTTAAGGAAGGAAAAATTACAATCTCAGATTGTTTTTTAATTGGTTAAAATGGTCTGTTTCTACTCATTATTCTGACTGTTCCTCTTCTGTACCACACACAGCTGTGGCATACACTGCTAAGTCTCAGGCACCAGAGAGGTGGAGAAGAAAGAACATTTCATTAATGAAACGTATAATAATGATGCAGGAATGTCCCTGCTTCCCTGAAGCCTCCCTGCTTCCCATTCCCAAGCCTGCCATCCCCCACTGCTGCAGGTCACTTCTTTGAAAAAATGAACTAAAAAACTGTGACAGCTTTGCCAACAGCATTTCTGTTTTTAGTCCTAATTCAACAGGACATGCAGGATACACATAATCTTATCTGCAGAACTATATATAGTTTTCCCTTTGGAAAAAGCAAATGCTGAGCACTAAGGGTATGCATATAGGTTAAATACATCTCCTGTCTAAAACCAGCATCCCACAATAAATAACCAGCATTATACTGTTCCTTCTGCTACAATCAGATATCAGGATGAAAGACTGAATTTATGACATTGTGCTCAATCATGACATGCATAATATCAATTCTGATGGTCAGAACACATTTATATCTTTATTGATCTGCCTGTTGGTAGCAAACACAGTGAATTACTGATCTTCCCTAACAATGAGATAAATACTCTAATAGTGAAATGTCACCAGCACCTGGTTTCTTAATTCATCTTCTTTCAGTTTAATTTTTAACATCACGTACTATATAGTGCAATTTAGAGCATATCTGAAACCTAAAAAAGGTTCATTCACACTGAAATTGTTAAGCTAGGTATAGTAAATAGCTTTACCTCTTCTAAAGCTTAAAAAATTACAACCATTTCCCAGCCTCCTTTATTCTGGCTCATATACATGATTTAGAACACAACTAATAGAAACTCTATGGAGTGGCACCTCTTGCAGCTCTTAGAATGAGTCAGACTTTGCTCACGTTGAAACTCTCAGAATTTTAGCAGAGGCAACAGAAATTCAGTTCAAACAACTTTAGAGAACATCTCAATAGCATCAAAAATATTTATTTATTGTATTATTAAACCTGACTGCCCAATGCCCTCTACCCTCTGCTGTGAGATCCCAAATCCAGCCATGTCATTTGCAGTACTTCACAAACACAAGGGCAGGCAAGATCAGGTTAGTGCTACTAGCTGGGAGTCCACAGGCAGTAAAAACATGATACCCATTACTGTGAAACCTCCTGCCCTGTACCCCATGGCCTACAAGAGGAGCAGAAGCATCTGTGCTTCCTCGAGCTTCCTGTAACCTAAAAGATACCCTTCATCTAGAAGCATGCTGGACCACTTCATTACCAGCTCTGCTGTTAAATTATTGTGTGACTTTGAGCAACATGCCCTTCATTTCAGTTTCTTCAGTAAATTTTCAGTAGAATATTTCAACGGGAAGGAGTAAGCCCACCCCTAAAACCAAACTCCTACAAGATTAGCACAGATATTTTCCCTTCCCCACAACTTAGTGTTCATGCCTACCACTTAGGTTTTACTGTTCTCAGTCTTCTGCTGTATTCAAGACTATACTCTTAGCAACTAATAGGGAAGTGAAAACCACCTAGTAACAAGTGGTTACATCCTGCCCTGCATTTAATTTCAAGTAAAGCAAAGAGATAGCAATAGATGGTAAAAATGTGAGCACTCCAGAAGCATGTGAACTGCGAATTAGGCTTAAGGAGCATCCCTGTGAAAGAGCAATAGGCAAAAACTACTCAAGAAACTGAAATACTGTCACTTAATAGGAGCTTGAAGAAGACAGTAAGGCAACTTTGTCTCCTGAGACAAGTACTTCACATGCTCTCTCTGATACTATAACCTTGTATGCAGCAGAAATAAAATGTGAAAATTTACAGATTTGGTGGTAAACTTACATGTCACAATTTGTATCTTTGTGACATTTGCAAATCTCTTTCTCTTCTTAGACACTGTAAAATTAATGAGTTATGTCAAACACATTGTTCTCAGTGACAGAAACAGCAATATGTTCTTTATTTAATACAAATACAGTGTCACTAAATTTACTAGATTGTGAAAAAAAAATCTGCAATCAGAGAAGTTATATCTAAATGGAGCACTTAAAACCCATATTATCTAGATGATCTATTAATTTAATAACTCTGAATGTAGATTCATCAATAAGAAACTCAGCTTGTGAGGCTGTGTTTAAGCTGAGCACAAAAATTAAGTTTATCAAAACTAAAAACTGTATTTGTATTGCAGTTGCAAAGCCATAACTTAAAAATGTTGCATTCTGATGATGTGACCATAAATCTTGTAACTTCACATTTTTACTTTAGTACTTCCTGCATTTCCTAATTCTTTAATTCCCTCCAGGTCAAGAATTAATAATTAATTCAAAGAGCCACAATTTCTAATAATTGGTTAAATAAATTTAAAAGAAGAATGTCTGACCTTTGAGGTACAATTGTTAATTTTAATTAAAATTAACATTTTGTGATCTAAGGTAAATAAAGGTTATTGTAGTTTTTTGCTTCAAGAACATATTAACTCTTCTATCTAAACTTAGAAATCAGTAAATGTCTAAGCTGCCATGCAAATGATTGTCAGCGTGTGAAAAAATTGTAATGAATTGAGCTTTTTATTCATTTTAACATATAGCCTGAGCAAATTCTGAAGCACTGTATGCCCAAAATGGCTGTGACCACAAACTGCTACCTTAAGAGAGCAATGTCATCTGTGCTGTAGATGTCCCCCCAGGAAAAGCTTCAGGGACCTTGAATAGAGTGAAGTCTTCAAAACTGGTATTGTATTGCAACATAAAAATAAACATAGAAAAAAGTATATTGGTTTCAGGAGCCAATCATCAAAAAAATGATATCGTTATTCACAAGCCTTATAGGAATGGTAAGCCCTACTAATATGAAGATAAAAATAAAGAGATAATTAATACTTTCTCACATTATGAGCAGAGCAGCCAAATTCTTCGTGGACAATTACAGGAGTACAGATAAAGAGGCTTACATAGAATTTTACTGACCTTTTAAAAATATGTCTGTGCTGCATATTGCCTCAGTAGATACCAAACACAAAATTAGACTGCTGCCAGAGATGACTTGGCTGAAATTGTGTTTTGTCTGTATTTTTTTAAAACACAGTATCTAATTCACATTAGCTATCTCTCTTAAAATCCTTGAAGACAACACATTACAGTCTTCATCTCAAGTCAAGATCAACAATGCTGGTAATAGGAACATAAATTCACCTTGTTAACCAACTACCTTAACCCTCTCCATTAAGATTTTGTAAATAATGCATCTGACTTTAAAATGCTGCTACAAAATAATTTCTCTTGGGGCAGAAGAATCACTGTTAAAAATACAGATTTAATTTCTGAAAAATACATGATAACTATTTTACTAGTTTTAAGAGGTACCTAGAGAAGTGCATTGAAATTTTCAGCTCAGGCATGTTGTAAATCTCTGTAATATCAAGTGAACTCTTATAACAAAAATGCCTCTTAAGACAGTGGCATTTAAAGGGAATGAGAATGGGAGATGAAAAGATCTACTACGACCAGGTCTGGAAATCTTGGCATAAAAATAAAATTATTGTGTAAAAAGAACTGAAGTCAAAAGCATGCTTAGGCAAAGCTTCATGCTAGGTTTGTGTCAATACACAGGTCTGGCCCACAACTTGAACCAGATAAGGTTGTTATGCAAATAATGTTAGCCATCAGGAAGGAGGTAGATAATGAAATTATTCAAAAGCTAACCACTCATCACAAGGGTGACAGAAACATCGGGCAAGGTCCTAACATATGAATAAAAGGCAGTATGGAATTTATACAACCACAGCTTTTAATTTATCATAACTAAGCTGTCACAAGGTAGGCATCAACAAATGCATAACTAATGCATATAAATGAGCCAATTATCAGTAATGGCTAAAAGGTTTGCAATTGTATGATTCAGTGTTTCATCATTTTTTTTTTCTAGAAATGTAACTCTAAGCCTCCAAAAAAACATTATGTAACCTCTGCATCATAACAATTTTACTACCATGCCCGAGAATGAGGCAGTGTCACAGAGAATTCAATTTCAATGCTCTCTTAAAGGTAGCTATAAAGCCAGCCTATTTATTACAATTGTTGCATTTCATGTTAAGAGACTGCATGTGAGCGTAAGTCTTACTTCATTGTACAGAGTGCTGTAAAAATGACAAGCAAGACTTGAGAACATGTAGATGTTACTAGTGAGAGGAGGTATTTAAGCTGAAGTAATTAAAAATCAATGTGATTAAAAATATGCCATTTGAAGATATCAAAAAGCCCAAAGGACAAGATTAAAAACAAGTATAGCCACGAAATACTAATGTCTGACTTCTTTTCTGAAGAGTGCATGCTGAACTAAAGGGACTTTAAAGATTGCCAAGATCCAATCCCCTTGCATGGGCCTGGACAACTCCCACTAGGCAAGGTTGCACGAGACCTCATCCAAACTGGCCTTGAACACTGTCTTCCTCTGTAGGCCAACAATTACAGCCCTACCACACCTTCCTGCTTGATTAAAGATCAGTGTAGTCTATAAGAATATTTTTCAGGGATTATTAACAAACCTTACATTAGTCTTTCTATTCTTAACTTCTAAAAGAAAAGCCACTACTACACAACTAACCAAAAAAGGTATCAGGGATATTGTACTCCTCCACAATTAACTAGATAGGTTAAGGAACAGAACAGATTCAAAATGCAGACATGCATATTTTCAAGCCTGTTTTGGAAAGTCTGTACTGAAGAGAGCATTCGAAGTATTTGAATTTGAACACTGTAAATTTGTTACTTGAACATTTGTTATTTGAACACTGTAAATTTCCCATGGGTTTGATATTATTCCCCATGTTACATGGTTTAGGCTGTAATACATCACAATGAAATCCTGAACAAGCCTAAAAATAGCTCATAAAAAGTTGCTCTTAAGATTTTTGCTGGCAACTGCTAAACTGTTTTCTTAGTCTCACTGTAAAATGAAGAAACAAAAGCATATTTTGGCTCAGTGACAGGTGCATCCGTGAAATTGGTACCATCTAGGTAACACAGTACACTCTTGGTACAACTGGTGCTCAACTACTTACATTTGGTACACAACTTACTGAATATTAGCAAAATGGAAAAAGGCAACTATTTTTTCTTGTCTTCCAAGTTCTTATTTTGAATTGCCCCACAGTTATTTTCCATAACCCTTTTCTCTCCCTGATGAAAAATTTCACTGCGAAACCATCAAGGAAATCAGGTATATTTCTAAAACTGTCCCAGGTCAAAGCCAGGAAATGGATCAGCTAAGGAGTCCAGAGAAGCTGTGAAGAAAATTACATGAGAAGATCAAATTGTGATGCACAACTTTCAAAAAATGAAGCATGGTCTACAGTCTGTGAAAAGGAAACTGAAATTTAAAACCTGCAAAAGCAACAACTCCACAAAACAAATTTTGTTTTCAGATTGACATACATAGGCCTTACCAAGTAACTTGTTTTTAAAAGAAAATAAAACTCACTGTGAAATGAAATGGTTGAATCCTCTGCACCATTTTTCAGGATGTAGCAAAGTAGGAGGAGGATTTCTGAAAAAATAAGAATTTTTGAGGGTTAGAATGTTACTGTTTACTGGAATTATAGCAGATAGTCAACAAAAGTGATACTAGATCCACAAGGGAGAAAATAATCATAGAGAAAGTAATGCTCAAATTATCTGTGCTTCCCCTTCAGATGCCCGTTTGGTTTTTCTCACTTCTGTTTATTTGCTGAGAGTTTTCTTCTTTTCAGGTCCTTCTCCTTTTATGTCAATATCTTTGAAGTAGGTAATAGAGCTCACAGTGCATTTTTCTTTCAGTTCAGCCTGACTCAGGAAGGATTAACTGAAACTGAAGTATTTACTTAGTCATCACACCATTTTAGCCTTTTTCACCAGATCAGTGACAATAATCAAAACTTTTTAAAGTATGGGTATCTTTATAAGAACTACCAAACTGTCAACACTATGAAGGATTTTGAGTCCAGATTTCAATCTGTATTCAGGTTGGATGACATTTTAAACTCTAAACCTATTAAAAATAGATATTATTTAAAAAGTGACATTTAATAAACAGTATTTTACATTACATAGTAAGACAGCCTTCCGCAAGAATAAACTTTTAGTCTCTGATGGGTTCCACATTAGTTGGCAAATAATTACTTTCCTTCCTGACTGTTTCTCTTACAGTTATACTACATAAACATACAGAGCAATGCCTACAGGTCATATTAAGAGTTCCAGATTTTATGTGGCTAAAATTTAAGCTGAGCAGTGTATAGCAGAAAGTGTTCACATATCATGTATTGCATTATATTCCAGAGGTTTCTTCTGCAACTTAAAATTTAGGAAGTACTGAAGTATATCTAACTTTTTAAGATTAAACTTTTGCTTTATGAAAACTGAATGACTTGGTTTTACTGCATTTGACAGCTTAGTGCAAAATGTCACATATTACTGAACAGGCAGAGAAAATACAGTTAAGACTGCACAACAGAAATCCTCAGGAATATTCTCAACCGTACCATGAATGACTTTGTTTATAGCAGGGCCATGTTAGACAGCATGACACTGCTTGGAAACATCTCACAAAACAAAAAGACAAACAGCATAAACAACATGCATCATCATTCAGAGAGTAGTTCTATTTAACAATTACCTTTGAAAATTCATGCAAAATGTTTTTTAAAAATGAAGTAGAATGTGGCATTGTAATAGATGGAATATTTTGTTCATCTTTATCTATTCAAAACAAAGGCATTCATCTAATTTCAATTCAGGGAGATGTTTTTTGAGATGAATATGTTAGTACTTCTTTCTTTTGCTACAGAAGACTCAGGGAACACAATTTTCTTCATGAAGTGAAGAAATTCAGAATGTTTGAGATGTGCATCATTTATCAAATTCATCATTAGGGAAAAATATAATTGGTTACTTTCAATGACAATAAAGTTTCAGGCTTGTTTTTCATTTACCAGGCTCATATGTTCATGCACATCACAGAATCTGATTTTTCACAAGCAAAAAAACCCCATAAAACTATTTTTAGATATGGTCTCAGAAAAAAAACCAACCCTGTATCAAAGAAAGGTGAACTTTAAAAACATCTTTTTCTATAATGAAAATCGTTATTGCTTCACATATCCCACATGCATGAACACTGCCAACAGCTTTACGGTACAGCCGGATAGGGTCAGTACACGTTTTTATGCTTTATTTTGCAGGAATGGTATTCCACCTGACAATTTGGATTCTGGTAAGACCAACTTTATTGTACTGTAAAATACAGCGTATTACTTTTTAGAATTACACCAGCACTGTCACTGAATGCTTGCTGAGAAATTCTGAATTCCACTGCAAAGTAATTTGCTTTTTCAGAAGCTCAGTTACTGTTCACGAAATGTGTAGTTTTGTCTTTTCTGTTTGCACTGGTTTTAAAGTCTTCCCCTGGTGGTAACAGGAGTGCTAACAAAAAGCACTTTTTGTTTGGAGGCTCTATTAATAATCTCCCAAGGAACTTTTTGACAAAAGATGCAGAAATACTTACATTAGTTCTAAATGTTATGATGGAAACAGGTGGTATTTCATAATGAAAGAAGAGACCAGTAGAGCACATCTCATTCAAGAAATATGTGAATGAATACTCAGGGATACAAGGAGGGTCGTCAATAAAACCTCTACGTTGGACTTCCAGAGGGCAGATTTTGGCCTATTCAGAAGACTAGTCCAGAGTATACCCTGGGAAACAGCCCTTGAAAACAAAGGGATCCAGGAGGGATGGACATACTTCAAGGAGCAAATTTTGAAAGCACAGGAGCAGGCTGTCCCAGTGTGCCCAAAGGCGAGCCGGCAGGGAAGACGACTGGTCTGGCTGAACAGGGAGACTTTGAAAGAAATTGGGGCCTTAAGAAGAGGGCCTGCCAATTATGGAAAAAAGGGCTAACTACTCAGGAGGAATTCAGGAATATAGTTAGGTCGTGTAGAAAGAAAATTAGAGAGACAAAGGCACAACTTGAACTGAATCTCACCACCTCTGTGAAGCATAACAAAAAGTCCTTCTGCAGATACATCAATAGCTAAAGGATGGGCAAGGAAAACATCCATTCTTTACTGGACATGGGTGGGAATATAGTTGTCAAAGATGAAGAAAAGGCTGAGGTATTTAACACCTTCTTTACCTCAGTTTTCAACAGTAAGACAGGTTATCCTGAGGACAGCAGGGTTCTGGAGCTTATAGAAGGTGACAAGAATCTAAACAGCCCCCCTGTAATCCTGAAGGACAGACAGTGACATACTGAGCTGCTTGGATCCCCACAAGTCTATGGGACCAGATGGGATCCACCCAAGAGAGATGAGAGAGCTGGCAGAAGAGCTCACCAAGCCTCTCTCTATCATCTACCAACAGTCCTGGCTCACTGGGGACATCCCAGATGATTGGAAGTTGGCGAATGTCACGCCAGTCCACAAAAAGGGCCGGAAGGAGGACCCAGGAAACTACAGGCCTGTCAGCCTGACCTCAGTGCCTGGCAGGGTTATGGAGCAGATCATCCTCAGTGCAATCACACAGCACCTGCAGGATGGGCAAGGGATTAGACCCAGCCAGCATGGGTTTAGGAAGGGCAGGTCCTGTCTGACCAACTTGATCTCCTTTTATGATCAGGTGACCCGCCTGATGGATGAGGGGAAGGCTGTGGATGTGGTCTACCTGGACTTCAGCAAGGCCTTTGACACCGTCTCCCACAGCATTCTCCTGAAAAAGCTGTCAGCCCACAGCTTGGACAGGAGCACTCTGTGCTGGGTTAGGAACTGGCTGGAGGGCCGGGCCCAGAGAGTGGTGCTGAACGGGGCTGCATCCAGTTGGCGGCCGGTCACTAGTGGTGTCCCCCAGGGATTAGTGTTGGGCCCAGTTCTGTTTAATATCTTTAGATGTTTTAGATGAGGGGATTGAACCCACCATCAGCAAATTTGCAGATGACACTAAGCTGGGGGGGAGTGTGGATCAGCTGGAAGGCAGGAGGGCTCTGCAGAGGGACCTGGACAGACTGGAGAGCTGGGCTGATTCCAATGGGATGAGGTTCAACACGGCCAAGTGCCGGGTCCTGCACTTTGGCCACAACAACCCCATGGGGAGCTCCAGGCTGGGACAGAGTGGCTGGAGAGCAGCCAGACAGAGAGGGACCTGGGGGTTTGGATTGACAGGAAGCTCAACATGAGCCAGCAGTGTGCCCAGGTGGCCAAGAAGGCCAATGGCATCCTGGCCTGTATCAGGAACAGCGTGGCCAGCAGGTCCAAGGAAGTGATTCTTCCCCTGTACTCAGTGCTGGTGAGGCCACACCTCGAGTACTGTGTCCAGTTCTGGGCCCCTCAGTTCAGGAAGGATATCAAGGTCCTGGAGCAGGTCCAAAGGAGGGCAACCAGGCTGGTGAAGGGACTCGAGCACAGATCCTATGAGGAGAGGCTGAGGGAGCTGGGGCTGTTCAGCCTGGAGAAGAGGCAGCTCAGGGGAGACCTCATCACTCTCTACAACTACCTGAAAGAAGGTTGTAGCCAGGTGGGGGTTGGTCTCTTTTCCCAGGCAACTATCAGCAAGACAAGAGGGCATGGTCTTAAGTTGTGCCAGGGGAAGTTTAGGTTGGCTATTAGAAAGAATTTCTTCACCGAGAGGGTGATCAGGCATTGGAATGGGCTGCCCAGGGAAGTAGTGGATTCTCCATCCCTGGAGGTATTTAAAAAGAGACTGGATGTGGCACTCAGTGCCATGGTCTGGTAACCTCAGTGGTAATGGATCAAGGGTTGGACTTGATGATCTCTGAGGTCCCTTCCAACCCAGCCAATTCTATGATTGTATGATTCTATGAAATATGTTATTTGTGGATTAATGATAAATGGAGAAAGAAAAGTTTTTTTAGCAACACAGAATATTTTGTCCAACAAGTTACTAAACTACTAAGCTCTCCCTGACAGCTAATCTCAGAGATGGCTGAGCATGCCATTTACCAAATCAACATGACTAAGGGATCTGTAACTCCACAGATGTTTTCTTGAGCTTGATACTTTTGTATTTGTTGACAGAAGATACTGTTCTTAGTATCTTAGTTATTCTCAGTGCCTTTGTAGAAAAAGCATAGAACTAGTAATAGTCCTTTGTACTTCAATCACTAAACTGATGATTCAGGTACCCCATCTATAAACTTGAGCTGCTAAACACCACCATAATTTTAATTTGTTAACATCTATAAAGTATACTTGTTGCCCTTGATGAAAAATATTACTTAACTACAAATTACAAAGTCAGCTCATTCTTGTCTGACATCATGTCCAAAAGTATTTCCAGAAAGATGCGTAAGGTTAGCTTCCACTTTACCTAAGACACCACAAACTGTTTCATGGTGACAGCAGAAAACAGTATCTTCCATGATATTTCTATGGCACTTCCAGAGATGGATTTCTGCGTAAGGATTCAAATTCTAAGGTAACTCAAAAAGCCAGATATGCAAGGGTAACGCACTTTAAGATTTTCTGTTAGCACAGTGTCTTTGCAGTTTGAAATTAATAATGCATTAAGATAGATATCTGCAGTGCACATCCTGCTACTCATACCACATTAAAGAGAAATGGTAAAACAACTCATACACATTATCAGATGCTAAACCAGAGAGAAAGAACACTTCCCTCACCACTTCAGTTCAAAGATCAAACAAAAGCCATTGCTGATTCCAGACTACATTACATCTCTCACATGGAGTTCTATGGCTTTTGTATACTTGCATCAGCCAACATCACTGCTTTTCACTGACATCTGGCTATTTCTGCAATACTCATAACATATTCATAGAAAAATTGAAAAGCTTCCTCTTGTTAACTTGCTGACACATCTCATCCTACTCCTTTCATATAAAATCAGGATGCTCTGCATGCAAACTTTAAATCTTTGCCACATACATAAAAAGCTAAAGGACAATAGTGTTATTTTCTACTGTAAATGATGGAAAATGTGAGAAGTAGATGTGAATATTATTGCAAAAAGTGGGTATAATTTGGCTTGTCTTTTGAAAATGTCCTTTTTTGATGCAAGATAACTAATCAACCATTAACTTTCCAACTTTGTGTCTTTTTTCCTTTAGTTCTTTCTATAATTCCTAATTAGTCACAGAACTACATGCTCTATTTCCTAAGGCACGTGCACTGCTCTTGTGAGTTTTTCTAAACTATTCAGTGCTTTCCATGGCCATACTGACACTGTACTTCACTGGAAGTTTTGCTTCTAGTGAGGACTGCATGACAGCCTGTATTAGACAGTCCCTGCAAGAGCACAATATTTCTCAGAACATGACAAAACTCCCAAACAAGAACTGCTGCTGAATTCTGAATGACACACAGAGACATGTGCTGGAAATATTGTCATCCATTGAGCTTTATGTGTTCCCTTCATTCAGCCTGCCTCCAAAGTCACAGCTGGTAAATCAAAATCAGTCATTTTACCACAATAGGGCCAATGATGCAGCTCAGCGAGCACCATTTGTCCTTCACATTAAGCTGTGAAGCTAATTACAGATCACAGATAGCAGATATTTTTGGCTACAAGACAATAAATCCTTTTATCTTACAATAATTCTTTGAAAAGTTTTTAAAAATTAAAAGTGCATGTACTGTTTTTAAAACTATTTCATGGCCATATATTTTATAAACAGAAATCAAGACAGGGCCTCCAATGACCAAACTGCATCACCAGCCTACCACCTTGTTTCTAATGAGAAATTAGCTGATGAACATCCAACACCTGTCACCATGAACAGGCTCTGGCAATCACAGCCCCATACACACACGTTGTGAATTATTTTTCTAACAGACTGAAGAGCTGATAGGTCTGCTGACAGTTTTCTAGGTTTATACATCAAGTGTTTTTACATTAAATTAAACAATTCAAGTGCAGTTCAAAAAACTAAGTGAAACAAAAAGTAGTCAACCATGCATAAAAATGAGATTTCTGTACAAAATACTACATATAACAATTTTTTCTTTTAAGATTTATGAATATTTGACATTAATATATACTTGATAAATTCCTATACAAGTTTAACATCCTGAACTATGGGTAATCCTCCAAAATCAACCAGGTAATTCTCGACTGGGCTCAGAAGACTTCCTAGTACACTTAGTTTGTGGCCCATTCAAACCAGTAAGAGGTTTCCACTGATCTGAATGAAAAATTTAGGTCCTAAACACTTTCCCAAGCATCTATCTCCAATTAAATGCTACTCAGGTTTGACTTTCAGCAATACATTTCATCAAAGTCAACTCAGTAGGAAATGGGGCACTTTACCGATCTGTGTAGTTATAGAAAATGCAGAGTTTAGGCTCCTGCAGGAGTGGAGAGTTAGCACAAAAACCTCTGTGTATGTGGAGGGAGGCAGACCTTTGAAGCTGCTTTTTAGGTCAGTGGAAAGCTGCCATCAATCTAAAAGCTGCCACATGAAGCCTCCATGGTTGGGAACCATAGAAGCACACTGACTCAAGAAACCAAAAGATCAGAAATAATACAGGATCTACAACAAAACTGGAAACAATGTCAGCAGCTTGGGATCTGGGCAAAATACCTCAAGGTCTAATGCACATGTCTGCCCACTCAGTTCATCTAGGGGGCTCCAAAGGCAATTGAACACCCTTTCCTGAAAACACCTAGAATTGTGAAAGTCATGACTATAGTGGACACCCATTTCCCTCAAGCCTTCTTAGCCAGAGCCACAGGATAGGCATTCCCATGCCTGTCCAGCCTACAAGACATGAACATGCTTACAGAACCTGGACTGAATTCAACAGCAGGTGATAAATTCATACTGAGTTGAAAGTTAAACAGACTAGTATAACTAAGAGACTGTAGGATCTTAATTACTTAAAAGGGTCAAGGATATCAATTAACTTTTTAAGCGGTTTTTTTTGTAACATGCGGTCCTTATCTAGCAAAATACAAATTGGATATGTTTTCACTCTTTCTCAGGAGAGAATGATGGCTACATGTCTTGTAAAACATAAATACACATTTGCCACCTTTTACTTGTGACTTTATATGACAATCTATTTTGCTGCCAGTAAGTAGGTGACTTAGCAGATTGACAGTGAGATATGAGCTCAGCTGCAAAACAAATGCAAATCCACAAATGAACAAACTATCAACTGTATCTTTAAAACACACTTAAATCAAGATTTATTCACAAGTCTCCAGCTTGGAATATTTAATCAGCCAGCATGATAATGAGCAAAAAGAAATGGTAAAAGGTAGTCAGTTCCCAAACTATGCACAAATCTCCTTTTGATTTTCAACATTTCTTTTATGCATCGGCAAAAGAAAAGTGCTTCAGGAAGATTATAAAGAGGCTGTCATGAGAAGCCTTCCTTCACGTGAACAATCCTGTGTTTCAAAATGATAGATCTCTGATAAATTAAAAGTCACCTTTAAAATAATGAGTACGGGCAGAAATAATGTGCTAAGCACATCAAATTATTTTGAAGGTCAAATAATAACCTTCAGAAAACGTATCTCAATTATATACTTTTTTAGTTCACAGAAAAAAAATGAATGAAAAAGTATTGAAAAGTGTTCTGCTTGGGAACATCTGGATTATCTTTGACTTTTTCCCTTGAACATTACTTTTCACAGGCCACTGGTTCCAGTCATACTTGGCAGCTGCAGGGTTTCATTAGCCTTTTTCAGGACTTGACAAGGCATCATTTATTTCTGCCATTTATGCTTCTGTTTTCAGTTTCTGTTTCTGCCTTCACTGAGACAGAAACAAGTATTTTATTTCAGAAATATTTTTCAGTGGAGGTTAGAACATGCAGCTTTGCATTCCAGTGGTCAAGCTTAAAAACAAATATTTAGAATAACTGAATTATCACCTATCTTATTCACAGAAGTTTCAGAGAGCTAAAAGAGGCACTAGTAAATTAAGAGCATTTGAAACAGAGGAAGCAATAGTATGGATTTTTGTTTATAACCAGTTCATATCTTTACTGCAATGTAGTATTTTGCTTTTCCATTAAAACCATTGCTCTGTGAATTGGCAAAGCAGGAGACTGTCAGTTGCCAAGAAAATAAAAATATGACAGTAATACTTCCATGCCTGACTGAAATACATATGGTGTTGTCTAGACACTACACGGCTGCATCTGGAATATTAAAATACTGCAATTATACTGCATATTTGTGGAGTTGTATAGGAAAGGAATTATCTGTTAAAATCCAGAAGTGAAAATCCTACAGATAAATTTCTGAGGGTGAGTCCTGAACAGGGCAATGTTTCCATCTCTCACTGCAGGTCAGCCAGTTTAAGAGGCCTGAGTAGGCCACCACCCTGAAGACACTGCTCAGTGGAGCAGATCCACACCTGGAAAATTAAAGTTGGCTCATCAAGAGGAAGACATATGGGGATACCACAAACTGCTTCTTTTAAAAAGTAGGAGAAGACTGCCAGAGGAAGAACTAGACAATTTGGAATGACAGAGAATCTGGTGCTACAGTTCTGTGCTCCTGCTGAGACCTGCCTCTACCCAGGCCATGTACAGCAGCAAAGGCCATGTTATAACACATCTGCCAACAGCCTTCACACTGTCCAGGACACACAAGATAAGATGGGGGACCTGTGATTTTCCAACTGGTTTTCCAACTGGGGACCTTCTTTCCATCAAGAGTAAATTTTTTTCACTGCATTATTCCCACAAAACAGGGAACATACTTTTCAGTACCACAGAAGAGGTTTTGACACTTTTACTTCATCTTTACCTTCCTTTGTCTAATTTAGCTCTTATTTTCAGAAGAAGACACATTCTTATCCTTCTGTTTTACCAAGGGGAGCCTCTTCTTATTCTACTAAGAAGAGGCTCTACAGAATACAAACAAACCCAACAGTAACTCCATAAAATAAGTTAACTACCAGCCATTTGATATGGCTGGTACTGAACATGGAAATCATTTACTATGTTGATAAAAGCAAGGCCTTAATTCTGCATTTTCACCAGGAAACAAGACTTATTCCTTATTT
Organism: Florisuga fusca; assembly: GCA_038090715.1. Taxonomy (NCBI): domain Eukaryota; kingdom Metazoa; phylum Chordata; class Aves; order Apodiformes; family Trochilidae; genus Florisuga; species Florisuga fusca. Next base: position 4,907,347 of record JAAWXA010000031.1, on the reverse strand, counting down.
CTTTATTTTTATTTCTCAGACCTTACTGCTTTCAGTTTAATCTGGTGCATAGCTTTGTAAGAACTGATGCTGTTCTGATAGCCCCACCAGTCTGGTTCAGAAATGAATACTTATAGAAGGAATATATCAGTTAATGGTGGCATATTTCCAATGGATCATTAGGAGGATCACTATAAAAATTCTGAAGTAATAGACTGAATAAATGCTGAAGCATAAAGAAAAGAACAAGATGTGTAAGAGTACCATTTTTTTTAAAAGGAATTAACGTTTAAGGTAATATGCCTTCTGAGCATGAGGACTGTGTGAAATGGAATCTATTCAATCCCTCTCCTATTCCATCTAATAAACTTTATTTTAAAACACTTGAATTTTGCCTGCTTTCAAAAAAATTGTACGATTTAGAAATCTCTGTAGATTATAAGTGATAACTCAAACACAGTATGATAAACATTAAGAATTCATTCATAATAAAAGAAGTCCCATTACAGAAATTGAAATTAATTATTTCTTATGAAGAACTAAATGATGATAATAGCAGTAAGTTCATATCCCAAGAAGTTTGTAAGACACTAACTAGAAACTCATGCATCTCCTGAAACAATTGGGCAGACTGGGGAAAATACCCTTGGAAAAATATTGACTTACATAACCTAGGGAGTCTGGAGAAACATGAAAGTAGTTATTAAGGCAAGAAATGCTAAAGATGCAAGTAATGTGTAACAAAGCAATTACTTATGAGATGAGAGAAAAAATAAAAAACCTACAAAGCTGGAGTATTAGAACATCAAGGAACAGGTGAAAATCAAGAGGAATTTTTTTTTTTTTTTTAATGCAAGATTTAACAAACACCTCATCTTGAATATTCCAGGATAAGCTTTGCAATGAAGGATCTTCTGGATGACAAAGAGTTGAAAGGAGCAATGGTTAATAACACAGAAAGGACAAAGAAGTGTTCTGAATGTATAAGTCAACATCTTGGAATAAGGAAAGACAATGCTAAGATTGGGGAAAATACCAAAGAAGTAACAAAGTGAGAAAAAGAAAAGCTAAAAATGAGAGGCAAAAAGCAAAAATGAGACAAAAGAAAGAAGATAAAGATAAGCAAACCAAAATCCCCAAAGGCAAAAATAGGGTACTGTCTCAAAAAAACCCAAAACTACAAAAAACCCCAAAACAAAATGACAAAAAAAAAAAACCTAAACCAAAACCCAAACCCCAACTGGAACGTGTCTTTTTGGAAAGACTGAAATTCTGTGGCACAAAACAATAAAACTACACAGCTGTATCTTCCCTGCTTTTTCTGGAGCGTAGTGTTCTGACACAAGCTCTACTAAGATCCTTCCTAATGACCCAAGTTAAATTTTCCTCAAATGGAGCTCTCAAAGAGCATCTACTGTATATTTGAGTTGGGTGGGCACAATCTGCATCTGTGGAGCCTTTCAGAAAGTCATAATAGGTTCTGCAGGAATTGAATATCCAATTCAAGGAAAAATTAAATTAAAACAAAATACAGAAAAAAAAACCCCAAGCAAACACACAAAAAAAACCCCCAAAACAACCAAAACTTGAAAATCATCTGAGAAGTAAAATATATTTACACAGACAAAAAAACCTGAAGAAGCAAACCCAAAAGAGTATAATATGGAATATAATTCTTCCTTCCTTAATTTTCTCTCAGTAAATAATTATAGAGAACTGTGAGGTGATTATATATGTGTTGACATGACATGAGCACTCAATTTTAAGTAACACGCCGAATGTCTAAACATAGAAAAAAATTACACTTCCATCAAGTCAAATCTTTGTTTTCATTCCAATGTAAGATGTTTTCTGTTCTTTTTGTTTGCCCAGACAGTTCAAGCAGATGCTGCCTGTAAAAGTCTGGCATGTTTGTATGCTGGCAACAGATCATGGATCATCAACTTTCCCAATGAAGCTATCCAATTGTAATTCAGAACATCTTTACCAAGCATTTGTTCTAATATGTGAACAGGCTGGTAAGAGGGAATCTGATATCATCTATATGGTTATACTGTGAATGAAGAATCTGGTAAGTTACATTTTGGCTAGTTTGACCAAACTGAACTGCACAAAGCCAAAGCACTTTAGTCAGTCAGGTAGAAAGATGAAAGATACTAATTCTATTTTTTTTCCTAATATTCTCATAGACTGTGGCACTGGATGCCAAGCCACAGATGCCAACTCTCAGGAGAGAAGAAAACTTCCTTTCCCCTGCCCACACAAGCTACTGAAGCAAGGTTTATACAGAAAAACACATAAGTGCTCCCTCTTCAAAAACACTAGAGAAGTTTTTGATGTCTTGCCTGGGAGTTTTTCTTGGCCTCACAATAGTGGTGGAAACTTGCATCTCCTGGAGGAACTCTTGAGAGAAGATGCAACACAACTGTAATCTAAACGGCCTTTCATTATCATAAAATAAAACCATTGAAATCATTATTAACTCCCTGAACACTGTACTTATGAAAATTTATAACCCATGTCTACTCCAATAAATATTTCTTTTAAAAATCTATGAATTTTAACTTATAATTACACCTATGATAGCAAAGAAATAAAAGACAGTAATTGTTAATAGTAAATGTGTAGATATGCCTAATGTATTATTACCACACTAATAATGAGTAATGACTAAATATAGTGCACAGAATTTTAACATTAATCAAGCTGGTAACTATAACAAGCAAATCAATAAATTTCAAAGCACATCTCCTTTTCACCAAATATGTTTGTAAATAGGGTGATTACTTGCTACTGCATATTCCTGGAACTATTTCAGAGGGCAAAGCACATAAGCATTTGGTGACTTTCTATTACAAAAAGGAAATAACAAAGGCACATTCATTACAATCCTAAGGTTAATTACAATCTTGCCAGAATGTGACTAGTATCTAAAAAGTTGCTCATTCTTTTTCTTCTGCTTCTAATAGTCAGTGAATTAATTCATTTTTACAAATACAAACATCAATATTCTATTTCTGAGAAAGGCATCTATTTTTCAATTACATCCCATGAAAGTCTCTGGCTTTATCCAGTCTGCAATACCAAACTATTTGAAGGGATTATATTTTTTAATGAAAAAATCTGATTTAATTAACTTGGGTCAATCTATTATAAGTAATGGAGACTACTGAACTCCAATGTTAACCATAGGCTATAAAGTATGTTCCGGAAACCCAGAGTGCTGATGGCTGGAAGTGCAGTTTCACTTCTTTGGGACTGCACTCCAAACAAGAGCAAAATTTTATTATTTTCAAATGTCAAGTTCTAACATATATCTGTAAGGCATATATACAGCCAGCTGCCAGCAGAACAATAGCCCTGCAATATAATAAGCTGAATGTGCAGTAGCTCCACAGAACACAAGTGTGTATTTGGTGTGTGCAGCAACTTAAGGGTAAAGATGCATGCAAAAAAAAGGGTTTAATGAAGTAGACATCACAGGTAAAATACACAAGTTTTAGGAATGCAAACCTATACATGCATTTTTAAGTTGTCAACTGATGTGGCTTTAACCTGACATAGCCAGACATTGTTCCAGACAAACAAAAGAGCTACTTTTCTGTAGATCCTCCTTTTTACCTTTGTGAATGATGGATATGGATTATCATAATTTCATAGTAAAATACCTCTCTCTAAAATTGAGCCACACATAGATGAGAGACTGTGCAGTTTACACATCTTCCTTGTCAGCATTATGGCTCCATGTAACTTTCCCAATGCAGATCAGTTATGAAGAGGACTACAGATGTTTCCACTATGGAACAAGGCCTTAGTTGAAATGTTACATTCCCCAAGGCCCATTGCAGGAACAAAACCCACCCTGTTTGGATTTGTATGAAGATGGGTATCACGCTAGGCCATTCCTGACTGGCACAACTACAAGGTGAGGTAGGCTGACTACAGATGTTTCATAGCCAGGAACTCTAAAGTAATCACTCATCAATTGTACTCCTCAGGCATCACTATCACAATTCTTTTGTGAGCCTACACTTCTATGCAAAGCTTTCCTCTATGAAGTTACATGTGGAAACACCATAAGCCCTCCGCTGTAGATGTGTCCCATTCCCAAAAACAACAGTGCAATTTGCAGCCTCTATGCACAGCTGTAAGACTGTATTGGGGAATTTGGAGCCAGCAAAAGAAATTCAATGATGAATTCAGTTTTCTTTCTTTCTGTCATTCAAAGAATTTAACACAGTAACTAAGGCTTCATTCGCCTGCAGCTGTTTCAGAGAGAGAAAGGAAAAAGACAAAGAAAACCAAACCAAAACAAAAAAACCCCACCCCGTGAGTTTACACTATTTAAATCCTGAAGGACCATTTTAAAAGTGAAGCAGAATGCAATTTTACCATACCCTAAATAGTCTGCTTCATGCATGTTCACTTAGTGCTGAACCAAGACATTCTTAAAATGTCATGCAGGGAAACCTGCTCTGGTTACCTTGGTGATAAACTAAAGACAAAAATTGCACATAATTGTTGCTGATGTCACTGCTTTCAATTGTTTCCAAGGTTACAGAGTACCTCAAATAATTGTGATGTTTCACTTCTAAACTATATTAGAAGTCCATTTTCTGTTCTCAATAAATTGTTTAGTGCTGCAGGTAATCTATCTAAACCTTATCTAATAAGGCATCAGCAGCCTCTCAGCAACCTCTGGTAATGATGCATATTTGTATGTTGAAAATGTAGCTACCTAGTTCTTTACTGAACAACTTGACTCCTGAATTATATCAATCACTTTTATCCTAAGAATCTATTTCCATAACAAAGTGTATCAATCAATCATCTTAAAATACCTGAACACTATGTCTTACTTCAAAGCAGTATTACATGTGAATTATCTACCTGGAGGGGAGCTGAATGGTGGAAAATTGGCTGTTAACTATTTATAACTGACTGATTTTCCCACAGTCCTCAGATTATTTTTAAATGCAGAGCACAAGTAGTTTGCTGCACTAAAAAAATTCAGACTTGCTACACCTTCTCCATTGCAACCTCCAGTTTACCATAGCACGAACCTCCTTAAAACTCAGTAACTATTATATGTAAGGATTACTCTGCTACTTTCACAGTGTTACTGCCTCGGGATAACTACAGACAGTGCTGTTAACTACTGCAGTTCTTTCAAGAAACAGCAGCTGTTCTGAAAACACACTAAACCAAACATATTTTTAGTCTACAGTCATAAAAGATTTTGTAGCTCAGCTCTACCCCCTAAATCTAACTAAGCCACATTACAAATACTCAGTTCTGAAGGAGACAATGGTTAGTAGATGTCCATCCACCACTTCTCTTCCTCCTGGATGTCTTTCATCACTTGATTGCTCTCAGACTGCAGGGCTTGACCTTGTCAGCATGAAATTTTCCACTAGAGCAAAATAAAATGGCATTTGCTGTATCTCAGCAGTCTGTTATGACCTATGCAACAGACTTTTAAAACTAATAATTTATTTCAAAAACTGATTGACTAAAAGAGTTTCTGTGTGTTTAATGCATGAAATGAACTGCGTATGGAGTCACTAAAACATCAGGCATCTCAGCTGCTACCTAAAGTTCAGAGAGGGTTAGAGTGCAGTGCAGAACATAAAATAGAAATAGGAGGTGATTCTCTGTTTGCTCAGAAAATGACCGTGACCCAAGCATGCTTATTTTCATGATAATGCATTTGAGTTTCTTAAGCAATTAATTTCAGCTGCATACATTTTAGTTCTTCTGCACGTAACTGCGGTGACTGTTCTAGCAACACATACACTGGCAGGAATGTCTGCTGAAACAATCTGTTTTAAATAAATACCATAGAATAAATCAATACCCTTCTATTTGACTCTTAAAGAATGAAAAACCAGCAACACATTATGCAGGTAAAGTCTTCCCTAAGAGCTGAAATAGTAAATGCTTGCAACAGACTATTCAACAAGTCATAGAGCATAAATTAATTGCTGAAATTAGGCAGAGAGCTTGTGAAGTTGCCATCCCTGGAGATAATGAAAAGCTGTCTGGACATGGTGCTGGGCAGACTGCTACAGTCTGGTGATACAGGCTGAGCAGGAGAGTTGGACAAGATGAACTCAAGAGGTCCCTTCCAATCTTAGACATTCTGTGATTCTGTAGAAGAAAATATAGCCAAGCACACACACTGATATTTTAAAAACACATCAACGGTTCACTTTCTGTGAAATCAGTGATCCTGAACTCTTTGGAAAAACGACCACAGAATAGAGACTAGAAGAATTCTGACAGAAAGGCAGAAATGCTTTGAGGAAATCCCACTAGCTAGCTAGCAACATTATTTAGGGACCTAAATAATTTTGAAAATGTAGTAATATTTGACTTGTTCAAGATTATGTAAGTCTGTAATCAGCTGAAGAACTAGCAGTGGTCTTTCCAATCCTGAGTCACAGATCCGTATTCTTTTCCACCTACAGATAGACTCTATCCTTGAATTGCTTTGCTATTCATATACCAAGCCAAGGAGGATCCTGAGGACCTTGTATTTCTGCTGAATAGGTATTTCTATAGTACTCCTATGTGTATCATGGTACCTTACATTTTTATTACTTGGGATTTTCTAGAAAAACACAATCTCAAAGTAATGAAAGTCCAATGTATCAGACAATGAAAATAACTTGTCAAGGGAAAATTATTCCTCAAAAAAGTACACATAGCTCTTATGGATGTCATGATGACCCATATCCAAAGGCAGAATGAGGGGTTTTGGAGTATTTTTGTGATAATACTGTTGCTGCATTTCATATCCCGATTAAGAAGTAATCAACACTGTGCTCTGAAACCTGTATACCTGCTGTCAAATTATTCATCATAGCACTATACTAAGTATGGTCCTTTAATTACTTTAAACACTTCATTTTAAATAATTACAAGTCTATGAATTCTTTTAGCTTTAGTTTCACAAAAGCAATCAATGCTGAGCTTTATTGTCCCACAACACCTACTTGCATTTCTTCACTGTTCCAAGCAAGATCAGGAAAAGTACATGCTATATGGTATATATCGGTAGCATGCCAGTACCAATTCAGGTGGCAAAATTACAGAAAAAGTTGGTAAATCCAGCTTCTATATGAAAGGCTACATTACAAAATGCTGATACTTAAATGCTACCTCCCCAAAATAATGTCCTTACAACAGTTCTTACATGTTTACATGGATGAAATTACCTGTAGTACACCATGTGCTCCACACAATATACAACAAAGCAAAGTGAAAGTCTAAGTATTTTTGCTCCTCTACCTCATATGAATGGCTCATAGTCCCGGGTCAAGTGAAACAGGTCTATTCTCTCTCTTGGCATGATGATACCTTAAAAATTACAGCAAATGAGTACTCTTAAAGAACTCCTTCAGAGATCGTTACCAACATTAAAGATAAAGTGTATGTTTGCACAGAAAGTACAAAGATAAACTACCAACTACTGGGAGGCTGAAGTTGTGGTGGGGTAGGATTTGGAGACATCAGGTTTGGTTCTGCTAGAGCAAGGTCAGCTCCTGAAGCAGTCAAGAATCACTAAATTCAAACGAATAAGCAGCTCCCAAGAGCTCTGGGTCTCAACACAGTGCAACACTGGTAAAGAATGACACCATTCGATGAGTATTCAAAAGCTCAACTCCATCCCACCTCTGGCTATTTAACATGAATTAACGAAGCATAATAAATTTTAATGAAATTTCATTTAATTCTCAGTTTTTGTGGGTTATAAAATTAAATAACCATTTCTTATCACCAACTAGTTTCATAATAAATGCCTTCCACTGCTTTCAGAAGAGCAACATTTTACTGATACAGACAAGAAAGGACGATATGGTTCAGTTTGTGTTAGTGACAACTGTCAGCGTAGCCTAGAAAATTGCCCATAATTTACCATCTCCCTGCAAACAGGATTGTAAAGAGAATGATTCTGAAACACAGGATCTTTGCATTGTGATCCAGAATTCTCACTTTATGCCAGTATATACACCCACTCTTTCTAGACTACATTCTTCCTCTAATTTGCCACACTACTTTTCATAGCCACTATTTCTCTTTTCAAAATTCAAAATCACTGCTGCCTGAAGAGATAGCACCAATATGATGTAAATTTTCTCACAAGATAACAACATCTGAAGAATTTATGGACCTATTTTATTTTTTAAAGCATAGGTGTAATGCTATTTGAGAATCTTTTACTTTGCAATATTTTGACAAAACAGACACACCTAAGTAGTGGCAGCAGATGGAAGAGGTTAAAAGTATCATCTCCCAAATTACCAACTCTGCTAGGCCACCTTCCCTTCGTAATTTAGACCCTTCTGTTGGAGATTTGAAAATATATTCCAGACAGATGACATGTTAACAGAATCATTTCATGGTTCAGTGTCTTCACAGTATGATTTATCTGTATCTCTAGGCACTGGAAGTCCCTCTTCAGGAGATTTATGAGTTAGATCCAAGAATTCATTTTGGTGAGGGAGAACGTGTACGTCATTGCAAAACAGAACATTAACATTTGCTCTAAGATAATGCTTCCTTCTCATTAGCAGTTTTAAGAATACATCTCATGCAAGTGGTATCACAATTGTTTCCAAGACACTGCACATTCATACTACAAAATGTTCATGAATGGAAGAGGTTTTTTAAATTTGAATTACTCCATGAACTTGTATGCTCTTCTTTTCCAAATCTACAGAATACATACAGAAAGAAGGTCCAGAAGCTAGTGTCTAATGAAAATATCCAACTTAAAATTTAACTGGCATTTTCTTCTTCACTCTGCTTTTGCTACTGGATACTTGCTGCAGACAATGCATTTTCTGTAGGATAGGAAAATAGTATACCACTGGAAGACGCTTAAGCATCTGGCCCACAGCTAAGGCTGTATTAAGAGAAATTTGAAGTTAATACACACCTCAAAAAACTCAGTGTTTTCAGATGTTCAGAATCCATCATTTCCTGCTGTGAAACACTGGGTACAGGGGAGTGCTTCCCAGTGGTATCACCCTTTGATACCCAATGTGGGATACTCAGTGAATTCTGAGTGTTCAACCCGCTTTCTAGAGTTCAGCTATTTTGCTGAGATAAATTCAATCTCTAATCACATTTTATGCTGTTCAACTCAGCGAAAGGAAACCTTTTTACTGTTCTGTTCAGAGACTTGTGGTAGCTGCAAGTGGTGTATGTGGGAAACTGTGTGTCTGGTTCAGGAAAAACAGTAACACAGTAAAAAAGGAGGACAGGGAGCAACACATCTGTTTGTCTGTTTTCAACTGATCTAACAGAAGCGTTTGTGAGCCTTTCACACACAAATAAACATACACAAACTTACCCTGAACAAGATGGGGGAATAAAACTTCAAATATTAAAGGTAAGTCATGTTCTTAATTTAGAAAGGCACAGCAATCAGTTGCTTCTCGTATTGAGGAGATAGAGGAGACAGAGACGTGACCAAGGCCTTACCATCTGCAATGTCCTGTCAAAAACTATTTTCAGACAAAACACTTTGATCAGACGGGGTCCTGATCAGAGACAAAAGTGTTTGCATCTTTTCCCAGCTATGCTGAAAGGACAGAAATGTGAAAGCCATAAAATAAATACAGTTTAAAAATATAGAGTACTAACAGAAAACACAAAAATCAAACATCTTAGTGCTATTAGAGCTTTGCATATTATGACCTTCTCTCCTACAGACCAGTTTCCACTCTTATTTGACAGCTCAGAGGACTATCACTACAACTTCCATCATTTCTATAAAAACACGAGTCTTCACACAGAAGTATGAATAGAAAAATCCTAATTTCACCAGTCTTCCAATGAGATCTATACCTAGGATGAGACAGAAAGGATGTTCATGGCAACAGGAATGTTTCATTTTGAGATATGTTGCTTTACATTAATGCCCTCCAGAGAGAAGAATGGGAAAGATTTCTAATAGGAAAGATGAAAATAGACCTGGATTCAAACGGGCATAAGAGGCTTCATCTTCCAGCAAGGCCATATGACCCAAACATCTGGGGTTCCTATACTATGTAGTCAGACATGCTCCTCTGCAGAGCTCTGAGCCATCCAACATGGAGATAGACATCTCTGGTTCAAGTTACATCATTCAGATGTGGACCTGTCTTAGTGGGAGGTGGTAAGTTAAACAGAAGTCTTAAGTTTTCATTTCCCCAGGGTTTCCTGGGGACTGAAATTTTAGCTGTGCTTTGCTGAATTTTCTAAAGCAGTTTCACTCTGACCTTCCCCTTCCATAGTTATAACCACTCTATAGAAAGACCAGAGAAGCGTAATTTCTTATCTACTGGAATAACATTTATGCTTTGTAACTGGTACCATCTAAATCTAATACCTTATTTGCTTCTCATTCAGAGAAGTTCTACACAGGAAGATGCCTCTGAAGATCTAGTGCAAAATACTTCCATTTATATTAAGACTTAGGCCTAGCTCCATAGCTCACTAAGTTGAAATTCAGTGCCAAGGCTAATGGCACCACTACTGGTTGTCTCTAGAAAAAAGCCAAAAACTAAACTGACACAGAAACTTAACCACTTTATTCCCTGCTTGGAAATGGAACAATTCTTTGGAAACACACACAGATTTCTGTATCTTGCTTTGGCAATTTCATCATTACTAACAACTTACCTACATTAGTAAGAACAGATTATTCAGTGCTTCACGACAAAACTTGAAAACTATTACCAAGTTTTATGCTAATGTAAAGAAATCAGCAGCACAGAAAACAGACCAGTCTAGCACAAAGAAGGCAAGTATAAATAGGAAGATACGGATCAACTGTAGTAACGAATGTAAGGGAACAAGGAAATCCTGATAACTCTCTTCCCAAATGATGTCTGAGTATCACTTACTGTGAATAGCAATTTCACCTCTTATTCTCCAAACTGAAGTCAAATCAGTTCAATGAACAGGAATTGTCCTGGGACAACACATATAGAAATCAGATCTATGCAGTAAATCAGTAGCTCATTATATTTGTTGCTCATTATTCATAGTAGCTTTTTAAACTTCCAAATAAAATGAAGCTCAACTGCAGGATACCACAGTCACACCATAACTGTGCAAGACACTTCAGTGTCATTTGGTATTGGTGCATTTTGTACATTTAACAAGAGCTGAAACCTGATTTGCCAGCTCCACATCGAACCCCAAGAAACCACAGCTGAAAGGGGAGCTATTATCAACAAATTAAGTTATATATGTCTCTGTCAGATGTATGGGTCAGAAGTATCAGAGTATGGGTGCATACAATACATTGTGAGATAATTTTGAATACTGCTAACATCCTGCTAGTGACAATTCTCCAGTGAAAGCAAAATCTAGCTGCATCAGTTCTTTCTTGCTGTCTCCCTCAGGAGCAGTAAACTTCAGTGCTGTCACCATCCCTGAACTGAGGGCAGTCAGCTGAGTGAGCCCTTCCTCCATCTCACCAGCTGTGCAGAACCACATCTCAATTTAAATGAGGAGTGCAGCACAGCCCACTGCAGGGAAAGCTCAGGCAGGCAGGAAAGCTTAGAGGAAGCAGGAGGCAGCAGGTGTTAGTGGTTACCAGCCCCTCAGCTGAGACAAGAATTCGAGCTGCATGAATACACCGCCTCTCATTCGGTTCACCCTAACCTCAGCTGTTTGTGGGTATCAGCAGAGCAATTTGAAGACATGAAGGTCCCTGTGCGGAGCACAAATGCCTCTGGAGATGTGACAAGTGCTAGCCTCAGTTAAAAAACCCACGTCCAGAATCTAACTGTAGTTTCACTGAGCCAAAAAGTAGGGCTGAAATCCTTGGCAATGGAGGCAAAGAAAGTTTTCGACAAGAAACTAAGAAAATAAAAAAAAAAAAAAAAAAAAAAAAAAAAGTCACATGCTGAGGGGAAACAGGGACTGACTGTACCTTTTGTCTTCTCATAAGGCAACTGTGTTACCAAGTAAAGTTAGGAAGTGGAGCACAAAAGGAGAGAATTCTTCCAATAAAATTTAGCTATCCTGGCTTCTTTGCTCCCAGATGCTATAGTAGGTGAGAATCTGTATTGCATAAATTCAGAGATGATACTAACTTCCGAAAAATGACAAAATGGCTTAACATTTGCCTTATAACTTCAGGTGCAGATATTATCATGAAAGCAGGAGTGTAAAGATGCCAGATCCCTGAGCTCAGATGATTTTGAAGAGTCTCAGAAGATGAGCTGCAGTGCTTCTGTACATCACTGCATTAGCAGTCAACAGACAATGCTTGGAAGAACCACTTTCAGCTGCATGAGCCTCAATGCTCATGCTAAAAATGCTGTTTAAAATGTATGAATAGCAGCATAAGTACCAGGAACTTCATTAAGATTACTTGTAAACTGTCAAACTACTGTGAGGGGAATGCAGCTTTTAGTCATATTTACTATCCCTCTGAATTGACTTCAAACATGTACCAGGAGAGAAGCTCTATCTCCTACATATCCCAGCTCCTTAAGCCATCCAGCACTCATCACAGTCCACTTCATCTAATATGAAAGCACAGTTACCAGCAGCAGGGTTATAACTCACAAAATGCAAAGTAGAAGAAAAGCTCTCAACTTAAAAATTGCTGCCATTCTTTTTAGTACACGTACCCAGTATTTAATTTATCAGACAAGCACTTTATCTTTGTTGCATTAAGAGATTCAATAGCAAATAAAGAGGTAAACTACACACAGTAATCAGTCTTTACATGTCTTAGTCTATGCATCTTCTTACTGCTGCTACTTTTCAGTATGACTTATATCATTATGGCATGACTTCAGTAATTTTCAACTGGTTTGAGTGCTGACAGCATTTATAGATATTACTTTAGTAACCTGAAGCCTCTCTTTCTGTCTTAATTGCCATTACCTGTTTTATACTTGTGTAAAGGCAACAAGATGAATTCAGTATGAATAATTTTGGGAAGAGTGGTAGCAGTTCATGTCTGAGCTGGGTAGAAGGAGATAACTGTATGACGCAGAACCCAGCATAACTGCATCTGCATATAAATAGACTTAATCAGAAATGCAAATTGCAATCAGAAGACATTTTAGAAGTCTATGATGACTGCACAGATAAAAAAAGGTCAAACACTAGTATTGCTGAAGATTTAAAACTCTTATCAGCCAGTGGCGATTCCTTCTTTAAAAGCAAAGTATGGAAAAACAAGTATATGCCAGTATAATCAATGGCAGACACATTCTCTCCATATATTTTTTTTCTATTACTACAACTGTTCTGTTGTTAAAATCTATTTTATCCCTTTCACACATCCCCATATGACAATCCAGGTTTTTACATTTTAACTTCCTCAGGTAAATGAAAAAAATAAATTATGATTACAGTTTGCTAAAACTGCTTGACTCCTTCATAGCACTGTCAAACTGGTGTGGTTTTTTTCCACAGTTAAACAAGTCTACAACTCCATCTGAGTAAGCTTTAAAAATGTTATTCAACAGCTGCAAATGTTGTCTTCGTCCTCTTTTGAAACAAATGTTTTCATCAATAGTAGCTAAGAAAAATACTTTTGAAGGGGGGTACCTTGGTATTATATAATTTAATATTACAAAATAAAAATAAATTAAATACACCATTCTTTACCATTTCAAGGCATTCTAAATAAAAATTATTGCAGTAGTCAGGCTAAAAAAAAATTCTTTAATGTGACAGCATTTTTGTCCTTTTCTGTATGATCTACTTAGGATTTGAAGCATGAATGTTTACCAAATGTTTATTTCTTGCTCTTGTACAAACTAGTGAGTGAAGAGAGCCATCTAGTGCCATACCTTGGAATTTTAAAAAGGGTTTTCACCGGGTGCATGTCAAACAAAGGAGGGTCTCCATCCCCCAGTTCAATAGCTGTTATTCCCAAGGACCATACGTCACATCGAGCATCATATGAGTAGTCGTACTGCTGTTCACAAGCAATGACCTATCAGAAAACAGCAGGGAAAACAAGGCTTTAACCTAATGTACAATTCATGCCATGATAGCATGACAAGAAAAACAGGTTTTGAGTCATATGTAAAATCCTATGTAGCTTTCAAATCCGTATCTTTGCCTGTATATCCCAGCTAGGAAAACCCCCACAAACAGTAAATTAGAACCTATCTCAGGTTTGTTTTCTTTAAAAACAATCCCCATCTTTTTTTAAACACATTAAGCTCCGTGGGATGCTTCAAATATCTATACAAAGAACATCACTCTGAGAAATTCTGGTTTTGAAAGCACTTCTTTCTTACACAAAACTACTAAAACAGCAGAGAACCCTATTGATGTTATTCCTATTAGCTTCTATGACTATTCATGAGGACAGACTGACTTGCACAGCTGTTTTTTAGATAAGAATATTTCATCAGTTATTTCTGCCAACTTTTTTTTTTTGCTTTGTCTCTACAGAATTTAGTAGTTAAAAAAAAATCTTAATTAACTTACCATGTACCTTCTCTGAAAAAAAAAATGGAGCTAACAGGAATCTATTAACGGACATCAGAACCATTTGACATCACAAATTTGATGCACACTTCCAGCTAACCCACAGTTTGCATTCTAAATCATAACCCAATTATTCCTACAAGCTGAGAACAATTCTGCAACCAAACATGAGATTCAAACTGAAGTCTAAATTTAGCCCTTATCTTTACAAAGAGCTGAGACAAAAATTTCAGGTTTCACTGCCTTTCATTCTATCATGCTTTGGAATGCTGTATTAAGTTTTTCTTCCCAGTTCTCATCAATTAGACCAGCTGCTTTGAAAGTCTGTCAGATCCCCATACTAGTACTAGTACTGGCTTCCAAAATTTCTCACATAATTTTAAGTATTGTTAGTAGTAATTTGTATTTAAGATAAACTGAACTTCTCGCAGCATGTCCTAAGATGGCTGCATCCATGTTCTAGAATAGATTTTTTTTTCCCACTTCTGGGTTTTTGTCTTAGGGTTCGAAGTTGGGAAAATGTATTGCAGAGGTCCTAACACGCAAGTCAGCACCCCAGGTGGCTGCTGGCAGAAAGACACTGACTGGTTGATGTAAGAATACTTTTCCTGGAGAAATTGCTGATTCCAGCTTGATCTCCTGGTTACTTTCCCCATAAGGTGCACTTAACACAGACATTTCTGTCTCTGGTAGAGATCCTATCCAACATGCCCATAGGATCTGCCCATCACTCTGGGACTCACAACCCCATCACACAGCACTCATCATTTATTTTATCAGAATCAGAAGTATTGAATATGCTACTTAAAATACTACCAAAATGGGTTTGCATTTTGTTTCGGGTTTTTGGCAGTAAAGTTTCACAGAGCAAATCAGTCCAGAAAAATTAAGACCTTCCCTGAATTTTCAGTCAATATTTTGACAAGTGTTGAGATTTCTCTCTTTCTTCTCAATTTTTCCAGGTTAGTATGCCAAAGAAATTTCCTTTCATACCCTACTGACAGTGGCATCTCCCCTTTATTGCTGTAATGTCAAAGAACCTGACAGAGCATTAAGCCATTGTTTCTCAGCTACTGTCTGAGGAACACTGGTGATTTTTAAGACAAGATTAAGTAGTAAGCAAGACATTTGCAAACCATATGAGAAAAACATAAGATACACACTCCACAACACATCCATTACCAAACAAACATAATGGAATTAAATGGAAGTAAGCACTGCCAAAGAGGGTTCAGGGATTTTCTTCAATTTGAACAGCCAGAGTATTGTTAGCTAGCGCAGTGTTTTTAAAGGTTGTCACAAAAAGATCATTTTCCCATCTCCTTTTCTTCAACAGAACGCCTTAGGTGAAAGCTCTGAAATATTTCTTAGTTCTTTGAAGAGTTCATTATAGCCTTGATCTCATCCCAGAGATTCCTGTATCTCTTAAAAAAATGAATTTTGCTGTGCAGATTCTATACAAATCAAGCTGACCACTTTAAACCACCACACTTATTTCAGAGACCTATACAATAATTTCTTGTCCTTATACAGTGCCGAGGGAGGAAGGGATCAAAATTGATGTGAAAACTGTTAAGAAAGTCAGTGCAGAGATCCACCAGAGATGCTTAAATAATATATTCTAAAGAGGCCATATTTGGTGTTGGCTGGAGTTCCCCTCACTGCAGGTTTGCTCAGTGATTGAAAGGGAAGCTTGAATTTCTTGGTTATTTTTGTTTCTTTATACAGTTCCCCACACCACCTCTATACTCAAGGACACTTCCTCAAGAAAAAAAAAAAAAAAACTCAAGGCCATGACTTCCAATCAGCATATCCATATGTGACTAATTACATTCACTGTGTTCTCCCTTTTTATCACATGAAAAATATCTATCTGCTTGGTTAAATAGCTGCCAGAGCCCATCTCCTGAAAGTGACTTCCTCAGAATTTGCCTGGTTACCATCAGTGTGACAAGTCCTTTGCAAATACTTCCCTATCCTCAAACTTTACAACACACATAAAAATATTTTTATTTTCAAGGGAAGGAAAAGAAGGACCTGCTCAAGGTTGTTAGCAGTGCCACAAGCACAGCTAGCCTCCTGTCTGTTTTCAAAGACACAAACTTCTTCCTCTTATGCACAATTACAGGCTGACAGCACAACTTGCTATGTATCTCAGTCTTAGAAAAATGAACAAGCTACAAAGGTTCAGCGTCGTGGACCATTGCACTCATAAAGGATGGAGAAAAGAAAATATATTACAACAGCTGTTTTAAAAAAGAAAAAATGTCTCTGAGCTTTTCTGAGCTTCCCAATGTATTACCTACCAAGGAGAAAGGGATGTATAACATGTTTTCACCTGTCTTCTGCTCCACAGTTAACAGCTGCACCCCCAGTAAATATAGTACATGGCAGTAGACACTGAGGCGAAATACTGGTACTTCAACCAGGTGGAATGGTATCAGAGCTGGCAGTGAGTCTTTTAGAAGAATATTCCCCTTCATCTGCATTCTCTTTGTTTCCAAAAATTCAGCCAGTGGACCATGCAGCCCAGTATTTGCACATAGTTAGCTTGCCTACGGTGAGATCAGCCTCACAGAAAACATGCAAAATTAACTGCACTTCAGACACCAGGTATGCAGCATGTATAGGAATTTAATTATCACTTTGGTTTGAAACAAGTTATCAAATTCTGAGGGATTTATTATTAGAATCTTACCATCTTATGTACCACTTAGAGAAAAACAAGTACCAGTAATATTAAGTTTTAGAGCAAGATTCAAAGTTTACAGCTTTTTCCTTGATGAAAGGTGCACATTGGCAGTTTGCTTTATATCTTGGCTAGCAGTAAAGACTGCCTTGAAATCTGAAGGAGAAAGAGTTCTCTCAGCCCTAGTTCACAGGCTAAGCCCCTGGGAATGCCCCAGTCTTGTTCTGCCTTGAAAACTGTTTCAACACCCTGCAGAGCAAAAATCTCTAAAAGCCAAATTTAAAAAAAAAATATATCTTTTATTATGTTCCTGTCTATCAGGAACTCAAGAGACACTTATTTTATGCAAACATCTGTCTTTCCAGTAGGAGCTGAGAGTATTTGAGCTGAGAGTGCCTCTCAGCACTGCTGATGCCTGCTCTGCCTGGTGTGCCATGAAGACAGAAAGCCCAGAAGAAATGATCTGAAACAGAGTAAGAAAACGCTACTTCCTTTCTATACCCTGTGCAAAGACATCATCACATCTACTAATTTTATATCCAGCAAAATCCTTCCCTGCTTGTACAAGCAAAAAAGAAGAGGCTATTTGCTTTGCTGCGAACACTATGTTCATGCCAAGGCTTCAGGAGGTGATGTAGCTAATCTTGAGATTTGCCAGTAAACACCATGGAAATAAGCACCAAGTCTTTTACTTCAGCATGGGCTGGTTACATGCGCACAGTGGCCCAGGTTGCTAAGGAGACGGGCTTGTCAGCTTCTGCATTTGTTGTAAATTCATCCTGATTTCATGCCCAGCCACACCGCTGTAGGATGGGAAGCACCTGAGCATCATACAGAGCAGCAGACAACAGGACAGCAGCTGCCAACACTACTTGAGCTGCGGGTCACACCGGAATGGAGTGAGGTGGGGAGGAATTCACTGGTCTGGCAAAGATGGCACATAAACAAATCAGTCACATGAACTGAAGAGAATTTAGAGAAGGCAGTGATTAGGTATTCTGTGTGACTTACCACTTCTACAGAAACTCAAAACTTCAGAGATACAAAAGATGATTCACACCCTGACAAGAAGACATTATATTCAACGATATAACTCTACCTGTTATGAAATCAACACAAAGATTCATTTGAACTTCAGCAAGCCCATAAGTAGATCACAGGTGGACTTAAGAGAGAAAGCAGGTAATACAGAGAGCTAACTGTTATTTGTACAGTGGTCATACTGACTTGAGGGAAGAGAGGAAGCCACACACGTTTAGATAAAGGAAAATATGTCAAACCCTTTTAAGTTTATCCAGAATTATTACAAGTGCACTTACTTTCACTTTGCCTCACTATATGCAGTGCACACACAAAGTAGATCTGCAAGCAAACAATACCAACCATATCAATACAAATGTGCTACCTGGAGACAACTGCTACATAATCAGTGCTGGTGACCCACCCGCAGAAAGGAGTCTGGAGTTAAGAAGGTTGGTGCTCCTGAAGAAAGGCAGTGCTGTGCTCAGCTGACGTAGCTAACTAAGCAGCTTATGAGGTGTGTGAGCACAATGCTGAAAAGCACTGTGTATGTAAAATGAATGTGGCACAAAATTGTGGCCCTTGCTGCAAGGAGAACAAAATTGCTAGCTATGCAAGTCAAATGAAATAAACCAAGTGAACTTCTGTGACCCACCTGACACCATGAAACCTAACTTAATTTATCTACATAAGAAAAAAAATATTAAATATTCTTCTAAGTCCTATGCAATGGGAAAAAAAATTCCTTCGTGATAGCATTTAGCAGCACTGGGGACACTGAATTACTGAAGTGATACCTATCTATCCCTTCCTCGCTTCCTCTTTCCCTTCCTTCTTCCCTTCCTCACCTCCCACAAGCACATTTACATAATTTTAAAAAAATTAAATTGGTTTCATATTCCCCATTTTCATATTTGGATTTCAGTTCCTTATTTAGTGTCATTATACAATTTTCCCATGGCATTTCAGAAAATTATTATATTGTTAGAAATTTTACAAAAATAAAAAGTAATGAATATTTAAAATCATTATTATGATTAATTATTATTATTAACGTTGGTTCATTGAAAATTAATCATATGTAAAGTAGTCCATTGTGTTTAACAGCTGCTAGTAATCAATTTTTATTTTTAACTCACCCAAGTGAAACACTCCTGAGCCCCTTAGACTGCTCTGGCAGCAGGCTACATTTGTAAGGATACATATTATCTTTTAAGAGAGCAAATGATACAGTGGGGAAAAACAAGCTTCCAGTTAAGTACACAAATGTTTTGGGGTTTTTTTATACTTTAAGACCATCACAGCTTCAACAGTACTAATACTAGTGTTGACATACTTTGCTTCTGGCCCCCAGATTTACTCCTGAGCAGTGAGGATATACACGACCCACCTCACACACATTTGTGAATTGTTTCATAAAAAAGCTCAGAGGCAACTCCAAACTCAGAAGTAAACACATTTAATGTATGGATCTCAGTGCAACATAATGTGGTTGTAAAATTATTTTCTCTACTGTTTTGGGGGTTTGTTTATTTTGTTTTTTGAATCCTTTAACAAGCAACTAGGAAAGTTCTACAAGCCCTCCATAGCTGCTGTTTAGAGTAGAACAAAACAGAAGCAACCCCTCCACATCCCTTCACAAGACGGTAGCCATGTTACCAAGGTCACTGACAAGGTTCTCTGAGGTTCCTTCCAGCTGCCATGTCCTTTTGAACCTGCTCCTGCCGTGCTACCCCATGGGGGGTCACCCATCACGGAGGCACAGGAGGATGCACAGACCCTGCTCTGCCTCGTTTGTGTGCCATCTCCTTCAAAGCAGAGTCCAAGTAATTTTTCTGAATTCCACTGCTTTCCTTAGGGACTTCAAGCAACTTCAATATAACTCCTTACAACTGCAGCTTGTTAAATTTTGGGTTTGAGAGCCACAGAAAACTAAGGAATTGGGAGGAGGAAAAATAAAAAACAAACGAACCAGGGCAGAAACTGCCATTTCTTTTATTTCTTTATTCATTTCCCAAAGACCTGTGTTCCCCAAAAGATAACTGTTTGAATCATGCTAGTCAGCTTTCAGCAGGTGACATCTCAGAGTCACAGGCTTTTAAATAATATGCTTTTATTTAATAATAACCTTTTTATACTAAGCAATGGATTCCTACACTTTGTTATACATCAGCATTTACAAAATTCCATGCTTAGTTAGCATAGAGAAGTAGTGAAAATGTGTGTATCAGAAGAGCTAATTTTAGTTAAGAAGGAATTAAAGGGAAGAAAGAAACCTAAAAGGATGCTGACCTTGAATGCCATAATGTCAGCAAAGAGCTAAAAAATAAGATAGGCTGATGTGTGACAAAATGGAAATTTATTCAATCGTATGACTGTATTTGTCTGGAGTTAATAAAAAACAGGTCAGTGTTAGGCAGTTTTTCCAACTCAGTATTTAACTACATGAGAAATGTATTTGCTATGTAATGGATTTTCTTAAAATTTTTCACGCCTCCTACAACAGAGAGGTAAGAGAAAGCAACCCTAATCTACTGAAAGGAAGATTTTGTTTTACCAAATTCTAAGGTCTGAATAAAGCTCTTACTGTAATGATTATCGACGTCAGGGAAAATTCTGCTCTGAGTCTTTGCAAAATTAGATTTTTTTCTGTACATGTTTCTCAACTACATTAATGCAAATCACTTTTTGGGGTGCTTTTTTACCAGTTTGGTTGATTTTTCTTTTGATTATGCAGAGACACAGCTTGGTACTGAAACAGTGCAAATGTTATGCATTGTTTCAGGATTAGACTTATTGCACACACAAACATGATCAGATCTAAAGTTTAAAAAATACAAAGGAACACTGGAAAAAAACCCAAACACAATTTAAACTAATCACCTATTAGTTCACTCCAGAAATTTACTGTGATGCTCAGATGTACTGCCTTTTATCCCAGGAAGTATGCCTTGATTCAGCAGGGGGGAAGGAAAACAATCTGTTGTCTTTGGGGCGGTCTTACTGATCATTGCTTCATCCTGACAGGATGGTAACAAACATCCAAATACGAAGTTGACACAGCTTTAAATAATACTGTGACATCTGAATTCCCTCTGAACTCAATAACAAAACAGAGCCAAGATTTTACCTCTGGTTAACCCATTAGTACTAAACCTTTACCAATGTCTCAGACTTTCCCACTCTTATGTGTCATGTTTCAACACAGAATTTTTCAAAGGATCGATGATGTTTCAATTATGTTCCTTTAAAAACAGCAGTATGCATGCACCATTGTTAATTTTCAGCAACTATCTGTAAAATATAACAGCATATTCCCTTTGGTTTTAAATTGGCTTCAGCATATCTCCAGTTCTTTCTAACTTCAAGAACCTTTTCCTATTTCTGTTCTTAAAAATAGATTTGGGCCAAAAAAACCGTACAAATTCTACCTGAGCCTGGTTCAAGAGCCAGGTTTCCAGCTCAAGCATGATAATATAATTAAGTTTGGAAAAAAGGACAACTGCAATTCAATGTGAGCTAGATTTCACTCACTTCTGCACTGGAGGTTGAAAACAAGACCTATTAAGGTCTAGAACTAGATGTAAGGGCAGTTCAGTTCAGAAGTTTCAAATCTGATTTCTCCTCCTACCATTCAACACAATTTATTTCAGAGTAATGGAAGCAGATTTTAGGTAACTCAAGTGGTTGGCAACAATAAGCTTTAAACAACCACAATACTTAACCTATCCTGCCTCATTTATCTTTTTCTGGCATGCCTGTATCCATTGTTCCCTCTTATGCCCATCTGTGTTTGTAAATGTGTCATACTAATTTGGTTAAACAGAAATGATTGATTTTCAATGAGTCTACTTTAAAGCTGCACTCAAATTCATCCTTGCCAAGTTCCTCTGCTGCTTCCACACAGCCTAATTTTCCTCTGTATTTCATTTTTCAGCAAAATTTTTGTTAATCACACGCTCTGCTCAAAACAAATGCTCAAGGACAAGTTTTTTTTATTTGTCCTGCTGCTCCTAAACAAGCCTCATAGTAATCAGAAAAGAAGAGCCCTCTAAGATGTTGAGTCACTCAAAACTGTTAAGCTGCTACTTTTGTGCTGATCAGTAAGAACACTGAGCTGATGGGAACACCATGTCATCCTCAGTTACTGCTGTTTTCCTATGATTTCAAGTAACTTGCCATACAATCCCTTTGATACATTTTGTGGATTTGATCTTCGAATACAATGGTTTGCTTCATTACTCAGACTGCTCCTGATCCAGGCTGATCTAGTGATTTAATTTTCCAGCATTTTGTCTCTTGCTTATATCCAGTTATTCCTGTCTGTCAGCTTGAATATTCTTAAAACATTCTTCTCTGGGTTCCATTTTCCTGGGATTTACCCTGGAAAATATTCCCTGTCAGCTTCACTTTACAAGGTTCATTTCTCCTGTAGTCTCTTCCTCCTAGGCATACTTTTTCATCTCCCTTCTCCATTCTCCCTTCAGATTAAATTAATCTTTCTCACTCCTAGATAATAAGAGGTCCTATGATTGCTTTATGCATTGACTGAGGTTTCTGTGTTTCACATACAGATGTAAAAGTCCAATTAAAAAAATAAAATAAATCCTAGTCTTCAAGCATTCATTTTCTCTGATTAATAGCATTTCCTTCCTGTCCAGTTATTTTATAGTATTCTGGGGTTTGACATGTATTCTATCCTATGTCAAAACCTTTAGTTAGCAAGATATTTCAAATGCTAAGGGCTTTTCTAGTTTCTAACGAACTCACCACAGTCAGATCTAGAAAACACTGTTCCTAATAAGCTGTTACCAAAGCTGGATTTTTCAGCTTATTGCAGTCCTAAGCTTTCATCTTCCACACATAAATTTGGCTGCACATTTTTGAAATACCAGAAAGATCCCCCTATAAGTAAGGTAAGTGCACCTCCCGTGTCAGTTGAACAAGGTCAAACATATGACCACAAAGAAAGGAGCTGGAGTGACTTGAGCATGAGTATTATGCAACTTGTCATTGAAAAGCCATTTCAGCAACAGCATAGCAGACATCTGAGCATTTTACAGCTGTTTTGCAGATTGGTACACTTAGGAAGACTGATCAGTGTAGCTTACACAGGCATGCAAATGTGATACGAATTACTATGCTTATGGTACCAAGGCAGGTATTTCAACAAATCTTTTTTGAACAGGAAGCATTTAATAATAAAAGTTGCTTCTGTTCCTGATTTGATGTGCTATCACATACCTTGGTTAAACGCCTGTTGTATTTTCAGGTCAAAATTTTTCAGATCAAAATCTTTGCTTATTTCTTTGGCTTTTTAACTCAAGAATGAGTATTTTCGAGGAGGATGGGAAAATAAATTTGTCATCATTACTGCCATTGATGCCAATTATTCAAGCAAAACACCACAGTAAAAATAACTTCTAATAATCTGAGTTCAATAAAATATTTCATAATATGCTCATTATTTTCTACAGGAGTATTTTATAAAGATTTCAGAATGTCTTCAACCAAGGTGATTCCATAAATAATGCTTGCACAGTGGTTTCTAAAATACCTTGTGTTGCCTTTGTGACGTAAACTGGTTGTTATGGAGATGGTGAAATATCAACCATTCTTTGTGAGACTGTGCAAGATCAATTTTGGATCTGTTTCAGCAGCTCCTTTTCTCTACTTAGCCATAATAAGCTTAGCAACAGAAATAGATGTATAAAAAGTATCGCATGTTTTAAAACAAATGTCTGCACAATACTTTTAACTGTTTCACATACAGAAATAGACCTATGCGCATTTGTAACAATGCAAATTCCATCTCAAATTCCATAAAATTCATATAAGTCTAATGGACTACTACAGAAATAAGACTGCTACTACTGTTAAGGTTAAACCACTTTCAAATAAACAAATTTTTCTTTTTAATTCCCTAATTTTTAATTTCATAATTACGTCATTAAAAATTATCTTTTTGTTTCTAAATTGAGGAGGGCAAAGATTCATATCTTTCACCCCAAATCTAGGGAAGGTAGGTAAAGGACTTTTGTTCAATAGTGTGTAAAACTTTCTAGAGCTTCATGAAATAGAAGGAAAAAGTTTATGTCTGGAGAGTATTATGCAAAAGTACAGTCTAGGATACTGTATTTTTTTTCTCCATTTTAATCTATGTTAGTCATGTGCCTAAGAGTGTAGGTCTCTAGCCAATGATTAGGGGCAAAGAACACACAGGTGAATCAGGGTTTTCAGAGACCTATAGCAGGACTGTGGTAATTTCTCTTAAAAGTTTGTATTTAAAGGCACAGACAAGCACAACAAAACATGCAGTATTTGACTGACCCTCAGTTTTTTGCAGATTGTCTGTCCTTATATGAAAATAATACAGAGAAAAAAATAATTAAGATATTAGAAATCTGCTTTGTATATTCTAATAATATATTCAGTTTACTGAACAGTGGCCTAAATGTAAAGATGTAAAGGAGAAATACAGAACTGTTAAGAAAAGATTCACTTTTCTCCTGCCCTGTGAAACAGTAATAAAATGTGCATTGCAACAGATGGAGAGAACCCAGAGAGGGTCTTCTGCCTACCTCAGGTGCCATCCAAAAGGGTGTTCCCACTGAGGTGTTTCTACGTAGTCGTGTGCTGGTGAGCTGGGCTGAAACACCTGCAATAAAACATTTCAAGTCAGTTCAATTTAAGTACCAGGACAAAAAACCCCAAGCACAGAAGTACAGCTGCAGAATGCCTGGCCAAAGACGGTGCAGCATTTGTACAGAATTTTCTTTGATTAATTTCAGCTTGCTGTTTTCTTTCAGAATTGCCGAGAGAGTTTTTGTGAATGAGTCTCAGCTTGAAATATTTTCATTCAAGCTCAAAAATTCAATTGGGACCTAAATATCACAAATTTCTTTGTGCAGTTTTAATGAGTACAAAAAGGGAACTATTCAAATTAGAACCTGACTTTAAAGCTTCTGTTTCTGAAATTTACCCCCTGAACACCAATGGCTGGAAACTTGCTCACTGGAGTATTTGCAGAGACTCAAACTTGGTTAAATCTTTACCTATTGAGAAAAGCACAGAAATTCAAGCTCACAGTGCAGCTTGTACTTAGGGAGTTAAGTACATGGTTGAAACAAAGACTGTGCTTCAGAGCTTTGCTGTCTGGGGCTGCACTACTGAAGCACAGCTGAAAAAAGGAGGAAAGAACTAGAGTGAAATCAAACAACATTAACAAATCACAATGGAATTTCACAGCAAATCTTCCGTGCTTTGCTCAACATAAAATCGAATTTTAGCATTCAGGAGCATTCCAATAACTTGACACAAACCAAATACTGACTTTAAAAATATTTCACCTTAACATTGTTTAAAAACAAAAACAGTGGTCTGCTCCTATGGCATCACTCAGAAACACGAAGAGGCAGAAACACATATAGTACATAAGCTGATAAATAAGAAATTGGGACTCATAATTCTTAAGTTAAATAATTGAATTGCTGGCTCCAAGATTCAGTTCTGTATTTGTGTTTCATTTATCAGTGTGATTGAAAGCCTTCAGTGATTTCCTGAGTCCCACTGTGAAACAGGGAATGGCTAGGACCTACAGTAAATCTGTGCATTTAACTCTCATCTCTCTTCAGCTAGCTTAATTTGTAGCTATCTGTGGATGCTCCAAATCAGTACAGAATACCAAAAGGCTGAGTGATGGAGACAGTGTAAGAGGGTGTGTGAGCATGAGCACAAACGAATGTTAAGTTTCAGGCATTTTGAATTCACTTCCACTGTAACATTGATACAAATATACCATGCTGTTCTGAGCAGCTGAGGCAAGAAATGTGTGTTACGTTGAAAATGCAAAACATAGACAAAAAAAGGTGCCTCAATTTAATCCTCCCTGTGGTCTAATATCCATATGTACATCCATGAATGTGAAGTAACTTTTTTCTTCAAGATTCTGTCTCATTCTATGGATAGAATGACTGAATAGGTAGTAATTTAATATTTTTTAATCCCCATCCATCTCAGTTCAGTTATTTTTTTAGCAGCTCCAATCCTATGCTAAAGTTAAAATTATTATTTTCTTTTCCTTTTGACAATATTTCCTTCGCTTCTCACCAAACAATAAATGTCATTAACATTCCTGCAAAATGGGAGATTACTAGTTCCAGGGATTAACCTAAGAATATCCAAAGCACCCACTGTTTGGGTACTTAATCTGAGATCTTGCCTTTTTCAGGCATGAGGCATGCCTGAAGTAGAGCTGTAACAGATTTCAGCTGCAGTTCAAGAACACTTAACTCTTCTAAAAAGGTGGACAAGATGTTTCAAAATGTCATCACAGACATACACAATGAAAATGGAAAAAATTCAGAAATAGAAGATACTGCAGTTCTAATAGTTGCATGGCAACAAATTGAAGACTTTTCCTTCTTCTGCCAGTGTTGCCATTTTCTAGTGCTACTGCTGTAACCTAAAAAGAAGAAAAAACCCTAAAACCTAAATGTGGAATTGCAGAGACGTGCGACCCCAGAAAAGTTGGAATTCTCAGTTTCCTCGAATATGGCACTTTGAGTTACAGCACATTAATCTGCCTTTGGAAGCCAGAGCTCCAAGCTGAGCTTTGACTGCAGCAACAGCCTCTGATATGTCTGATAAAAACATTTTGCTTTGGGGAGAAAAGCCAGTTTTTGCCAGTATGGAGTAGTTACAAAGATCATACTTCCAAAATTTCCTCAAATGACAAGGGATCTTCCTTTCTTGTACTAGGTCAGGGACTCACTCCAAATTTTTCTTCAGGCCATATGTTTCTCCTAGCACTATTTTAGTTGTTGCCTTTACCATTCAACACAACGGCTTTCTGTTATGTTATGATACTAGATACTAGAAGATACTAGAGAGTGTGCTGTTTCCCAGCTTTCCTTAGCATCCTCAGTAGATTTCTTTGTTAAATTTGTAATACTGTGGCAACATTGGTACTAAATTTTCATTTCATTGCATGAATTTGGTAATTTAAAAAAAATATTACTATTTGCAGGATTTTTTTGGCCCACCATTTTGCAGTACTCTGATTTTGTGAACATTTGTCTTTAGCTTCATGCTCTGCTAAGCAAACGTCTGTTATTCATACAATACTGTTCTCAGTTATGATGATCTCATGCGGTGTAGTTTTCATTAATAAATATTACTTATAATCTGTTTCTGACAATTTTCTATTGCAATACATACAAATCCAGCATTCTCTTCTTTTTCTAAGTGCAGGTTTAAAGGGAAAAAAAAAAATCTGAACTGAGTTAAATTCTATCACTGAGTCCCTTTCTATCTCTCTCTCTCTCCTGTTTCTTACGATGTTTCCAGACTGTCAATGCTGAAATCTAACAGCAATAATCACAAATTAAATGGATGTTGGGTTTTGGACCCGAGGGACCATTTTAGCTTCTGCTCAGAGGGAACAAAAAATGCTTAGGGCTAGAAAAAGTCATTTCAGACAGAAGACTGTTCTCTTTTCAAATGCAAAAGATGGACTATCTAAATTTTAATTAGGAGGACAAGTGCCCAGAAAGTGACATTTGTTTTGAAATGCAAAAGAGCTTTGTAAATAAAGTGGTACCTTCAGAATTATTTTTACTATTTTTACTATTTTTATTATGAAACTATTATGTTCAAGCTTTTAAGTTAGAAGTCTATTACTGATTTTTGGTTAGAACTTTTATTCTTGGGCTATTAAGTTCCTTCTCCCTTTTTTCCTTCTTAAAATAATTGAGAGTATCCCCCTGGAAAAGCCTCTCACTATGGCATTTTGCCTTCCCAGGGGAAAGTAAGCAGATGCCTTTGGCTAAACCGCACATATCAGGAAAACAAATGGGAAGTGGTCATTACCAAAGTCAACGAGCTTGACTCCACCTTCTGTTGTCAGAAGAATGTTGTTCCCTTTCACATCTCGATGAATGATCCGGTTATTGTGTAAATGCTGAAGGCCCTATATACCAGCAGTAACAAAAATAAGTTTATTTCCTTATTTAAAAACAATTACCCTACTATTAGGGTATGTAATGAAGATAATCTGAACATACTCTATAGAAAACATCTGTCCACAAAATTACATGCTTGACAGAACCCCTGCTGCGCTAACAGCCCCCATAATGTTGTCAACATTACCATACTTTATAAATGGAAAATGTATGTATGAGATGAGTAAACTGCACCCTCTGCTGTCATTACAAGCCCAATAAACATCCTTACCAAGAGAGCACCATATAAAATGTATGAGATTATAGCTTCATCCAACCGCTGGCCACACTTCAGCAAGCCTTTGACAAGCTCTGTGACAGAACCTCCATTGCACAGCTGTGAAGGGAAGAATTTCAAGGGGGGAAGCAGTTACTAAATACACTTTTTTAGGCTGTGAACACCTACTGTGCAAAACTGCATTACCACACAAGTTTAGGAACAACTAGATTTTTTTTACCTTGCTCTTATGTATGTTGCCACCCCACCTTAGAACATATTTTATGAGCAACCTGGGTGAAATTTATAAACTGTAACTAAAAGTCAAAACATTAGGAACAGGACTGTAATTTGTTGTTAAAAGAGGACTCAGAAATCCAGTTTACATTATTGGAGTATATTCACAATACTACATAAGTTTTGTTTTTGAAAACCTGCTTTTTTTGCAAAGAAAAGGCAAGACAGAAAAGATTGATGCTCTTGGTAACTAGGAGGCAACAAATTAGTCATTTTAAACTTTCACTCCATCAATGCTCCTGCTGGCAGGCAATCTAAAGTAGACAGAAGCCATATCTCTATCCTAAGATTTGATGGCATGTGCTGCCAACAACTGAGATAAAACATTCTGACCCAGAAAAGCAGCTTCTTGCAAGCATTTCCTATTAATGGGATGCCATACATCAAAAGAAGAGGAAAAAAAGTAAAATCAGAATGTCTGTAAATGTTTGCAGCCACACCATTACTCTACTGTCCATGCAACTATTTTCCTCTTTCTCTGTTCTTTTCTTACTTTAATATTCTCAGATATTTGGGAAAAAAAAAAAAAAAAAAAAAAAAGTGGGATAATTGATTGCCCTTCTTTCATTGAATTTTATCCTCTAGACCTGTTTTTGTAACAAGCAGCCTTACCAACATTTCTGCTATACAGAAATCACATGCATTCCAACACGAGTTCATTAGGTGGTTGCAGTATTGAGTTTAAAACACTCTGGAGTAAATCAGCAGAATGGTATGAAAACAGAACTGGTACAAATTCTCAAGTTTTCCACCTCTCAAATAACTTTCACCCAGTGTGTATCAGTTCAATCACTAAATTCTGCAATGTGTCAGTATTTTCCTCCTATTATTACTAAGTTCCCACTGCACCAAAAAATTTCACTAGACTAAAAGTTTTAGTTCATGGAGAGGACCAGATCACATGATAAGCAAGACATCCTTTATCTAAGTACACTCCTGAAGCAAAATTTTACCAATGAAAACACTTGAAAGTTCTGCATTAGTTTGACTTGACTTTTTAATTCATTTTTAGGGAATTTTATTTTTTTATTTTTAAATCCATTCAGCTCAGTATCAGTCATCACATGTATTTACAGGTGAATTTCTCTTGTGAAAGTCCATGTTTTTCTCTCCATTCTTGCCAACCAGTCATTAAGTAAAAGATTTTTGTTTACCAGTTCCATTGACTTCATTATTCTAAGACAGGCTGTACTGCACTGAGCTCTAGCTTGGTAACAAAGCATAGAAAAGTATGCCTTTACTTCCAAAAAAGAAAAAAAAAAAGCAAGCTGGTTGTGACTGAAAAACGATACAGACTGACAGCTGTTAGGATGCATATGTTAAATGCATGTCTGACTCTGAAAATACATGTATCCGATAAATACTACATATCCCAGCTGTCAGTGCCACTGGCCTTGACAGTCAGCAAATACTGATGATAAAATGAACTTGTACCCTTCATTACCATTTGGTACCTATTAGTAACACATTAGAAAGTGGACTGATGCACATTTAGATGGAAAAGTAGGGAAGCTTCAGAGTTACCTGTGCTACACCTACCCAAGAAATACAAAATGCTTATCTCAAAAATTCCGTATATTGTATATTGCATCATCATAAAAACATTTAATGTGTCCACTTTTGATATCCTTCCTCATCCTAGGCATTTATCAGTGTAAGATCCAGCTTGTAGTGAGTAAACATGGCAAAACTGTGTCTAAAGGAAAAAAAACCACCTTTTTATTACAAATTTTGGAAGTCATGCATCTGATTAATATATTTCATCAGAGACTCAGGGATCAAAGTCTGAGTATTTTGTATATTCCCTTTTACTGAAAAAACGTCATTAATTTATAAGACAAAAAGTAACTGCTATGCATACATAAATTTGCATATATAACAAGGAATGGTTTGCCTTGTCTGCTAAGTTTATCTGTGTAAGGAAAATGCAATTTTTAAAATGTTAAATTTCTTTTAAATATTTTATGTCCACAAAAAACCCAGCTGAAATTAACATACTTAATTGATAAGGTCTGTACAAACAACTCACTCTCTCAAATTCTACATTCAATTTTGTTACATGATTCTGTGTATCAATTACAAATCCTCATATTGAAACAATCTTTGGCAGTCACTTAAATGGCAACAAGACCACCAAAATTCATTTTTCATCGAAAGAATACTCATTGCCACTGAACAAGAATAGTTAACAGAAGGAATTTCTGTTGCTAGGTTTTCAGCAACAACCAGCTTCTAGTAGTTTTAAAATACCATAAAACAGATTTGCCCACTCCATTTTCTCTGTTCACTTCTGCAATAGGCAGCATGTTTAACTAACCCCCATGTTACTACTGCATCAGCTTTTGCATTCACCTCAAGTGCTTGAGCTCTCTGGAAGTTCCCTCTATCATGAAAAAAATCAAGTTGCTCTTAGACAAACCATTCTTATCAGAAGGATTTGCTTGCCTTGGAGGCAGAATGTAGTAAAGTGAACAGACATAAAATGCAAGGACATTCCCTATTAAACAAATTCTAAGTTTGGATGTGATTGTTCAACAGCAGACTACCACACATCATCTAGCACCGGTCTTTTGATTAATGGCCACAGTCAGAGAATCATGAACACCTATGACTACTCTACTAGCAATAAAAATACAAACAAAGAAATATTGCTAGTTAAGATATAATGTTATCGAAATGTTTTTACCTCAAGTACTAGCCAGAGCTGTCCTCCCACGTACTGATCTGCTTTGTAAAACATCCCATAAAATCTAACAACATTAGGATGATTGGGAAGAAACTGCAAAATATTGTATTCTGCTTCAATTTCTTCATCTACATCCTAAATAAAACACACAAACACATAGAACATATACATTAGGTCTGTACAAAACAAGAACTCTCATGGAGTAAAAGATTTGTTTGGACTTTTAAATGGTTTTACTTTAACATAGCTGAAAGCACTCAAATGAAGCTGTAATTTTAATCTGCATCAAGTCATTCCACTTCTGCTTTTTGTACATACAAAAATGAGAAGTCAGTGTAAAGCAAGTGGTTGTTCTTGAAGGAATCTTTTAGTGTGTAACATACTTCACCTGAAAAGTAAAAATTATACTCAAATTTGCTCACTTGTCTAAATAAGATATTTACACACGTATAATTTTCTAACCTCTTTGTAAACAGGTGTATTTCTTATTGTGTAAACTAAATCTAAATACATGAACCTGTTATTTCTTTTTTATATGGTCATCAGATTGGACCCAACAGGGCACCTTCCCACAATTCCTCAAAGGGGACATCAGTAAAAACAAAGACATCTTTATGAGGAAAAGACTTACACCAGAATCAATTAGAGACAAAGGAAAACTCATAAAATAAGCAACTGTTACTAAATAGTTGTTAACAAAAGAATTCTGTGACAATTACAAAATCCTGTTTAATAGCAGCACAGAGGCCACAAGTCAGAACAGTACTGAATCTTCCCTTGTTACTGCAAATTCTGTTAAAAATTAAGCTCTCATATGCATTCTCCTTTTTTTTCACATTTTGACTAAAAGGATATAATCTTATTTACCGTCTTCAGATTTATATAAGAGCAAACCAATATGAATTTCAGTAGCCATCAATGACAGAAATGTATTTTTTTAATAAATATTTTAGTCCAACTGCCATGATCAAACTCCAATTTGATCCAACCTAAGCATCTGCCAACTAAATCTTCCATTCAAAACTAGGGCCTTGGTTCTCAAGGGAAGGTAGGCGTTTAATACCCACTTAAACTGGAGCTGGAAAAGATCTGCCTCTGAGAATTTGGACTGCACTCTTTCGTTTTTATCTTAACTATTGTCTCACAGTATTATCCACTCATAAAAAATAACTAAAAAATATTATAAAGTTTACAGTACTTCTGTGATGGGAAAAGTAATTCTTTTAGGAAGCACACAGAACAAAATAAGAACATTAAAATTAACAGTATCTTGAATTTTCCCTGCTATAGCAGGCCCCTGAAAGGAATGCCTCTGTGCCTTCATCTCATTTGCATGCTCCAAGCACAGATACCTAAATTTGTACCAGAAGAATTACATAGACCTAAAAAGGAAACTAGGCAACTGATGTCTTAAAATAACATACAAGATGATGAAACTGTAACTTGCAACTTTCAGGTGCTGATAGCAAATTCCTGTCAATGTGTTCTGCATAACTGTTCCCTTCAGGATGCTTTCAATATCTTACACATTTGACTTATATTTCAACTCTGAGAATTCTTCCAACTGAACAATGAACAGTTTAATAATTTTTTACTTACACTGATAGGATCCAGAATCTTTACTGCTGCCAGACTCCCATCTTTCTTATTGGCAACCTTATAGACTTTACCATAAGTGCCTTTGCCAATAGTTTCTATAATTTCCCAGGTATCTGAGGGATCGGCTAATGATTCCAGTCCAATCATACTGGAACTGTATTGAAACAATCCATACAATGGCTTCCTGAAAAACAAAGCAGACAAGCATACAGTAGGAAGCCCTATGTATCTCTGTACTCAAGAAGGCATCTTGTGCTAAAAGAAACCAAATATTCTCCTAATTTGAGAAGAAATACAGGTGGAATCACAAATCAAAACTGGAAAGAGAGGTAATATCACTAAGTGAAGGAATGGGAAAAAACCACTGGACAATGCTTTTCTTTACTTTGCCATACTTACTATTTCTTCCAAATATTGCCTCATACACTGCATCATTCCCAACACATTTTAAAGAGTTCTGCCAAAATCTGATCTCTCCCTCTACCACATGCTTTTTGAATGGATATTTTACACAACTGTTAGAACATAGCTCATGACATGAGACCCTGTTTTTTGTGCATTAAAAAGCCATGTCATGCTTTTAACATACTTTTGTCTAATGCTCCCTGGTTAATTGCCAGAAAGGCATTTGGTAGGTATAACAATACATCAGATCTGATGTATTCTACAACAGGGCCATGTCGAAGTTAAGACTGGGATGGATGGTATCATAAAATGCAAACCAGCTAGATTACAGGCAACAGGTACACCACTAGGGTGACATCACTGGAGATACTTCTCAACAACTGCATTTGTCTCTGCCTCCGTATTTCAGCTGCACTGCCCGACCACATCTCCACCTTCAGGAGATCTCCTGGCCAGGGGAGTCATTCCCCCAGACACCCCTGAGGGATTTACAGATCCCTGCAGCTTACGCAAAGGGCTCCTTTTACCCTTGGAATTACACAGATAGCAAGCTTTGGTGATTAGGAAAATGACAATACCATTTTAGGATTTAATTCTGTTAGAACCTAGACATTGTCCCTGGAATTGAGAACTGGAAAAGGAGAAAAGAAAGATAAAAGTTAAGATGATATTAACTTAACATTCTTATATAACCCATTGTTAGAGAAAGTGACTGGTTTGTGGTTTCTCTAAGAAATAAACATATTTTGCTT
The DNA here is from genome assembly GCA_038090715.1 of Florisuga fusca. Taxonomy (NCBI): domain Eukaryota; kingdom Metazoa; phylum Chordata; class Aves; order Apodiformes; family Trochilidae; genus Florisuga; species Florisuga fusca. Next base: position 4,873,236 of record JAAWXA010000031.1, on the reverse strand, counting down.
AAATCAAGCCATATGTATCTAAATGAGTCTGTCATCAATGAAAGTGCCCATTGTGCACAACGTAGGAATCCTTATGACATTTCTATGGGGGTTGGACTAGATGATCTTTCGAGGTCCCTTCCAACCCCTAGGATTCTATGATTCTAGGATTCTATGATTCTATGATAGATGTTTTACAGTGAAAAAAAAAAGGAAAAAAATAGTATCTGCTATTATCTTCAATATTGTGAAATCTGCATTATTTTTAATACAAAGTGTAAACATTAAAGGAAAAAGCTGAAGTTGCAAACTGAGTTTGTGTTTTTTCTCTTTTCTGATTTACTGAGCTTCAGAAAATAAAACTACCTTGCTTTAACAAGGACTGCCATTTACTTTTATTTCTACAGCAAAAAGTTACAAATTAAAGCAACCATTTTTTACAACCCCCTATCTAGAAGACCGTAACACTAAAAAGTTGAAGCTGAAATTTCTTTAAGGAAGAGCTTTCTCCTTTCATAGACACACACCACGCTCCACTCCTAACACTTCTCTAGGCTCTGAAAATAAGTACAGAGAGTGGCTTCTAGCTGTGAAAACCTTAGCAATGCCCTCCTCAGAGGGAGCTACAACCTATTAGAGACCTACTGATTACGAGTATTTCATGATCTGCCACCAGCTGCAGAAAACTTCTCAGTGGTTAAATCTGTTCCACACAGGCAAGCAAAACAGCCCACACCAGCTGCTGAAACATTACACTTTGGAAATCAACTCTACTTGGTGGGGAACATCTCACACAAAGCCCTTTGGAGCTGCACACATGCTATTCAAGGAGTGACTACAAGCCACCAACAAACCCTTTTTTGCACACTTGGAAGAGATGGAATGCAAAACAAATGTAATGACTACTTGCTGGAGTCTAGTCAAACTTCTCTGAGGCTGAAACAGAGGCAAATAGTGTGATTTTTTTTTTTTAAGCAGAGATAATATACTAACTTAAAGTAAATCTTGTAAAAGCTGGCCAACCAAGACAAACGATAGGATAAGGCAAAAACTTACTAACAGGAATCAACCATTGACAGAGATTCTTAAATTTATCCATGAAGAGAGATACTTTCCATAAATAAAGTAAAATTCTTGGGTTTTTTCATAGTTTTTTTATTTTGAAAACCTTAAGCAGTGAGAACAAAGTCAGACCAGGCATGACAGACTAACTCATATAGCAGCCAGGCAAACGTGCTACTTAGGATTTACCTACATTTAAAGAAAATATTTCTCTGTAAGATCAACATCAGAATCAATGCTCACATACTATCAGCCCTTAACAGTCTCCCTAAGGCAAACAGACTACAAGCATTGTTTGATATCAAAGACAATGTAAAAGAAATATGGCCTACAGATAGTTCACAAGTAATTTTTTTCCCTGTGAACTAAAGCCTTCCAATTGTTTTCAGCAGCTCTAAACATCCCCAAAATAGCCATCTGGAAAATTAAGTGGTGTCCTAGAAGTTCTACTGTGATCTTCACCTCTGTTGTAAAAACAAAACCAAAAATTCAAACCCTATAGAAGTACATGCAAATTTTTTATGATACACCTACTTCTGGTAGGGGCAAGAGAGACTCATAAGCAATAAAAGCAGTACCAGAAATTTTTGCAATTACTGTTTATTTTCACTACTGCCTTACTCAACTTCCACAACAGTGATTTGACTGTTGTCTTCCAACACACACCCTTTTCTGGCTCACAGTAAAATGGGACATCTGTAGAGGTTTTGAAATTACTAAGAGCCTCACTGCAGCCTGGTGCTTTCTTGCAATCATGGTATACACTACTAGACAGTTCTAAATTCTGATGCAGCTGGGATATAATAGCAATACTAGTGAAACAAAATTGAACATACTGTCTCCAATCAAGCCACTCATGCACAGGGCTAATTTTTGCACTGTTCTGTTAGTCTAATCTGTCTGTGCCTCTTGTGAAACAGCTGCCTCATGACCTTGCATCAACATATACTGTGGAAGAACAAAAATGTCATATTCAAAATGAAGGTATTTCACTATTTGTAGAGAGCTCTATATTGCTTCCATACTAAATTAATAATCCAGGATAATTTAGAAGGCAAAGTTGATATTATCACTTTTGGCTTCACCCAGTCATGACATTCTTTTCTCCTGACATTCTATTCTTCTGCTTAGTAATGGTCACACCGACCACCTACCTAAGAAGCAATTGTTAGAGGAATTAATGAATCACTGAAAGGCACAAGAAAATCAATAGTCAGAACAGCTTCCTCTGCTGGTCTTCTCCTGCTGTTTCTCACTGGCTAGGTTAAAACAAAAAGGATGTCAATATCTTGAAATGAACAATACAAAAGAATCCATCAACACACTATCCTATAACTGTTTTCAATTGGACCCAGCAAAAGAGAATGCAAAATGTGATGTGCATAGCTCTCTGGGGGAGAAAGGCCAGTGGTGGAAGGAGAAGGATAAAAGAATGTTCAAAAGCTGTAATTGATGCTATACAATTTACAAATTAAAAGAGTCATATTTTAAATAATCACTAGGCAAACATAATGAAAAAGAGGACAATTGGAACAGAACTATTATTTATAGATGAAAGTTAGACCCCTGAAAACACTGCTAGAAAATTCAGTTCACAGAACCAGTCCCTGCCTCTGCCGGTTTTCAAAATCGAGACAGAGAGAATGTAACTGGGAACATGTTCTCCCTTTCCACATATCCAAACCTTTTTAACTTTTTACGAAGTGTGCTGACATATACTCTTTCTCTGCATAAAGTCCTTTAAATTCAGGAATATCACTGTTTCTTTCTTTCCTTCTGCTTCCTTTATATGGATGAACTAGACAACCTAAGCTTGTAGACTTGTAACATCAGCCTTGGGACAGAACGGAGTGACAACCAGCAGCAACGGATTGGGTTTGGATTCTAGTTCTAGGGAAAGCACTGTTAATGTTTGCCATTTTGTCTTGTTTGTGCTTCCAGTCCATCATAGCATGAAATACAACTCCCTTACTAGGATCAGCTATGACAAACTCCCCACACAAAAAAGCAACTTACATCATGGCAGGGAAATCTAAATATCACCACCTTCTCTATAAACAAAAAGAAACACTTATTTTTGAACACTTTAGTTGAATGGTGAAAATTTCACACCATTGCTCCTAAACCAGTTCTGAACCACAAACATCTGTAAGATTGCAATCTTAATTTAGCATCTCATCCTGTGACTCCCAAATAAGTGCCACAACATTCTTGATAAATTTCTATCTCCAGTGAGGTCCAGGTAACGCTACTGACATCTTGGATTCTCTAGAACAGCATCTCCTTCTGCTTCCCAGGAATTGATTCTGAAGTTCTCTCTTGCCAAAGACTGATGGCTTCATGTCATCTGCTGTCCACAACTATCATACCAATTTGCTTTACCTCAAGTCATTTTCTAGTTGAATGGGACTTCAAACAGTGTAATATTAACCTTAAAGACATCTGCTTAGCATGCACAAAATAGGGCCATGCACTTTGACTTTAATTAAACACTGCCTCACTCTATTGCACAATCAAGAACAGAACAAGCAACCATCTGGGTTTTTTAGTGTAGGAAGGTTTAAAGGATGAGGGTGAACTCACGCCATGCCATAGGTTTTGATAAAAATTATCACTGGCCCTTCAGAAAGTTTATCGGTGCTTTGATTCTTCCATCTAATCTTCAGTGATGTAAATGGTATTATAAGAGTAATCAACTTTCTATTAGAATCATTCAGTCCCACACATCTTCATAGGATTTCATAGATCCACCATGCTTTGTTCCAGACTGCTAAAGCTGAACTTTTTAATTGAATAAGCACAAAAGCTGAAATGCAGCTACAGTTGAAATGTACCTTTATGAAAAGATTAAAAAATAATACTTCACAAAACTACAAAAGACATAAAGCAATTTGCCCTATGAGCCATTAAACTAATTATAAATATTGAAACTAATTGATAAATACTTTAAATTTAGTACTGTCATCACAATTACTCGTTTCCTCTGATACCCCAAAAGACAACATCTGCTGTAGCTATGTCGGAATTGATTGCACATGTGTGGAACAACAAAAGCATAATGTATCCAGGACAAAATTCAACTTGTGTTCCCCTCACAGGGAGCACTGCTTATAGTTCTTGACATAGATTTGCATGAGAATTACAGAAACTTATTTATTTGGAGGATTTCTACTCTGTCAAATCTGAATGCAGTCTTCACAAAACTTTGGAAGAATTTTCACTAAAGCTCAATGTAAATATCCCAACATTGGTGTTAACATGAAAGTTAAGCAAAAAAATACTCAAGCTGAGGAAAATAAAGGTTGCATAATTCTCAGAGGTGACTAGTAAAGCCAACTTGCATTTCCCACTAAAATGCAAGAAATATATTTTTCTTTTGCTTTTAGGCAATCAGCAAAATGTATTATTCATGGAAAAATGACACTTCCAAAGTTTCCAGAAGGTACTGTGTACTTAGGAAAAGTATAATGTAAGCTGATACTAACAGAGAAAAGTGGATTCAGTTACAAAAGACTGAATAATTTGCTGAGATTCAAATTATTGCAAAAAATCACTTCCTGCACATGGTAAAACTAGTATTTTTTCAGAGTTGGTTTATCCTGTGAAGTAAAGGTTACCTTGCTACTAACACAGAAATCAACAGAAGCTTCTAGTGAAGTTTTGACTGTCTCTGAAAATAAAGCCCCACCTTATTCATAAGAAACTGCAACACATTTCATTTGTTTGACTGCTAATTAACCAGTTCCATATCTACAACTCTAAGGACAAAATGTTGTAAAATTTACATACCTAATTAGTTAACACAATACAGAACATAATTATTACATTATAATTGTAACAATGAAAGCCAGAAAGACCAAAAAAATATTAAGCAGAAACTATCAGAAACTAGCAGAACCAAATATCTGAAAGCCATTTAAGATCAACAACTCAACCAGGAAGTTCTCATCAGGGGCATTTCTATTGCAAAAAACTGTATTATATTAGCCAGCTAATTACAATTCCAACAAGCAAAACATAATCAAGCAGTTACAAATGACTAACAGCTAACAAACACATCAATTTCACCTCAGGCTGGGAATTCAGTGCTAAAACGATGTTTATAATCCCATGAGCCCATTCAGTTATAAACTTCAGGTGCCAAATCAATTGACTAGGAGCTACAGCCCCCATGTGTGAAAAATCAATATTTAAGACAGTTTTCTCCACCTCCATTGGCAGCAATTTAACAAGGCAAACAAAATGCCTGTGTTAAAAATGCTAAAAGGGACATATGAAGGGTTATAACAGAATAATAACCCTTAGACCCAAACCAGGCTCTTCACTGCAGTCTCATCAGAAAAGCTTGATATGCATTGTGTGCAGATGAGGAAAAGAAATCCAAGACAGATGTAGGACAAATCTGGGGAGAAAATAACTGCAAACTTACATTAGTGATCTATTTTCTGAAACCAGCTTATCTTATATTAAATTTTCGTCCCACAAAGGATATTGGAATTCTTCAGGACTAAAACAGCATCCTCCCAGGGAGCACTTACACTGGCCAGAGCTGTACAGAACCACATGTTCTGCATACTGTTTTCCATGCCCAGTACGAGACAGACAATGCAGCGAGCATTAGTTAAAGATGCTGTCATGAGGGGTACAGATAAACTGGTTCAATCCTAGCAGCTTCTCTTCATTAATACTGAAGATCATTGTGACACTAATTGATACTAAGCCTGATCTATTTATCAAGTCTTTTACATGCAGGAGCTGAAGAATTAAAGCCACTTAGCCATTCACAAAGAGTGAGCAAAACTGCTTAATTTTTTTAAGGGATCTTCCTATTGTTTCACAATATATCTTAATTGTACAGTGTAGTCAATCACAATTCATCACTGTAGTTCTCCAGTATTACTTTTACAGTAGTTTTATTCTAATGAGGACTTTTAATAAGAACAGACATTCTCCTTTATCCATAAGAAAAATAATAATAAACAGTTAACCGTGGTACAAAGAACATCTCTTAGTGTTCACAATGACTACTGCTTAAGATGAAGCATTTTCATCAGTGAGCTAGTTGTTATGCATTGCCAGCATGTGTGCAGTAGCCTAGCGTGACACCAATTTGCATAATTTTTCTTCTCTAACAGGCTTCAAAAATAATAATACGCATACAAGAAAGAATCCATTAATTTTATACTTCCATCAGCAGCTATCTTCATGGAGCAGTTATCAAAAGAACCTTTAAAGAATTAAGTTTGATAAATTATAAATGCATTATTTGGGTTATGCTATCTGGGCCTATAACCATCTAAGTTGAGTTCAGTAACAAAGAGCAAGACAAATCCACAAGCAATTGGCTTTACATCTTCCCAAGTGAAAAGCCTGACAGAATGAGGCAGGACAATGCCAATGTCCATTGCTGCTCCCAGTTATTGAACTTGAAAATCAGTTAGGGATTTAGGGGTACAGATTGGTAAAAGAAAAGGTCAGACAGTGACACACATAGAAGCTGCTCAGAGCTGTTATACCTGTATGTTGTTTCATGAGGCCTTAATCTACTGAGAGGAAGAAAAAGAACTTTGTTTTTGCAGCTCTGAATATAAAAAAAAAGATCTTACAATTTGTTACTATTTAAGGCAAGCAGAAAGATTAATGTGCTACTGAATTCTGATGGGAAGCCAGCTTCTGGGAAATTAACAGCAAAAATGGCTTTCCATAGTATATTAACTGATGGACCCTTTCGTTTCTCAATAACCCATGCATTTGTACATTCTCACTTGACTCTCTCAGATATGCATCTAGTAAAAATTCTGGCTTTGCAACTTGGACGAGTAATTTACGCCTTGGTACACTTTACTATACATTGTGATACATGGTCATAAATAAGAAAGATCTAATTTGTCTTCCTTGCACAAGTGAAGATGCCTGAAAGCCTACACAATTTACATACAGGCCTAATGTCCACTAATACAAAAGCACATTACTGAAGTAATCAGCTATCTGACTGAGGGGAAAGCTGCAAACACCCCAGGAGAAACAACAGATGACAATATGGATACAAAGCAGAAATTCTCAGAACTTGCTCCTGCCAGGCATTTCAGACTGAGTAGCACTAATCAATTTCAATTCCTACCAGTTCAAGGGATCTGAGGAAAATTAACACCTCCAAGAGCTGTGACCTTGAAAAGAGAGCAATTTAATAACAAAAACAACAAAAATAATCCCCGAACTTTCACAATAGAATTTAAACACAGAAAAAAGTAACAAACTTGCCACTTTTTCCAAATTAACTCTTGGGCTGCTGCAGACAGTTAAGAGAATTAATTTATAAAGAGAAAACATGACAAGCAAAGGTGCTGTACCACTGGGTACAGCAATTATCATCTGCAATAACCAGCCTTTACCAGTTCCTTAGCAGCTCTTCAGTACTCTATTACATAGTGTTCAATTTATGGTACATCTCCATGTTCAATACTGTGGGATTTCAGAACTTGATACACAAAAACAATTTGTGATATCATTCAACAAGAAAATAGAAATAATAGAAAATACATTTGTATGTTACCACAAGCAGCACTGAACTGAGAATCAGTGAAGGCTTTCACCATAAAAGTCAATTAGACTGTTCAAACAAAATGAAGCAGAATCTACAGCACTGTGTCTGCATCAAATTTTTAACAATGCTTTAACACACATATGTTATATTCTATCACATCATATAGCAATGGGAAATTTTTCTTCAGTGAGGATACCCTCTGCAAATAACCCCAGTCCCTGGGGTTTAAGTTGAGAGTAACTACTAAAAGAGCAAAGTGAGACGAAGAATAAAAGCATGATGAGCAAAACAGCAACTGGCATTATCCATTTGAGAAGGTTTTATTATATGATGTGAGTGATGTGGTGTATGGATTTTACTGTTGTATTTCAGGATGCTCCTTTACTAGACAACAGTATAAACAGGATTCACATTCCAAATTCAATACTAGGAGTTAGAACTCAAGAGATACTCTTGCTTGTAATTCACTTACTGTACTGCAGAAATCACATTTTATACATCCTTCAGGTTGTCCAACAACTCTCTACCTCTCCTAACTCTCTAACTCTCCTAATTGTCTAGGTTACAACCTAGACAATTCAATAGTAATAATTTGTGTTGAAAGGTGCCTCCTACATTAGCATCTCCAGCCACATCTCTCTAAACATTACAGCAATATTCTGTTGCAAGAGTTCTCACAGAAGTCTCACCAGCTGTCCCCAGGTACCAGTGCAGGGGCAACTCCACAGATTGCTATGTTTAGAAGTGTCCCTTGAGGCTCAGAGTGTGTGTATTTTGGCTTCTTTCGCTGGACATGTGACTTTGAGAAACAGCTCAGCCAGCTATACAGGTGTGCAGTGCCTAGAAACCCTCTCTCAGAGCTCCACAAGGATATTTTTCAAGGTACATGTGAGGTGAAATAGTTACATGCACAGACTTAAAAGGGGTTCTGAAAATACCTTTACTTTAGCTATTACAAAAAATATAAACAGTCAAAACTGTTAACAAACATCTTATTTTAAGACCACTGTTTCAGGTTCCTGATACCTCAGACTCAGATTCTAACTATAATCAGGAGTGCTCAATCACTTCTTTCAAGATTGTGTCCCTTAATCTGAAGGATAGTTGCTCTTCTTTCTAAATCATTCCTCCTGATCTCTGCAGCAACCATCCTTTTTGTGGAAAGAGAGGCTGATTTTCCTTTAAAATGGCTGATAAGAATCCCTCTCCTTTAATCTTCAAGCCTTCCTTGTTATGTGGTTCCTCTTCAAACCCACTATGTGACCAAAACCTCCCACTGAAGTCTAACACTTCCCAGATAAAATTTAAAGCTTGATAACTAGATTGTCACACAGAGCATTTATTCCTCTGTTTAATGACCTTCATTCACCAAAATTTATTTTCCCTCTTTATTAGCTTTTGCGTGATGTAAAGTTTATTTCAACTAAGATACAGAAGCAGAAGTACAACAGACAAGGCAAATACACCCCTATCCAAAATGATGCTTGCACTCTCATAGTTAAACACAGAAACTTCCCCAACATCCAACAGAAATCATAGTGTATACATACCCTCTAAATTGTCCAAACTGTCAATATACTTGTACACACATTTTTGTAAAAAGACTTTCTCACACAGCACTACTATTCAGGCAGTGGAAGGTTTGTTACCCAGCTTAGAACATCAGTGCCTGCACGAAAATGATAATCCCTTGAGGGCAGTTCCAGCAAAAACAATACTTTGTGCTGCCTTTTTGGAAATTGCCATGTCTGATTTATATCCTTGTGGTATCAACTGTACAAAGGTAATTTTCTATAATGAATTATTTATTTCCTGTTGTAATCAGACATCTGAGATAGTCATAAATATTTATATGTCCAGTTAATTCACTAATGAAAATTGAACTAATTCTAAAAATGGGGTGTTATCTCAGAAGCATGTTGACCTAACAGTCTGCTCAACCTTAACATTAGTGAAGGAAGCCACCATATGGGAAGCAACTAGCAGAAGCTGGAAGAAACCTGATCGTGAAAGCAGGGTATAAGAGTGGGCTAAGCTATCAGAACAGACAAATTTTGTGCGCACCCTAGAAATATTATCTCACTTTTCTCTCTCTATTTCACAAGTTGCAAAATTTGTGATAACATCTTCTACCTTTATACCCCTTTGCAGTCCTTGGGCTTCTCACTAGTGTTACAAAGAGATTTCCTCTTCCACAATAGTATTATCTCATCTTCTTAGGCACTGAGTTAGTGGCTTGTGCATTGGCCTGCACAACTCCACTCCCCTCTACAGCCTCTGAGAAATGTTTTGGGCTGCCAGCTCCACAGAGTAGTTCATCTATGGATGGTATGAGCCCATGGGTACAACTCCTCAAAGTTAGCAGACATTATCCCTCATATAACCAGGTCAATATAAACAGCTAATAGAAGGACTTATTCAGTATATCCACAGTAGACAATGCAGTTTTCTGAAGTATATAACATCACAAGTCAACAGATACTGAAAGAAACAGATGACATCCATCTAGATTCAGATAAGCCTTGAAGGGTCATAATCTCTAATAAACTAACAGCTTCTTTTCAGCTCATTATCACCTCACAGAAGAAAATCCTACTCTGGCAACCATTTTTGCTTTATAATGTCTCAGGAAGACATTACAGTGACCTCTCTGTACCTGAAGGGGGCCTACAGGAAAGCTGGGGAAGGATTTTTTACAAGGGCATGTAGCAACAGGACAAGAAGTAATGGTTTAAAACTGGAAGATGATAGATTTAGATTATAGACAATAGAAAGAAACATCTCATTGTGAGCATGATGAGACACTGGCACAGGTTGCTCAGGGAAGCTGTGGATGCCACATTCTCTGGAAGTGTTCAAGGCCAGGTTGGATATGGCCTTGAGCAACCTGATCTAATGGAAAGTCTCCCTGCCCATGGCCTAGGGGCTAGAACGAGGAATTCTTAATGTTCCTTCCAACCCAAACCATTCTTTGAGTCTATGATAATTGATGCCCATTGCTGGTATAATTCGCCTTTGCCCACTCCCCTTAAATACAAACTACCAGTCACTTATCTCAGAACGGAATAAGCAGTTCCTCCCTCAAACTATTGATTGCCACCTCCGGGAGAGACTGATGCTTGAAAGCCTGATGTGAAGAGTCTCACTTGCTCTGTAACACACTTCAGTGATTATTCCCATTTGGCCTAACTTTTCATAATCTGTTAGTCCATTGTGAAGCATGACATTAGCTGAAAAATGATCAAACCTCAGAGTCAAAACCTCTCTATATGTTAACATTTAGATTTGTATGTATTTGTTATGTTGTAAATTAAAAACCATACTTTAAGCAGACATGTAAATGGGATCAAGGCATGTGTCTAATTTAACTGAGTCTTTTAACAGAGGCTACATGTGACAACAATGAATGTTGCTGTAGTTACAAGTTTAGCATGCAATAATCCTATTTTTGAGGGATGCCTAAATAAAGCATATTGAAAGTGACATTACAGACCCCTTGTCCAGTTTAGTCCAGACACAGAGGAAACACTGCTCTCATGAGTCTGGAAGCGGCGGTACTTCAGCAAACACTAGGACATAACATTACAAACTATGGACACTGCTTTCTTCTCAGCACTACTGAGAAAGGTCAGCCAGAAAAAGGCCACAAAGTACAAAGATTGGTGATTTTGAAGCTGGAAATTCATCTATCTTAGTTTCAAGGGCAAAAAAAATCCACCCTCTGAGAGAAACAGGTTACAGAAAGCTCTGTTCTGCTGGACCTGTTCTCTGAACAATAACCCTCTCTCTCAAGGACCTCAGACCTAAAGTCATTTCAGAAATGATTCACTGGGCTCCTGGGCTCCAGAAACAAAAAAGAAGGAGAAAAAATGAGGAGCTGTAAATCACTGTTTATTCTGTACCTCCTACTACTGGATTCCACTCTAAAAGGAAGAAAACCTTTCAGATGACAGATTCTGAAGCAGCTGATTTATTTGCTAATTCAGATATAGAAAGGAAGTACAGTGCAGAGCCACAAACCAGAATGAATATGGTACTTTGTGTAAAAATGAAATCCATTAGACATTTAGGTTTTGCTATGTATACAAAGAAAACACCTTTAAAATGTGGTTGTTGAAAGAGAAAGACAACAATGCAAGTTTAACAGTTGAATAACTCACTGATAAAATATCTTATCACAATGATTCAAAAGGAATCTACCAAAGAATCCAGAATTAATCCTTGACAAGACAATTAAGATTGTGTCAGCAACTGAAGCCATCCATGCTAGAATGACTCTTATCTTGAGTAGGCTGTACTCTGACATAACAAAGGTGTTCAGGAATCCAAAACATTAGAAGAAAACAGACCCACTGAAGGCAAGATCAAGCAAGATCAGCATGTAAAGCTGCTTATCAACTGCAGCAGCCAGCACAGAATAATGCCCAGCACATACAAAGAGGTACAAGCAGCATAAATTTTGTAGAAGTTTGCAATGTAAGGGCATCTGCTTCTCTTAGGAGCTGCATTTAACCTGAGGCCATCACCCTTGGTCCCTGTCTGAGCTGTGCTACAGCTAGGCCTCTGCCTGAGCACGTAACCGATTTATGCAGACCCAAGCCCTAACTCAGAGACTTGATCTCCTGGCCAGACCTTGAGTCTGCCTTGTTACCACAGACTCACCTGGCAGACACTGAGCTGTCACTGACCCTGGCTGCCATCCCTCTCTCACCTGGCTTAGGTCCTGTCAGGATGCCTCATGCTCAGAGAAGCCACAGGCCCTTCTGCCTTGTTTGCAGCCCAGCCCTCACTGCAAAGTGACTACTGGCACATTAAGGCTATTCTCCCTCACAACATGCAAAAACTTGCATGTTTTTCAAACCAAAGTAGCAAGACCTACAGATCTACAGATCCTTGAGTACATGCCAAGAGGCAAAACCGATGAGATCCAACAGCCCTATGAAGAGATGAGAGCTTTTCTCATGGTCACTCTTTTCACCTGCTTAAATGAAGACAGATGAAGATACACAAGCTACGGTATTACCTGGAGATAACTGTTAGAGTTCTTAGACTCTTATATGAAACTTTAATGTCTGGTAGATACTCTTAACATTGAAAATGTTCATTGAAATCAAAAGGAGTGTGGTATGGAACTTGTAAGGCAAATATTTTCAGCATAAAAAAGGCAATAAGGACATACTGTTCCGAACTAATGAAGTAATTACTAAGACAACCAAAATTACACAAAAAATAACACTGTGAAGCAGAACCCTGTTTCAGGACTTGCTTTAAAAAAATCCTCTCTCTCAAAATCTACTTTCAAATTTAATTGTTTTCTTCCTTCTATTTAATAAACATCTCTTGTGAAATCCCAACAATTTAGTATATATTATTCAACAAAATTAGTCTTTGCCACAGATGATAACATTATTCTGATTCAGGAGTACTGGAGTTCACGAAAGCAGAAGACTAAGTTTGAATGGCAACAAAGTATTCTTCTGGTTGATTAAATATTTATACCCATTTGTCATCAAGACTTTAATAAGGAGGAATATAGCCTTTTCACTTTTGTTCAGTAAAGAACTGGCAAAATCTTGCTTTTGTTTAATTTTGAATGCTGGAGTAAAATGCTTCCTGAGACTCTCCTAATGATTTTCCTTTCCTGAACAATGCAGTACAGGAGATACTTAAAATTTACTCTAGAAAGATGATTCCACATTTCAGGTAGACAAATAAGGTTTAAATATTTGCACCCTCCAGAGCTTACAGAAGTTTCCATCAGTAAAACTTCACAGTATCACCATGTTTTCTGCATCTCTCTAGATGTACCATTTTTAAAACTCAAAAAAGTCAGATTAAATAAAGAAAAAGTTACTTCACAGATCACCCTCCAACTATTACAAACAGACTAAAATACATTTCTCACACTTTTAGTACCATGTTCATGAAATGTGTTACAGGAAATAGTCCCATCATCAGTGATTCTTTCAACTTTTTTTTCTATGAAGATACTGGTGTCATTTTTAGGGCATCACTCCATGCACTTATTGCTATACAGACAGAAGCGTAACTGTAGTTTGTCAATTGATTTTCTGACCCTGACATAATCATTTGGTTTAGGACAAGCAGACTATTTATCTGTAAATGACTACATTCAGAACAGCCAAAAAAAAAACCATGTAAAAGGCTGAATTCTTAGAGGAAAAGACAAAACTTGCACTCCAGCCCACGTCACAAGCACAATGATTGTGTTGGTGATAGGGGACACATGCAACAACATACCAAAGAACATGGTCTCCCTTATGATAGACCACAATCATGGAGATAGTAACCAATTGGATGATGAAAGAAAGAGAAAGGTGAAAGCCCCAGGAAAGGTATGTTACTGTAACATCTTGCCACTGCAGGGCTTGGGAGAAGGAGAGGACAATGGATCTGTTTCACAAGAAACATATAGAATGACTTTTTCAATCTCTAGAAATACACCTGTGTGCAGAGAATTTTATTCCTCTGTGCCTCTAAGGGACAGTAATTAAGGCAAACATCTATGGAGCCCCAGCAAGTAAAAAAAAAAATAAATTACTGAGCCCTCAAAGACCTGCAGTGCTTATTGCTGGGCCTCTCTCCAGCTGCTTCAGCAGGAGCTATTGGACTACCAACTTCCTGACTTTAGAAGACTTCATTTACAGCCTTCGTGTTGCTTTACTGTGCAGTGCTGATTGCTGGCTGTCCATCCCAGGGGGTTTCCACTTTCACTTTGGTTTAAGATTATACTACCAGTTTCCTACCTCATGTGCTTGTTATCAGAACTTCTGTCATTGCTCCCTGAGGAGCTGTTTGCAGTTCTTCCTTCCCAAGTGGTTAATATGCTCTTTATTCCTTCCTTTTCAGTCAGCTCAAGGAAAAATGCAAATAAACAGAAACTCTTTGGCAGAAACTTTTCAACAGATACTCTGCTACAATACCTGAGTTTGTGCATGTGTTATCAGCAGTCAGTAAAGATTAATCAGATGTGAGAGTGAGCTGATACTGCCAATCAAAAGAGAAACTAAAATTGTCTACAGAGAGTGCTATGAAAACTGGAACCTACTAGTATTTGGCAGATACAGCCACCCCACAACTTCCCACTTCAGGAACACCTTGCCAGGAATCAAGAGGAATAATCAGGAAACCTAAAGATAGTTGTACTGAAAACCATACCTTGATGAAGTGTCAGAATTGCAGCCTCCTTGCCCACTGAGTCCTCCTTGTCCTCCACTTGCCCCTGAAGGCTAAAGCTCTGTTTTTTTCCATTTGATTATTGTGGAGCTAATGAGTTTGCAAAATATGAGGCTGTGTGTGGTCTCTTCACTACACCTTTTTACAACTGAAAGGAAACTATCTGATTGAACAAGTACTTTAAATTGCATTCTTAGGTGTTCCTTGTACACTGTTGCATCCCCAGTCTTTCAGCCTCTCACAAAAAGCACTTGCCTTCCATCTCAGAGAGTGGATGAATTTTCTGATCCAGGATTTGTTTTTTCACAGACTGGTCAAACACAGACAAAGAACCGAACAGCTTGTTCACTAATTTGAGGGACTATGAAACGCATTTTCTCAGCGGTGCTGCTGAACTCTGTGGAGTTCTCAGCTGAGCAACCTTATGCCTCACAAATCACCATGCCACCACCTTTTGTCCAGCTATTTAACCAGCTGGTTTCACAACATATACCTTATTACAGTCATCCATCATAGTCCTTCACTCTTGAAACTGGAAAGAGGCCAAACTACCACTAATGAGAAACAACTTACCCTACCTACACAAGTAACAAGTAACACAAGTCACTTTTTTTGATACTGTCCTTCCTCTACGTTTGATGACACTATATTTGATTTTCAGAATAGCAATCAGTTCAGTTTTGTAACTGTTTTTCACTGAGACAGTAAAACTTGCTGAGACACTGAGATACTTGACACAAAACATGAACTGTCATACCAGATACATTGTATAAGTAAATTATGTATCTTTCAGCATATTCAAAGTATGTGTTACAAAAGAATGTAAGACCTACTGATGAAAAACACCCTTTTAATTAAATTAATGGGAGATTTTAGGCTTGCCTGGACTTTAGTTTTGACACCACCTCCCACAGCATTCTCCTAGAGAACCTGGCAGCTCATGGCACAGACAGGTGTACTCTTTGCTGGCTGAAAAACTGTCTGCATGGCTGGGCCCAGGGAGCTGTAGTGAGTGGAGTTAAATCCAGTTGGCAGCTGGTACCAGTGCTGTTCCCCAGGGCTCAGTTTTGGGGCCAATCTTGTTCAATATCTCCATCAAGGATCTAGATGAGGGGATTGAGGGCTTCCTCAGCAACTGTGCAGATGACACCAAGTTGGGTGGGAGTGTTGGTGTGCTCATGGGTGGGGGGCTCTGCAGAGGGACCTGGACAGGTTGAACCAATGGGCTGAGGACAATTGTATGAGGTTCAACAAAGCCAAATGCCAAGACCTGCATTTTGGTCACAAAAACCCCAGGCAACACTACAGGCTTGGGGAAGAGTGGCCAGAAAGTTGCCAGGCAGAAAACAACCTGGGGGTGTTGGTTGACACCCAGCTAAATATTAACCAGCAGTGTGTCCAGGTGGCCAGGGGTATCCTGGCCTATTCAGAAATAGTGTGGCCAGCAGGACTAGGGCAGTGATTGTGCCCCTGTACTTGGCACTGCTGAGGCCACACCACAACTAATGTGTTCAGTTCTGGGCCCCTTCCCTGTCAGGAAGGACACTGAGCTGCTGGAGCAGGCTCAGAGAAGAGTAAACAAGTTGGTGAAGAGTCTGGAGCTCAAGTCTTACGAGAAGCACCCGAGGGAACTGGGATTATTTAGTTTGGAGAAGAGGAGGCTGAGGGGAGACCTTATCTTTCTCTAAAACTACCTGAAAGGAGGTTGTAGGAAGGTGGGTGTTGGCCTCGTCTCTCAAGTAAATAATGATACGACCAGAGGAAATGTCCTGAAGCTGCACCAAGGGAGGTTTAGATTAGATAACAGGAAAAATTTCTTTACTGAGAGAGCAGTCAGGCACTGGAATGGGCTGCCCAGGGAGGTGGTGGAGTCACCATCCCTAAAGGTATGCAGAAAAAGTCTAGATCTGGTACTTCAGGACATGCTCTAGTGGGCATGGTGGGTTTTTTCTGGGTTGATGACTGGATTTGGTGATCTTACAGGTCTTTTCCAAATGTGACATTTCTGTAATACTGTGATTTGCCCTATATACATATTTGCAAATGTTTTTTTAAAATATCCCAGAAGTAAAAAAGATAGGTGGTTTTTAAATACTCCGTCACTTTTTGAAGAAATCTTTTCTTCCTTGAACTCATTTTTCCTAACAGGAGATTATAAAAATCATATACCATATCTACTGTATTTATCTCAATTCATAATCTTTCCTGGCTTGCTTCTCAGAGCTATTAATTCAGTACTCCATCTGCTACAGTTGTTTATACTGCAGGTGACATTTATGTCAGGTTTATTTCCTCAGAAGAAAATGCATTAGAAAAGGCAGTCTGACAGGAGGTCTTTACATCCACTTTCACACACTACACACAAAGTATAAAGATCTTCCATGTAACTATTGAAGGAAAACATGGTAGAACGAGTGAAGACAAGATAATGCACCAAACATGCCCTCTTCTTACAACTGAGGTAGAATTAATCACATCTATTACTCAGCCCTCCAGTAAACTTAAAACAAGAGCGTGAAAAACACACAAGTAGACATGAAAACTGCCATCTCACTCTACACTTTTTACTACTTTTCCTGCTTACTGAACTCAGTCTGATATTATTCCTCACACATCCATGAAAACTTCTAGCAACAGCAATACTACATAATTTCTATATAAAAAATGAGACTTAAAATATTTTTATATATTTTTAATTTTACTGTTTATTTCAGCCCTGCAGGGCAACACTTTCTGTGGAAATAACTGCACTACATCAAGCTATTTACCCAATTCAGTTTTCTGCTGATGGTAATTCTTATTTTTTGTTAAAAATAAATTCTTATTTTTTAGATATTTAGACATTTATACCATTTACATAAACTTGGATACATTCACTTGAAGAAGAAAAAAAAAAAAGCAGAGATACTGAAGAAATAAATGTTTCTGAGACCTCTAGTTCTTCCTGTCTTCCAGGCCCAAATTAACTAGAGTTCCCTTCTACCATTCAGTTCATGCTAGGGTGAATAACAGAGAAGAGTAGAAGTAGGGACACCTTGGAAAGGACAAGAACTGGCAAGATAGCACTGGTCACCAAAATAACAGTAGAAAAAATTATTTTTATAGCTCAACTATCATAAACCATTTCTCTATTTTCCTGACATTGGCTCAATGTCCAAGCTGAGGATAAAAGTAGCAGAGAACGCTGAATCAAGAAACTCTCCACCTGGCAGAGTTTAGTAAAATTCTGCTTGCACAGGGAAATATTTACGAAAGAATGGATGGGATTTCTCCTTTTTTCAAGTAAAACCAAACATAAAGACAAAACACCCCTTGGGATCAGCATCACTTTTCTAGTTCTGTGCCTGCCCCAGAAATTAAAAAGAGCAGAGTCAGCAATCTTTCCAACAATTTTAAGCAGCACTTTCTGTTGCTTCAGGTTTCAATGCCAGAGAGAAAATTATCCCTAAATATTTCTATCTGTCCCTTTATTATTTAAAAAAAAAAATAAATCACCAGAGGTGCTTATGACTTCTTCAGCAAGAGCCCAGCCTGCACAGATTATCTCAAATCTGTATTTAGTGTCAGCTTTGCAATTGGACTTAAAGCAGCCCATGTATCACTTCACAGCCCATGCATCATTTTGTAGGATACCTCCTCCACTGGAGGATACCACAAACCCTGTACCGAAGCATTTACAGTATGCTGCTTACTAGTGACAGTCTTCCTAAACAACCATTCCACTAAAAAATTCTATCCACTGAAAGCCATAAGCAGACAATAGCACATCTGGAACAAGGAGATGAAGGACTGCAATTAGCAAGCTCTATTTGAGACTAGCACACAGGAAAGCAGAAAGGCTGGGAAGGCAGCAAAGGCAAGGCACAGTTGCATATCTACTACTTCAGTGCAACCTCCATGGTAGAGCTGGAACTGTGTCAAGAAGAAAGTAGAGGGTTTACATGGTACCACATCTCACAGACTTGGGCCTTAGGGAAGTCTTCCTAGAGTCCAAGATTCTCCATCTAGTCCCCAAAACATTTATATATTTGCAAGTCACAAAGCATTTTGGAGAGGAAATTGTATTGAATATGTATATAGGCATATAATACAGATCACTTTGCATCCCACGAATCTATCTTGCAAAGACAGCTTTGTCAAGGACATAGGCATCTGCTGCCTAACAGGAGTCAAATCTTTTATACACACGAATAACTGCACATCTCTTAAAAAATGTGCTAACCTAACTATATTTTCTCTTGCAAGAGTGACAATCACCTTAGCGTGACCATGCCAACTGTCTTGCCATGAGCTCCATTACCACAATGACTTAAAAAGAGCTACTCTTGTTACTGCACAAACACATAAGGACACCCATGCAAGAACTTTTTTTTTTTAAAGAGCGAATACTCAGATATGTAAAATCTCAGTTGGAAACTGTGTTACCTACAGCATTAATACTCTCCATGAACTGATTTTCTTTTTAAAGTTTTTGATAATTAAATCCCTGGGTATCATTACACAGTAGGTTGACACAGACAGGGCCATGATTCCTGATGAGAAAGAACGACCATTTTATTTTTTTGGCAAAGAACCCAAGCAGGAGAAAGTATACCACGACTCAATTCTTCAGACAGGAGTTATAATGAAAGCAGCAGGTTGCACTTTTCACAATCTATTCTTTCTTATAGTATCAAAGTTGTAAAAACTTATTCTACTTACAATACTGTAGGCACCGCCCACCATCAAAGCCATCAACACTAAAAACTCATAACTCAAGACTAGCAGCTTTTAAGGTATAATTTATAACAACCACTCTTTTGAAGGAAGCCAATAGGTAACATCTGTAGAAACTAAACACTGTATTTTCTTTCAGAGAGGAGGCTGAAGAGTTCTCTTATAAATGTAACTTTATATATATTTATATATAATATAATTTTACCAGCCACAGAGATCTGTACTTCATCATGCCATGCACCACTCATTCAGAGGTGTCTCTCTAGCAAGTAGTTTCTGAACAGCAGTAGAAAAAGAAGTTTCTGAACAAGGCCACAATCACGAGGGCAATTTGACCCCTGGAGAATGTTTGTGAATGAAATTAACGCTTCTGGTGCAACAAGAGCCAAACACAACTGTGCTGTTACAAAAGTATGAAGGCCAGGTTGAGAAGCCACATTAGTAACCATTATTTTTCATCACATGTCCTCAGTGAATAACTTTCTTTCACGATGTTCTTGGTGCTATGATGAACTCAGGAGTAAGCTAATTTGCTCAGATTGATACCTTTAACTTCACTGAGTAAGAAGAAAGAAAAAGGTTAAGAAATACAGCTGTAAGCAGAGCGACACTTCACAGATACTAGCTGCCTACCTGTAATATAACTAGGATGTGTTAGCAGAATGAGACAAGGACTTACTTTGTGGGAAGGGAGTCAGAACACCACAATACATTTGTTTTTTCTTCAGTGTGAACAAAGAAGATGACATCTAAAAATTCTTCCTTACCTAATCCAGTTCGCTTCAGGACTTGCTGTGTTCTCAGCTGCTGCAACAACAAACATAAAAAGCAAAAGCTTGACAGCCTTCCAGACACTTGAGATCTTTGGCATTTTTCCAGCTGTTTCAAAGTAATGGGCTACCCAAGCTAAGAACTGTTCACATCCATGAACACATATTATAGTTCTGTTCTAAAGCTGCTTAACAGCAAGAGTGAATAAGGTGAAAAACGAAGGTTGCATTCCTTACCTGACATAGCTCCTGCTGGCCATATGCTGGATGCAGCAAAAGGTACTGTCTCCCTGAGCAATAAACCTAGAATAGGTAAAGGCTGAATTATTAACAAGAACATGAGGAGGTCTCAAAAGCACATGATGAATGAAACAGAAATTCAAAACTTAGTCTGATTTAGTTTGTAAAGGAAACTTAAGAGAGTTTCCTAAACTCTTGCTCAGTTTATTTATTTCAAACATTAAATGCCATATGAAAAGAAGCAGGATGACTAAAATGGAAGTATCTTGCTTTTATCTATCATTTGGCCATTGTATACATTCCCATTCCATTTGTCACCACTCTTTTCAGCCATTAACTGCTAATGTGCTTCCAAAATTGTGTTTTGGCCTCCAGCTTCTTATACCCCCGACCACAGATTTGTTCTTCAAGCCACTTAAAATTGCACTGCTACAGTTGCTAAGTTAATACAGTATTGCAGGTTTAAAACTGGGTCATCCAATTAACTTTGGATATGGCACAGCACAGCAGGAATGAAATCTATGGATTTCTGGGCAAGGCTGGAACTTCTTTTACATAACTTTGTGTCTTTAGATACTGCTGATAGCAATTAGAAAGTACCAACAGAGTAAGAAATTTGCAAGGATGAAAGATTGACATCAATTTCTCCTTTCAAAAGAGAATTTTCTAGTTCTTTTGTATTCTGTTGTGCAGAATTCTTATTATTACTTGCAATGCCATGCAGCAGGCACTGATCATTAGGATTGTCTTCAGAAAATTACAATATCTATTTGAACATTCACACTGCTCCACCTAAATGCTAGGTTCCTCATTCTCTGGGTGGGAGACACAGGACTCATGTTAAGTATTCAAGTGTTAACATCCACGTGGAAGTTTGATATTTAAACTGCACATTCACAGCACATAAGCAAGTAAGACCGATACGTGGCACATCACGCAGGAAAGGGACACATTCATACTGCTTTTTGTCTGCATGGTACCTCCATGAAACTGGGACTGAAAGCCTTGACTACTCCACCTAAGTATCTCCCCACACCTGGAATTCACCTTTCATTCCTATACCTTGCTCCAAACTCCCTCCTGGTTTGAACATCAGGCAGCCAGAAGTCAGGTGGCTGGCTCTCATATTTAGACACAAAGGAATACAGACAATTAGTTCCTGTCTAGTATGAATAAGCTCTAACTAAGTACAAACCAGCAAGTGTATTTTTCTTAACAGAGGAACTATCTGTTTACAGAGTTAACCTTGCTATTGAATATGTAATTTTCAATAACTGCACACAATATGGGAATAATAATTCAATGCAGATTAAATACAAACAGATCTTTTTCTCACCAAAATACCCAGCTTAATATATTGTTGAAGCTTTCAGCCATTAACATTGACTGAAAATTACATCCCTTTCAACTGTTTCAGGTTCCTTACCACAGAAATCTCTGGGGGTTTGGTGCAAGTGGTGCTCCGTGAATTGGAGGGGTAAATTATTCCCTATGATTGCTGCTGCAGTAGTGGCATGACCAGGAGACTGAGATGGAATTTTCTTGTGAATCATGGAAACTGTGTGTAAGGTGAGAAAGGTCGATGAAAAATCAAAAAAGTGTGTCCACTCAGAATGTTAGATAAACAGCTGCCTGAATAGAGTGACAGCAGTAATCATCCCATTATCTGAGGTGCACTGAACACATTCACTGGTGTACTAAATGCACGGCTCTCCATAGTCTACAAGTTACCATCAGCACAAAAAGAAAGAAAAGGAAATAATTTCCAGCTACTTCTATTGTCATCAACCACAATGCCATCAGCACAAGACCGCAAGCAACTGTTTTCCACAGCCTTACACTTTTTCTTGATATTCTCACCAATGAAGTAGTGTTTGCAAAGGCAAAAGGAACAGTGAAAGATGCAAAAGGACATGTGCTAGCTTTAAATCTTTTATTCTGAGATACTTGTATCTCAAGACATGCTCTACAACTAAATGCAACTCCTTTTAGTAATTCGTATCAGGTGATGTCAGGAGATGTGTTTATTTTCCTAAGTCTTCATCCATTTCATAAGAAACATTGTAAATTTAATGCAGCTCAGTGTTTTCAAATGTGCAGTTCTGCAAACGCCTCATTTTCCCACATACAATATTAATACTCTCTCTCTCCACACAGTGGGGTACAGTCAGTGCCTAAAGAAGGAACAACTGGGGGAAGGCTATAGAAAAAGAGAACCAGCCAGCAGGAGCCTACTGACATGCCTTGTTCCTTACAAATCTGTAGCAAAGAATGAGAAATCTCATACTTTCTCCCCCTTAAACTGCTGTTACCACAGGGCAGTTTTCAGCATGTATGGCCTTACACAATGCATTATTCAGAGCACACTTCCCCAGAGAGGGGAAAATTCCTTGCAAAAATTGTTCGCAATTAAGCAGCAGCAGTTTCTCAAGATATTTTTGAGGGCACGTTAGTCCTAAAGCCTTGCTTACTTCATGCTGCATCAGGTTCATTGTGGGGTTTCCTTTTTTTCTTTCCAAAGTACCACATATATGTCACATCACTCCAGACAAACCACCCTTTCCCCACTATTTGTGTCACTTTTTCAAATCACAAAGCAAGAGCTGTGCAGATGTGAAAGTTGCTCAAAAGGCAGGACAACCTAGGAGAGAACTAGCAGGGTACTGATTTAATGCATTAGATGGTTGATTCACCATTTCTACCTGCAGGGTAGTCCTCTCACCTTTCACAAACAGCAGAATAGGTACTTTCCTCAGCTGCACATTGTAACTCCTGAGGTGACCACCACCTTCTTCCTATCTTCCCTCCCCATTTTATGAGCTAACTAGCTTTATCAAAGAGCACAGTGATAACCCACCACAGCAAATGAGTCCATCTATTTGATTCCTCCTGTTAGCACTATGAAGATGATGGGTCCGTATTTTAGTCCGTAACACAGAAGTCTACTAAAAACACCCACTCTGAACCTGTGTCAAGGATGACTGTGGATACACTGCAGCTTGCTTCTTCTGCTGCAGTACAGCTCAAGTCAGTCTCATGAAAAGGAATTAAACAGTAACAACAACAAAAGAAAACTTTCTACTACATGAAGTGATGACTGTTCCTGCAACTACAGAGCATTCCCAACTTCCCTGAAACTATTCACCCAAAGGTGCCTTTCTGTTCTTTGGCTCTTCATTTCTGAAGTTCTGCTGCAGAACAGAATGTTAAGAAGTGTAGTGCTCACCTGACCAGTTATGCTCAGGGTTTGTACAAGGCTTTTTTCCCTCTTCTCCTTTTTTCTTCTTTTCTCTTGCTGATCAGTAGGTTCTCTGCACATCTCACTTTCTCCACTGTTGTATTTCCTTGGATTAAATCATTAGAATTCACCTCTAAGGAAGGGAAGTTGGTAAGAACTAATGAAAAAGAAGATACAGGCAAGCAGTGTATCACACTAAGAGTGTTCAGATGACAGCTTAAAACTAGAGTTGGAAAAAAAAAATCTCCAGCCAATTTTTAAAGTGGAACAAAAGCAAACCAGTATCATAATTTTCAGTGCTTCAAAACCTCTTCCTGAACCCAAGGTTCTTTGATTACCTGTACAACACTGCACAGTGTATTGGCACTTTGTTAATTTTTCCCTTCTCTACTTCTTTAGCAGCAGAAAGATGGTAAATAAAGTAACTTCTGGTTTTGTGACACAAAATGTTTCTCTTCCTCAGACAAGCCTGCACTCAACAGCCCCTTGTTAGTGAGCCTCTTCAGGCATTAGCAAAGCAAGATTCATTGTTTTTGTCCAATGAACTTTTAAATCTGAATGCATTTGGCAAAAACACTGCAAAACTGGTTATGGCAGCTCTTAAAGCAACCAAACAGCCACTGGGCAGGTCACTAAATCTTCTCTGTTGTTGGAAAGTCAGCAATACAGGTACAACAACTCTTCTTTTCCTTTCTTTAATAATTCCATACCTGTATGTACCAGGGAGGGAAAAAAACCCCTACGTATATTTGCTTAGAAGAATTTCTAAAATATTAGAGTATTTTCAATTGAATTTATGGTTCACTATTCACTAGTAGGTCGTTTAAAGAAGTACTAGAAACCAGAGCCAGGTCTACTTTGGTACTTAGGGAACTTAAAGAGACTTCAGTTATTCACGGCTTTGTCCCGATGTGCCTGAATCCTCTGTCACGCCTACTCACTTCTCGCCTTGTAGTATCTTCTGCCATTTTTAATCATTTAACCACGGAGATTTTTGTTCTGTTTGAGAAATTATTAACTACAGATTTTGGAAAAATATGTACAGGTTGCTGGAACCTGCGTTATTCGGGTACCCTACGGCGTAGGCACAGGCGCGGCCCAGACGGGCGCCAGGCAGCCCAGGCCCCCCCCGCCCCACATCCCCTCAGCGCTGCGGCTGTCTGCAGGAAAAGGCCTGATAAGGACCCTAGAAGTAATGTTCAGTGAGCTTTTAAAGAAAGAGGCAGGAGCAGGAAATAAAGTTCATATGGAGAATTACTGGCAGAGGGTAGAGAAGTTCTCTCCACTGCGGGGGCGGTGAGACACGGGCACAGGTTCCCCGGGGAAGTTGTGGGTTCCACCCCCCTGGAAGAGGTCAAGACAAGGTTGGATGGGGCTTGGATCAACCTGGTCGAGTGGGAGATGTCGCTGCCTAAGGCAAGGGGCATTGAAACTAGATGGCCTTTGAGGGCCCTTCCAGCCCAAACTATTCTATGATTATATGATAATTAGCATTAAAAAGGTTTCACTGAGACTCACTTGTCTGTGTGTTGAGGTCATTGCCCAGAACAATCAGTGGGGAGTGCAGCTCCATCTGTGTTCTGAGAAATGGGTTCCAGTGAAGGAAATTATTTTATAAAGCACTTGTACCCCTTGGGAGTGGAGCATGGATGAGACTCCCCCATCTTTGAGCTTCTCCTTTTGTACCTGTTAGTCTTCATTTGAGCTCAGGCATAACTATTTTCCAGATTGTCTCTGGTTGCCTGATGAGAAGAAATTCAGGTGGGTATTTCTCTGATACACTTTTCTTTGTTTAGAAGGAAACCACAGAGAAACAAGTGGGAGGCTGTTCCTTAGCTCAATATGCCAATGCTTTTTTCAAGTGAGCACATCACACGGTGCTCATTCTCATTCAGCTTTCTGTAGCAGTCTCTGTAAGCAATTTGCCAGCTCATCATAACTAACCTCTGCTTCTTCCAGAGAGTTTTTTATTTTATCTGTCTCATACAGAGACATGCTGATTCATAAGATAAGCAGAAGTCTATTTTGGTAGCCAGAAACAAGCTGTTGGGCTCTGATCAGTCTCGTCTGGGGGCTGTGTTTTGGGTGACATTTCCTATCATTCTAATTTAATCTGTTAGAAATGAAGAGCAACTGCTGTATTCATCAGCTTCAGTGAGGTCTGACTCACTCCACAGCATCCCATAACACTTCAAATATGAAAGCACTGTATCAGTTCTTGTCTATGTTTAACTAATAAGTAGTCTGTAAGTAATCTTCATATACATTAAAAAAAAAGTATGAGGAGGGCTTTATATCCATATATATTTCCATAATTATTTAAGATGCAAACTTTAAAGACTGAGGGGAAACAACATTTCTCCACAGAACTTTTCTAGCACCACCTTTATCCATTGTTGTGCTGGTTTTGTTTTAAAAAGGCAGTAGTTTCTAATCAGCGAATGGTCATCGTTCTGACCAAAGTACAGTAACTTCTTTGTGCTTTGTAATCCTAAAGACACACATTTTTTTCCAGCATTCACATTCTGGTAAATTACATCAAGATAATCCTCTGTCAAAATGGAGAGTTACTGAAGCCAAACCTTGATTCACATGGTCAGTAGGAAATAAATATAAATCCTAAGCATTTTCTTTGACTTTAGCCCATGACAGCATCAGAGAGAAACTGAGGTGATATGAGAGTCTACAGAAGCTTTGCTGAGCAGTGCTCCATTTCATACTGTTACTGTTTTTTGTTGAATTATTTTACAATGGAGTATACAAAGTCTTAATAACAATTTCTCTGTCTGCAATTGTAAAATTGTAAAATAATCCCATAGTATACAGGATTATTATAAACACTTTAAAACACACCTCTGTTGTGCATAAGGTTCTAAAATGTTAGTGTTCCTTATCAATTTGTGTAAAAAGCACCTAAATGTGAGCAAAAATAAGATCTGTATGCACTATTCTGCACATTTACACACAGTATTCTCCAGAAATCTTTTATAAGAATCTAGAAGCTCTACAAATTCCGATTTTTGACAGATTCACATTGATTTTTGAACCATAGAAATTTCCTTGATTATATCATTTGGCTCATACAATCTAGACTTTCATGAGCTCTGTAACAAAAACTCATTTACATCTTGATTTTCTTGTATTTCAGTCTTTTGAGTTTGTTTCCCTTCACCTGCTTACTTTGTTCTGATGTTGATGGTTTTTCCCTCCACTTTCACTAAGTCCTTGCAGGACAACCAGATTCACTTTTCCAGACACTGTCAGTCTGTTCACTGATTCTGTTGCCAGTCAGGGTCAGGATGGTAACTGCACTGTACTGGAGCTAAGTGAGTGGTTCACTTACCTACTTCATATCCTGTGGTGGATTTCCAAACAGACAGTGCTCTTCCATGGTGCTGGAGTTTTCTTTGCAGTAGCTTTTTAAGTACAGCTGGAATTCACAACTTGCCAGTGGAGTCATCCATGAATCACAGAAATACCTCAATAAGGAATATGAAAAGGCAGTAAAGGATTTAAAATAAATAAATAACAAAAAACCCCCCACCTTAATTTGAACTCAACCATTTCAGCAGGAATAAATTTCAGATCACATGACCCTTCAATTTTTCTAACAATACACAGGTTAAAGGAATAAGTTTCTTTTCAGCCATGTTCTTTACTGGCACCTACACTTCAAAGGTCTGCCTTGGATAGCAGACTGATAATACTGTTTGCAGTAATAGGAAGTGCTGTCAAATCCTAAGCTAGGTGTATGTGAATGTTGCTTATTCTGAAGCCAGACTGAAATGAGCCATATTTAAGTGCAGCCATTATTTTTTGTTGCTGCTTGCAAATCTCCTGTAGAAAAGAACAGAAAACAAGGAAATAATTTGCCATTTGTATGGTCATGGCTAGATGCTAAAAGGTGAAAAGCTATTATTAAATGAAATTTTATAAAATGCTATAGTCTTAATTATTGAATGGGAATGGGGTGCTTCTTACAGAATAAATAGTCTACAATATTTGAGTTTTTCCAAAGTGTATTCTATGGAAGCCTTCAGTTGCTGCCCATTAAGTAGGTTTTGTGGGCTTTTTTGTGAATCTGTTAATGTTTAAATCGACATACAGTACTGACTTGTGGTGAAACATGTAACAAATTATAAATGGAAATATTTTAATCATAAAATGTATTATAATGGAACCTTTTCTTTCTGCATTTAAGAAGCTGAGATACAACGATGCTTTATGATTTAGACTCTTTAAATCTCATTTAAGTGGACATACACAAACATTTATCACTACAGTAAATCTCTTTAAATGTCTGGAGGGCTTCATGATTTTTAAAATTCTGTTCATCTCAGTGTGCATTTTTCTTTGCCCGGAGATGGGCTTGTGATTACAAACAGAATGCATGATTGCATTAACCTACACACATCATAAACACTGGTGAATCAGAATTTAATGTAATAATATTAAATGGGTTAGCTGGAGGGGAAAAAAACAGTTGCTGAAGACTTCGTTGAAAATCTTGAGGCAGTTTTTAATTCTGGCTGTGCAAATATGGATATAGCACTCTGAACTGTAAATATCTCAGTTAATGCATATTGTGTCATATTGTCTTGTCCTACCAGGTCACATCAGTGCTGCTCCAGTTTTCCCTTTTTAGCTTTTAAATAAATGCAAACGGCACCTTGTTCAAGGGTTGTCACCATCATGGAGAAAATAAACATTAAAAAAAACCTCTGTAGTTCAACCAGTTCCTTACATGTCTCTTTCTTACCTCAGGAGTTCACCAGCCTTCTGCTTCATCAACAGAGAACTGTTAAATGAAGACTTCGCTCCATCAGCTCTTGCCTCCTCTTCCAAATTGGGGCATATTTTCTTCACATGGGAACATCCCACATCCTGCCTGCTGCTTTTCTAATCTGCATCTCTGCCTAAAAGTGGGATTGCTGC
Source organism: Florisuga fusca (assembly GCA_038090715.1). Taxonomy (NCBI): domain Eukaryota; kingdom Metazoa; phylum Chordata; class Aves; order Apodiformes; family Trochilidae; genus Florisuga; species Florisuga fusca. The sequence continues at coordinate 4,844,555 of JAAWXA010000031.1, read as the reverse complement.
ATATCTGAGACCAACACAATAAGGTACAGGGAAGGATACGGTGTTCAGAGGCCATGGTGTACTGTCATTTCTGTAACTCCTTGAGAAAGTCCCAGAGCCAACTCCTAGTCCTAAATCTGGGTTCAGTCTGCAAGAGTCAGGACCCCTCAAGGAAACAAAGCTGCCTGTTATCAGGCTGCTGAGGCAAAGCCCAGACTGTCTTCTCTGTCCTGGAGCAAGCAAAATGCTTTACTTCAGAGCTGTCATCTCTAAAACATAATTTCCTCTCAAAGCCCTTCCCATCCTCAAGTGCCCCTGCGTCCCATTCATCACCTGAGAGGAGAAATGGGACACGTGCAGGTACAGATCCAGTAAGCTGTGTCCAGGGTGCCTACAGGACAAGGTCTTACTGCAGTTAGGCTTTCCTAAGACACTGATGTCTGAAACAACAGCTCCTAGCTTTAGTGTGTCTGTGCATACTTACTCTAGCTACAGCTAGTTGTGTTCTCATTTGCACTAGTAGAAGAAAAATGCTGAATAAAAAAACTACTGAAGTACCTGAATACAGAGGACTGCAAAGGCAAAGCAACGGAGATTTACAGCATGGATTCAAAGCAAAAAAACCCAACCAAACACCAAAAGAAAATTAACCGAAAAAAACCCCAAACCCAAAACATTCTTCATCAGTGAATGAAGGAAATAAAATACCAGCAATGTATATAAGAGTGGATTCCACTGTCTCTGAAATCACTAGAAGTAGTAGGAAGAATATTGGAGCTTTACACATATATTTAAAGATGATTTAAAAGACAATCCAGAGGCAGCAGAGTAGTCAGATAAAAACTATAGAAGTGCAGCAAAATAATGTAGGTAGCAGCACAGCATTAAAGAGTAATTATACTTCCATCAGGAAGGAACAGGAAAAGCAGTTCAACAATCAAATAGTTCTAGCCAAGGCTGTAGTACATAACCATAGTCCAGCCCTTGCAAATCATAAGCACAAACTGCAGACCTCAGGCAGATGCCTGGAAACAGGAGGGGAGATGGAATTCCTGATGTAGAGACATCACTGAACTGTAGTGAGTTAGTATGATATTGGATTAATTCCCAGCTGTAATCTCCAGAGGAAAGGTGACTCAGAGGACTTAAAAGCTACAAACAAACACCCATAGAAGAGCATACACACAGTGTATTCTGCTCAACATTTGCAAAGAGAAGGATCAGCAGAAATTCTATCAAGCATGTGTGCCAGTGCTGTTACACAACACCACTCAAGTTACCCACATATCATAAACCCTTTTTTAATTTTGAAAAGCTGGAATGTGATGCCTCTAAGAGTAATCCTTAGTCTGGCTTTGTAGAGCTTACTTCAGAGGTAGCAGTAATATGACTGGGAGTGCCATTACAAACCCCTCATGGCTATATCAATAATTAGTGCTGGGCAAACTTGGAATAATTATTATGCTTAAGTCTCTGAATTTACCCTTAGCAGATGAACATCAGAACCACTGAGTGGTCTGTGCCCCTCAAATGGTAGGCCTGGTTGAATGTGCAGTACATTCTTAACAAGTTTGGAAGGTGAACTTCTCCAAGTAATTGTTTCCCTTTCTCAAAGTTCTTTCTCCTTCCCTCCCATTTTCTTTCACCAGTCATAGAGAAAATTAAAAGCTAAAGGATAAAGTAAAATGAGATTTTATTTTGTGTTAACAACATCCTATGCAAATTCCAATAATTACAGTGTGTATTATTTTAATAAGTAGCAGTGCTGGGCAAGAGAAATCTACTGTTCTTTATTTGCTGCTTTTCTTCTTACAACTAATGTGTTGCCTTAGTGTTCAAAATCCATCACAGCTGCCACACACTTGTAAAGGTAAATCACTTGAATGTGCTGAGCTTTCTTCTATTTATTGTTGCTAGGGAACCACCTGGTTGGTATTCACCAATATAACATGTCTTTTGACACGTATTTCTGAGGACCAGATGCAACCCAGCAGTGCAGCATTCAGTGAAAAAAATGTATTGCAGCATCCTTGGAAATATATTCACACAAAATAATAGCATTACTGTAGTACTTCAGCTTGAGATTGTTTTAGATTTTTTGTTTCTTTAGACAGATAGGAATTATAAAATTACATGTAATAATCCAAGTAATATTCCCTAATTCTGTGCACAGTTTAAAAACAAAGAACCTCAGGCTATGAAATAAGTGTTGTTAAAATAGCACAAATACAGTTTATTGTTTTACAGTACTCTTTTCCTTGTATAAGGAAAATTTTCTGTACGAAATCTTGCTATTATCAGTTACATCACCAAAAAAACCCAGAACAACCCGAGTAGGAACAAAGTGCAAGTATGAACCATTGCTGAATATTCAGGTACCTATTTGGATAACATCAGTCATGTGCTGGAAAGTATCGATTGTACAAATACAGCACTAGAGTCATGAAAGGCAGTAAGCATCTTTGACTCTCAGAATATATTTGTTTCTTGAGACAGCAGCTTCTGGCAGGATAGAAGATGATACCTCTTCAGCATCTCCACATCAAGTCCAGAGTCATGCCTGACTATGGAGAACCAATTTTAATTTTCTGGTGATTTTGATTACTGATAAAGTATCTGTGTAGGAAGAAGTGACATTTGAGGCTGGAGACAGCAAAGCATGGTAACATGCAGAAAGCACGAAAGTGAAGCATGAAAGGGTCATATCTCACTCAAGTCCTGGGTGCATTTGCATTTCTTTGATGATGGCAGATCCCACTACCTGGATGCTGTAACACCAGTTGGTCTGCCATCACAGAGAAGCACTTGATTTACTTGCTGAACCAAACAGGAGTTGTTCCCTGTCTTAAAGGAGCTTACAAGTTAAGCATGAGACAAAACCAACAGGATAAAATGGACAGCTAGGGAACCTAAATGAAACAACAGTCTTCACAGACTTTTCAACTGCCCTGAAAATCTTACTTGTACTAAACCTGCATGTTTTTAGTTCATATGATGCTTAACTTTACAGCAGTTCCCAACAAGTACCTTGTTACAGAGTTTTCCAAGATTAAAACAGGAGCTCTGTACTGACTTCTCAAGAGCAATGAGAAGTCCTTGGACACAGACAGAATCTTTTAGGGCCTGTGGAGATACCATGAAAAACTGCAAAGCAAGTTTTACATTTTCAAAGCTCAGGTATGACAAATCTAAAATGACTGGAACCATAGAACAGGAAAGCAGCCACTGCCTCTACAAACTAGTTTTCAAGCTGCACCCTCTGGCTGTCTCTTCATAAAGTGCTCTGAGAGAATGTAATCATATTGGCAAGGTATTGTTAGACAGTTCAGAGGCATCTCCAGCTATTTTAGGGTTCTTTTGTTGTGAAATAGTAGGAAAACATGGTAGTTCATATACAATATGGAGACAGAAAAAGCATAAGGAGTGGCTGCATTACATTGAGAGAGCCCCAGGTTTTCAAAGAAACAGAGGGAAAACACTTTTCACAGCAAACCTTATTAGTGGCTTCAAGAGCCAGGGGCAAAGAATTTTCCTTGATACCTGAAAAACAGAGAAAGGCTCAGTAACTATTTGCCAATACTTACTTGCAGCCCCCAAGAACACGTTGTTCTGATTTGGTAAAGTGCTTCAGTACACAGCTTCATGCACATTTGGTCACTACATTTAAAGCTAAATAGAGAGAGTAGATAATGCCCAACATTTAGATAAAATATCATCAAAATAAAGGTAATGATATTTTTGTGAGGGTTTTTTTCCAGTTTTATTCTATGAAAAGTATCTTGCTTTGTGTGGAAGTAAAAAAAATTAAAAGTCCAACCGTGAGGAATAAGGCCAGCATTTTTTTTTTTCAGTCAAAATTATTAGCTTAATAAGCAGGAGTTGAAAGCAGTTCTACAATGGGAAATGCATTAGGCAGCAGGAGGTGTAAGCAATTCCAGTAGTAAAAGTAATAAGAAATACTGCATCATAAGGAATTGACTGAGGGATTTTGATTTTACAGGAAAACCCAAGAAATTCGTGGTCCATGACAAGAGGAAATGGAAAGAAAAAAACAAACAAAACCCAAAAACAAACAAAAAACCCCAAAACGTTTTAGCTTTAGTTCTTAAAACATCTGTTTCCATACTCAGTAAAACCAGAAGGGTTTACCGTCCATGTGGTACATACAAGAGATGAAGATAAAAGGAATAATAAACTGTTTATTAGGTAGTAAATCATTCAATGATGCGAGAGGTTTCCATGGAACCAGCTCCCATTTTCATGAATTAAGAGACCAGACTGTGCTACATCAAGTGACAGAATTACAGGAAATGGCTTTTCACATGATGTTTTTATGAAAGCTCATTTTGAGACATTTTCACTGGGACTCAAAGCTAAATTTAAAATGCTTTTCAAAAGAGTGAGGTTTTTTTCACATTTTCCTGTACCACATAGACCATACATTGCACAAATCATGTTTTAGACTATTAAGATAAGCTTTTTCAAAGTAGTGCTTATTTAACAAGATTCATTTTTGCTTTTTCAGTAATAATTCAAAGAAACCCTACACTGTGTGGCATTAAATCTCCTGAATAGTCTTAGTGATAAGAAAGTACAAATGATACAGTGAATAAAACAATAAATTAAAAACCTATCAATTAAAAGGATTTTTAAGATTTATTAGAACACCCTGGCCATTTATATAGCTATGAATTCATGACGTGTTTGAATACTCTTTTTCTACTTAAGACCATCCATTTCCAGGAATTCATCACTCATACAAACTAGCAAGATGACATTATAGTGGCAGAGGAGGCAAGGGGCTTGTCTCAGTGTACAAGTACTTACAGGCAAACAACTGCCCATCTCAAGGCCATGCTCAAGGCCCTACCAAAATGAGGCATTCCTGTAGCATGGCCTGCAGACCAGCACTGTGGGACTCACTGACTGCAGTCAGCAATCCACAAAACAGAGACTGTCACACAGAGCCAGCCTCCTGAGGACACACACTCCTCCAGATCCTGCAGAGCTGTGAACCTCCTTACACTGGGTCACAGCTCATTCCTGGGTTTTTCTTGCTTTACAAATATAATTTCATTCTTATCTAGGTTAAGATAAGGGAGCCTCAGGGAGGCTCCCCTGATCATTACCTCTGCCTCCAAGAAACAGAAGTGAAAAGCAGGACCATAGAATCTGGGTTAGATGAAAATTAGATCTAAATAATACCAACATCAGCACAAAACGCATGGTCTCCTCTGGCAGCTATACACACAGCACGAACTTGATCTCATGAGATACCAGAGAATAGCAGTTGTTGGATACTGTAGCAAAAGACCCTCTTTTTAAAGGAAAAATGTCACATGCTTGTGAAATGCTGTGAGTTACCGAAGATTTTTACTGCAGAGGTAATGAAAATGTTCACTGAACATTTCACCACTAAAAACCCTGCTTTTATCCAAAGCTCAAGGTCAAAACAAAACTGTTTCACCAAATTTCTTAAAGGCCAAAAGAAAAGGAAGAATTTAATACATAAATATATACATACATCAAATTGAAGTAATAGTTATTCCAGATACAGATTTGACAGAAGATCAAGCACAGTTTTCCCAGAAGTACAGTTTCTCAAGTCAGCATTTTAATTTTAGCAGTTTGCAGCAACGATGCTGTGATGGCTGGCATTAAATTAAGTACAACTTTTAAGTGGTACAGTTACCAGTAAATTAAAAGAACCCAAATTACTAATGCAAAGTATGATTGCGTGTAAGTGACAAAGAAAAAAAAAACAACCTACCACATTTACTCCCTATGGCAAGTACTTTGCATGCATAAACTTTTGACATTAAATAACTGCCTGGCTATTGGGAAGAGTTCAACATTAACCACATTTTGGATGACTGGGGTAGAGAGGAAAAACATCACAAACACACAGATTGACAGTAGACTTTTATTAACATATCTTACAATGTCAATTACTGTATTCCTAGTTTTATGCTCTTCTGATGTGTTATAAAGATTGATTTAGATTCTACAGTAATGTACTGTACTTAAATGATCATTCATACAGGATATCACACCAGAATATTTGAGTAATACACGCACACACCACTCTAGTTTGGACCTGTTATTTTTCAAGGTTAGCTTAATAAAGTAGGATTTAAAAAGTTACGGGGGAAATCAAAATTCTTGTTTAGCAGCATGCAAGGACATTCAAGTACAATTTTTCAACCAAGAGATTTTGTTGTTGTTGTTTTTAAACCGACTGGTGACTAATTCACCAGTACTAAAATAAACACCATGAAATACCCGAATGTTAAAGTTAAGGCCAATAGTTTTACTTCACAACCATATGCACAACCAGAGAACATTCCATTTTAAATAAAACACAGTAATCAAGTTCTGGATACGTTATCTCTTGTAAATAGAGCATTGGAGCTTCAAACTACAGATTACTGAAGTTCGTGAGCCCTGTAATATTGTTATGCTGGAGATGTAAAGAATCTTTTTGCTCTTTAACCACATTTACAAAATGGCCTGATACTCATAATGAGCTATGCAAAAATATTACAGTCAGAACTTATCATACAGTATCAAAAAAGTAATATTTTGGAAAAGACATAGCCATTTAGTTGGTGTAACAGAGTAATTCTAATCTTACAGGAAGTACTGTAATACTTTTGAAATATTTATATATTTATACGTAGTATAAACTTCAGCATTCTTTATTGTGGGGTGTTTTGAATTGCAGATATCCAGAAATTATAATTTCTAGTTACTAACTTTTCCTTCTGTCCATTCTCCTTGATTGCTATACAGTCATTTTATTTCCCCTATAGACTTTCCACTAGATAATGACTTCCACGGGGGCATTGTTTCCATTGTATATGTGGTTTTATCATAAGATGTTTTTATTTTACACATACAAATTTTATTTTACACGCAAGCTATGAAAGTCAAAACTACCAGGAGCTGCTTGGTAGTACTGTATGAAATAGCCAACAAATGTCCAACACTTGTGAAAAACATTAGTAGCATTATATTACATACCAGTATTTTAACTGTAATCTTTCCTGTCTACTTACACTGTGGCATTTAGCCCAGTCATGCCCATTCTCATGAATTTTTTTTACCCCTTGAAACAAAAACTGTTTTGGCATTCATCCAACAAGGCTGCATATGCATTAGTTGTTCATCTACACTATCCTGTTGATTTTTTTTTTTCCTTTTCAGGAAACCAAGCAGAAAGAACAGTGATTACTATAAACAAATAAAATGTAGAGGAACCTCCTGAAATGACAGGGAAGATAAAAAATTATGTTTCATTTGCAGAATAGCCTGCACATTCCTTATCCCATCACTCAGAAGCATAGATCTGGTTTGAAATTACAGGCAAGCTTATGGTTGTTATGTTTGTAACTAGGATCCACTATGTTGGGCACCATATACATTCTCTATATACAGGAATTTCTGTATGCGCTATCACTGACAGTTTATTCAATTGATAGGGGGGAAAAATACCTCCTCTCTGGAAAAAAAAAAAAAAAAAAGTATTCTGGATTACATTAAGAACAGTAAGATACCTAATTTACAGCTATTTCACTTCTTTATGGAGCAAAAAAATTGTTAATTTCCTGAGAATGCGTAAGTTTTCAGTAATGCCTGAACTGTTTGAACAGACTTCTCATGAGGTCTCTTTAAAATTCAACTTTCAGACCAATTGTTACCTTGCAGTCTCACAATTGTTTTACAAACCCTGTCTAATTACAGCTGTGTATCAAGCAAAAAACCTCAAACCGACACAAAAAAGGCAAATAAATTTTATCCAACATATTTAGTAGATGTAGTAGACATGTACACTGTTTCAGCAAAAATTGCTAAAAACTCAACTCCATGCAGAGAAAAATAAAAACCCAACAGCTATCCCTGGAGCCTGTATTTTACTGTAAGTAAAATTTGTGCTTCTTAACAATTACGGGCTTAAAAAAAAAAGAAAAAAGAAAAAAGAAAAATGGACTACTGAGTGCAATAGATTTCTCACACAATTTTTATGATTTAATTTCAAATTATTGTATCATTTAGTAGCAGCAGCTAATTTTGCAAAAATTTTACATGTTGACAAAGCTCCACTTCCCTTTTAAGCCCGTACCCCACTCTACCCCAAGGCAAAGAGCTAAACTCCCATTCAATTAAAGCTATTGTCAGTCAAGATGCATTCACTCATGGGAACAGCAGTGATGTGGTGTGCAGAGGATGAGGATGATGATTCACAAGCCATTATAATGTGGCCCCCATCGTTTATTGATGTGATCAAAAGTATGAGACACCCACTGCTGCTCAAGCACTTTGTATCTTTCCTTGCATATGTAGAGGGGTTTACCACGCCTGTAGGGGAAAAAAAAAAGTTAATATGACAAATAAATGGAAAACTGCTTCATGGTATAAACAACACACTATATATAGACTCACACAATTTTTTCTTTTTTTCTTTTTTTTTACCCCAGAGGAAGTAGGATTTTGGTTTTCTTTTTAATAAAGATAACTGCTGGGACTTCCCTTCTTCCCTCTTGGATAGCAGAATCCAGGAACATGTAGCTTGGAAGCAATATTCCTTTTCTATACTGGAATCCAACTGCACATTTTAATTAGAGGCCAAACAACAACTTTGGAAGAGACATGTCTCCCAATGCAACACTCACTGCATTAACTGTCATTGAACTGACTGTCACTGGGAATGGCAACACAGACATCAGTCTGTTGGGAGCCTGGTGTGGATAACTGAGTAATCATCATTACATCACTTTGGGGCCAAAACAAATAAACAAAACCCTTAAAAAAAAAAAAAAAAAAAAAAAGTATGAAAACTCTCAGTCCAGCTTGCAGTAAATGTGGATTATCCACTCAAGGAAGGTGAAGATCTATTGTTATCTATGACTGCATATATTGCATAACATAAAACTCACCTACACAGAAGGACAACAATGAATCACACTTGTCATGTAGCAACAAAAACATTACCTAAGATCTCTGTCTTCTTCACCATGTGCATCAAGATAAACAGAACCCCAAAGGCAGAAGCGATGGCCTCGTATGATGATGATTACAGATGCATTAATCAAAAGAAATATTCCTGTCCCAGCTCCACAGTTTTGAGAATGCTGTAATATTATAAGTGTAGGGAAAGATTACATTAGTGTCTGTCGACATGATAACAAAAAGGATTTTAAAAATAGTAATTAGTTTTCCATGAAGTAACATACATGTTATTTTACTAAGAAACAGTTTGAGAAAGGACGGCCTGCCCCGAATTCTCCAAACTGGAACTCCAGTTAATATAGCAGTCTTGTGCTGCTATATTAACACTTGCATACAAAAAGAGTTCTCTACTAAAAAAGGGAAGATATTCCTTAACATGGAGAAATAGAATTACCTAACAGAAATGAGCACTATATCCTCTACAATATTTTGAAATTGTTGTTGTACAGGAAACTATAGCATGTTCAAGTAATTTTCATAGATAGCAAGAAGAGAAAGTATTCAGAAAAATGTAATATTACCCCTTTCACGTTAGTGTCTACTGGTAAACACTTGTTTTTTCAATCCATGCTCACAGATCAAAGTCAAAGGCTTTAAAATTATGCTTATCTGCCCATAGTCTGCAGATCACCAGTAGATGGTCAGGTGTACCAGACAGTACTCCAAAGGAAGGGAAAAAACCCATGCACATTGATAATTGTATGTATGCAGAAAACGAGGAAACAAACCAGGAAAACTGATATAATATATGAACAGTCAGAATGTAGACAAATACTCGGTTATGAATCAAAGCCATGTGTCAACATGACACAACGTAAGAGTTTTCAAATGGGGGAAACAACAGGTTATGGCCTAAAAAAGGTGAATACAGTTGCTCTCTAGAATCCAGTCTCATTCTTTCTATCTATCAGACATAAGCAATATAACATATAATGGTCCCTTTAAAAGTTTTATATTAAGGTCCCTTCCAACCCAAATTATTCTGTTGATTATATAAACATGCTTTGGAAATAAAACCATTGAAACTGAGCAATGGAATAATGAACTATCCAGGAGTGTGAAAATCAATTACAGAATCTGAATTAACTCTCTTACCAGTACACATTCACAGTAACTCTGTTGTTTGCAGCACAGTCCTTTCAAGCATACAAAAGTACCACAAACTAGACAAACAGCAGGGTCTTTAGGAACCTTGGTACAAACAGTACAAGTCTTTCTGTGATAATACTGAAAAATGGTATTATAATTCTCAGGCAACTGGAGGAGGCGTGGCAAACCCCACTTGGGCTCCTGGATAAGCAAAGCCTACAAGTAAGATAAGAACAATATATCAAGTTCTGTGCATTTTTTAATGCATTTATAATTTCTAAGAGAAAGGAACACCAAAGCAGGAAGGCATGCAGTATAAAATCTCTTGCCACTTCAGCATCTTACAAATTTAGAAGTCAGAAGTCAACTTGAAATAGTCACCTGCCTCTGGCTAAACACCCTCTCCCAACTGTGGTCACACTTCATCTTTTGTCATGGGTAAAAAATTAATGCTTACATTTTCCCAGGGACATATTCTACATGTGACACTTTAAGCACAAAAATCTTAACAGCTAAAACAGGATTAAAACTGATCTAAAGACTCCCACTCACTACATCAAGTTATTTCTGGCAAAATGAACACACTGATGCCAAACCTTGACAATGACTACAAAATCTGTCTCCTAGCCAAAATTTAAACTAAAACTTTAAAAACAGAACTGAAGTTAGGCTTTGTAAATGATAATGGAAGACATTCCAAAACTGTGTGGCACACAAATTTTGAGGCCATTAGGAACCAACCAGTACCTATCATGAAATTTTGATAGGGCAGGCACTACTTAAATACTGTTTTTAAATGTAAGTCTTCTCTTTTGCTCTTAAAAACACTGTCCAGTTTTATGTGGGGTTTTTTGTTTGTTTTTGTTTTCAGGTTTAAGGCAGTAATGCCTTTTCATTTAACCTACCAATTTTTACTGTCTGTCTACAGCAATCATAAGAAAGTGTTTCTTCTGTTTTTAACCAATCCAACCCACAACTACTATCTAATATTTCCAACTAAAGATTCTCTCTCATTTACAAGTCAGGTTCTCAGATATTTATCCAAAACAATAGTGTATTAACATAGTGAATCAAGCAATAAATAGCTGCTTCCACATCCGGACTATTTTGGAAAAAGTAATTTTGCCACATACCTTTACTTGATCTGGATGTCTATCTGCAAATGAAGCCAATTCTGAGCACCACTGAGATATCATGTCAAATGCTGGCACTGGCCAATCGAGACAAGAGGCACTGGTGAACTGATTAGCTGACTGAAAAGATGGTAACAGACCCAGGCAATTGGCAAGAACTGTGAATTCTTCATCTTCCTTTTAGGTATAAAACCAGAGAAATTTAGTTCAAAACCTACACTCTGAACTTTTAAATAGTTTATTAAAAATGTGTCTATATCAGTAACAACAGTAACGATGTAGTACAAAGATGCTGATAGTCATATTCAGAGACATAACAAGCTTACATTTTTTTCAAGGTTACTTCAAACTGGCTTCTCAAAATACAGGGAAACCCCCCAAAACACACCACCACCACCACCACCAAAAAACCCCAAAAACAACCAACCAACAAACCCAACAAATCTAAAGCTACACAAACCACAAATCCAAAAAACCAAACAAGCCAACTCTCTCCCAAGTGCCCCAGCAGTTTTTTTCCTGTTTAGTACCCCAGACTGGCTTGTAGCTGTTTTAGAGATGAGATGGATTTTGAGGCAAAGAAATGAGGGAGCTGACCTGCAGCAAATTCTATTTAAATCAGTCATGGAACATGAATGTAATAGTCTGCTGATGCAAGGTCTCTGAGAATTATGTCCAAGTATTAATAGGCATTAAGTAAAACAGGAATGAATTCCAGTTTGTGTGGAAATTATGCCATTTCTGAAAATGCAGGACAAGTCTTAAATGTATGTTGTTTTTTTATGAGACAGCCATCTATGACCTGATAAAATAAAAAGCATGTAGGTGTTGACTTTTAAGGATATAATACAATTTTTCTGGGAAACTGCCGTGAAAATAAATTTATCTAAAAGAAACAATGCTGCAGAGAAATGCTACAAAGTATGATTTTAAAAAATTAAAATTTTAGGAGAGAAAATACATACCATGAACAAGACACCTTAAAAGTCTTAGTTTTTGATCTCTAGCTTTTTAAATGGAAACATCTGAGTGTGCCCTTCTCAATTTGTACCTGGCAACTAGGCAAATCCCCTCCAAAAAGATGGTGTTGAAGAAGGCTTGTGATCCTGAGGAAAGGCAGGCAGAACTGCTGCAGGTAACACTCTACAGAATCACGATTTACCTATGGGGGAAGGAAGCAATTACTAAATACTGCCCAAGATAAGTTGTCTCCTATGTAAAAACCCCAATATGAACCAAATGTTTTTTAATGATACTCTGTAAACCACTGCATCACACATACATTCAAAAAATCACGATTTCACTAATAATCTGGAAGAAATGTGTGGGTTTTCTTTCCCCCTTGAAAAATGTTTTATTCTACTTAAGTACTCAGTTTTCCAAGTTTCTGAAAGGTCTTTCATACTTATGATTAAAAACCACAATTATAAGAAGTATTTCTCAGTAACTTTCTCAACACAGCACTAGCTATATATAATTTTAGTAAAAGAAAGATTTGCACAGGCAAACTGTCCCAAAGGGATATGCTTTGATCTAGAAAATAAAACATTGTACGTTGTCTTTAGCAAGATCAGAGAAACATCATTATAACAATGAGGCTGAAAAACTTAAATACGAGACAGAAAGGGGACACGCTGGATAAATTCTCAGGAGATTTGCCAATACCATTGTTAATTCTTCAGTCTCTCCTTCTTCATATATCTTCCCCTTAGACAGCTCACTGATCACATGACCCAGCAATACTTCCCATGATTTTTCTCCACTGGATGTGTTCTGCAAATAAAGAGGAAAGCAAACCAAAATGCAATGGTTATGAAAAAGGAAAAATTGTTCCTGAAAAAGTCAGAGCATTGAAGTACATTCCCTTTTGACAAATATGCAAATTTAGACATAGAGATATGCACTGCTTTTAAAAAAAAAAAACTACAGCAAGGGACTGTCTTTAGATGACAATGCAAAATATGAATTGCTACTTCAATTACATGTCTTCTAAGGTGAGTGCTATATGAAAACACTTCTATAATGTTGCTTTTTTAATGCTTTTTTTCAAGTATAAAATGCTTACTTTACAGTTAGGTAGAATCACTTTACAGATACATTGTGTTTTTACAGAATCTTAACTGTAATAAAAATAATTTCTAAAAAGAAAAAAGTTTTCAAAAATGTACCAACTCGAATGAGCTAGAAAACATTTGTCATGTATTTTAAGTTGAAACAAATCTATCAGAAAATGCAAATTTGTTTGGAATGGACAATTCACACCTACTACAGATGGGAAAAAGTATTCAGTGGAAAGAATAAATAGACACTTATCTTTGTGCCACAGCATTTAAGGGCAACAATTATAGAAAGCCATCAGAAATAGAAAGCAGCATTCCCATTTAGGGAATTATAGGAATTTTGAGCTCTGCTAGCATATAACCAACATAACAATGAGGGAGTGGAACATAACCGGGATGCTTTAAGAAAATTCCAAAACAACTATATAAGATTCAATGTATAAAGACTTCAGTAAGTAACAGTGAATATAATTCATCAGTTGGTTTCTTTACTGCATTTTGACATTAATAATAATTTTTAATTTTAGATCAGGTCTTCAACTATCAGCATCAAGAAGACAGATTTGATGTTTATATTTATTTATTCTAAGATCCAGAATATAACTCAAACTGGCAGTTAGGACAAACTTTTAGGCTTCTTAAGACACTTTAAGGCCTATTGCAAATACAGTAAGAGTAAAGCTGGGAATCAAAAGTACAATGTCCACCTCTCAGTCCCTCTGAGAAGTGAAACTCAATGTTGTTTATCTCTGAAGGTCTGAGGATCAGGCAGAGATCACCCTAAGCACATACTGCCAAGCTGCTGTCAGAACTGGAACATCTGTACACAGATCACTGACATGACAACGGGCAGCAGGAGGAGGTTTTCAAGGGAGAGAGAGATGCTGCCAGTGCAGCACATATCCTGCATGGAGCAGTGCTCCTATCTACCTCCTGCCTCTTTGCTCCCCTGCTTGGAAAACTATCAGCCATCACTGGGCTTCCCACAGGAGAAAAGTCAAAATTCTCAAACTGACAAAAGTTAATCTGTTTTGTTACTTGAATTACACTAGATCTCAAGATCTGTTCACAATCTCATACTGTGTGATTTTACATACTCATGTGATACTATTTCCCTCTTCATAGTATCATCTAAAGGCAAGCATACTAGTGAAAATTCCACTAAAACAGACTGTCTCCAATTCCAAGAGAGATGGCTGCTTCAGAAATCAAATATATGAACCATTTTTTCAAGTCTCAAGTGCAAAGTGCTTTATGTGAAGCAAATGCTTTCACATGGTTCTATTTAGACAACATCTTAGTATTACAAGTAGCAAGACCACCTACCACGTCCCAGAAGTCTATTTTCATACAATAAAATCTCTTACTGTAGACAGAAAATTAAGCATTATAAATGTATGTTCAGATGGAACTCCAACCTCTGCTACTACAAAAAGACAGTCCATGTTTATATGAAACAACATAAGCTGGTAACACAGCTGGGTTGGTCTATTTATATGTTTCCTAACACCAACTTTAAACTCCAAAATTATCTATCACTTGGGAGTCACTTAAGTAAACAGAAAATGGGGGAAAAAACCCTCACCAGCAACAATCTTCAGCAAATGTCCTTAAAATTCTGAGAAAATTACAATATACTGAACGAAGGGGGTGGAGCAAAAGTTAATGAACCATAGTATTGCCTAGTGATACCAAATGCTTAAATCAAGTCCAGACACAGTAGCAGTTTGGCCAGCAGATAATTTATCTTTACTGTCTCAGAGTTGCTACCAGTGAGTATGACAAATCTAACTTGTATGTAAAAGGAGGTCATGCTTCCCAATGTGCATCCTGTTTTAGAGACAACAAAATCTAAGGCCCAGGTCCTGCACAAAGGGAAATTCCTCCTCCCATTGCTTCTCCCTGCTCCAGTAGTGCCATCCTTTCCCTTGGTCCGACACCAGTGTGGAAAATCAATCTGTGGAATGGAAAACTAACCAACGGATTAAATGAATGTCAGTGCCAGCACGGGGAACTGTGTCTTTTGGTGGGACTGGCACTGAATTAGCTGAACTGAAACAGCAAGATGCATCTTCACTTTACTTGGAAACACTAACAAAAGGCAAGGAAAAGCTAGTGAAATATATACCTGCCTAGACTACAAATTTTGTTCTCTGCATCTTCATCACATGAGTACTCCAGACCAAATATTAAGAGGAATTTATATGGCTAACCACAAAATGAACAAATAAGAAAAAGACAGGGTATTTTTTTTTCCTCACCACCGAGTTTACCTGCTTTTCCCACAAAGTAGCACATCAGATCAAGCCACAGGCTACTTTAGGAAGGCTTCAATTTGACAAGATGGAAAGCTGCATTTACTCAACACCATTGCAATAAACTCAAGACGGGAACTACAAAAATACAGCCTCAAATGTGAAACTCAGTTCTGGAATTAGATATTCACTGTGAAGCTTTTTTAGTCTTGTCACGTAGTAAAAACTGCACACAAAGAAACAAAATACTGGATTTTTGTGAAGCAGAAGCAAATGATTATATTCAAAGCAGAAGTATCTTCTTACCTAGAAATGCACAAGCAAAATTGCATCAATGTTTTAATAAATTAACCAACCTTTTTGAGAGCTCCTGACTCTTTCCACGCTATTCTGTCTTCAGCACTGCATTTGACAGAAAGTGCTGCCAGGGCTTGAGTGTACAGTAAAGTGAACAGCACTTTTATAATGCAGGTGAAGTGTTCTGTAAAACAAATAAAGTAGTTTTAAAACACTTGGTATTTTTAGCAAATATATTGATAACAGAGTCGCTAGTTAGGGGAATGATGTTTCTCAAATGAAAAGCAAGCACTATTCAAAAAGTACAACCCTTTCCCCCCCTNGTACAACCCTTTCCCCCCCTCCCCCCCAAACATACAAAACAACATGAATGTATTTACTGGCTTTCAGAAATGACTTGGCAGCTGTAGAGAACAGAACAAATACAAGGGAAGTAATTTTCCACTGCTCCATATGTTCATCTTAATCCTGATCAGCAGTGACTTCCTCCTAGGGACCTGGTGACATTACAAAATTCTATTTTGTCCAAATGTTACATCAAGTTAAGCTACTGATTACTGATAGCTACAACTAACTGCAGCTTACTGTAGATGTAGCCAAATGGATGTCCTATTATCTCTTCTGGTGATGATTAAACCATCTGGGGTAAATTACAGTCATACAAATACTGGAAAAGTTAAGTTCTTTAAGAAATCACTACAAGGACGTGGAGTGTTCTTCAGCTTCTGTCCCTTCACTTCCAGATATGGATCCAGCTACATCAGACTTGCTACAAAGCACTTTTTAATGCCTACCTGTTTACTGGACATTGTGTGAATGGACAAGAGACAGACTGTCATTTTAAAGCTTACCATCTTTTGAAAGATCTTTCTTTGTTTATAATTTTTCATAATATTAAAGTATTATGAAATTTCACATATAGGCTGCAGGAAGAAAAGGCATTGGAATCCTTTTAGGGAAGTCAACAACAGGCAAAATAAGACTTCCTAAAACTGTAATAGGGAAAAATAGGACTGTGACCAGTCTCTGAAATGAACATATGGAGCCAATATTTGTTTCTCTTTTTACTTCAGTTTGTATTGCCCATTCCAGATAATCTGATTTTTTTTTTTTTTAAAATCTGGGCAGATCAAAGAACTTTCTATCATCACCTACATCATTCCTGAAACAAAAACATGACCATAATAATATATCTAAAACAATGTATACAGAAATTAGGGTTTTAAAAAGTCTGCTCAGGCTTTGAAGTCAAGCAAAACAATTTTATTTACATAAGTACATCACAAAAATTGGGTTAAATTCATTCTTTCGTCCCAAAGGATTTAAACAAGCTTTGAACGTGAAAATGAAAAGGAGGTAAGAGAGATGAAACTCCTTCTCCTTTCTTGTATTTAATATCAAAACCCACCACTGGGTTCTAACGAAATCACAGCCAAAACTTGAGTACATAATTAAATTTGTGAAATAATAATTGCTTTTTTATGTAACAAGTATTTACAAATCAACGTAGATCTGGATTTTGAAATTTTTAAATGTCACTGAGTATACACAACAAGCACAATCTAAGCACCTAAATGATATCTTGTAACTATGTAATAAAAAAAGTGTACTTCTGTCTTATCTTCCTATTGAGCTTATGTTAAACATGACCACAAACACTGCTTTGCCTCATCTGTCCATTCTACAGCAGGCAGCATAATAATAATTTTTCCTCTCTACATTTCTACAAGAAAGCTAGGGAGCTACTTCTTACAAGAGCACATTGTGCCAAAGAGGGCAGATTTAGATTAGACATAAGGAAGAAATTGTTTAGTGTCAGAGAGGTGAGACACTGGAACAGGTTGCCCAGGGAGACTGTGGATCCCCCATGCCTGGAAGTGCTCAGGGCCAAGTTGGATGGGGCTTGGAGCAACCTGGTCTAATGGGAGGTGTCCATGCTCATGGCAGGGGGTTGGAACTAGATGATCTTCAAAGTCCCTTCCAACCCAAACCATCCTCTGATTTTGTGATCTCCCCAGAAGAATCCACCAGATCCCTCTAGACATTACTGTTTTCCTCTGCTGAAATCTCCACCTTCTTAAGCAATTGTTCTCCTGAGCAGTAATAGCAGGCAAGCTCTCAGTACATTTTCTTAAACACAGAGCTATAAAATTAAACCACATGTACTCATGGAATTGTAAAAATTTACTCTTTTGCCTGAGCTATAGTCTATAATTGTAGCTAGAACTGAACTCAAGTTCACACTAGCAGCATAGAGGTGGGATGCTGTGTAATGAACACCAAGACTCTGAAAACAAGTATTTTATGGTCACAAAAACATCCCATGGGAAACACTATATTACTAACAATATGCATCTTTATAAATTTCCTTATTAAATTAGATGATATACACTAGCAGGCAACAACTGCATAAAGAATCCACAAAGTAAACCAACTGCAAAATCAAGGACCTAGGACAGAACTTCAGATAAACCATCAAAGGTATATTACAAGTTCCAGGGTACAGATAAATATTTCAGCTTCCACACTGAAACCATGCAAGTTGATTACATTGATTCCATATTTAGTCAAGATCCTTATCCAGTCATTAGAGAAAAGTGCCAGTGTTTGCCTAAGAACTGCTTGCTGGTTTGTTTTTTGGTTTGTTGGGGTTTTTTTGCATGTCATAGAAACATCATAGAAAAAGAAACAGTCAGAACACCCAGGTCAGGTTCTTCAGCAGAATTTAGGTGTTACCCACCAGAGAAGGAAATCTTTCCCACAGTCCATAGAGGCTGGGCTAAATTCTCAAAACCAGCATTCAAGTTGGAGCATATCCATCACTCTTAAATCCTGGATCCCATCAAAGCAGCACCCTGGGCTACATCAGAGCAACGCCAGGCTCTGTGAGAGCAGAGGGCAAACACCAAGCACAGCACCAGGCTTCTACTGTCCAGTTGGCCACCATTTCTATGCATCTACTAGCCTCAGGCTCATGTCTGTTCACTTAGACCCCAGTTTTTAAATGCTTTGCAACAGTACAGTATTTTTGACATTGAAAGCAGTGCAGAAACAAATCACAGGAAGGTATGAGCACTCTGAGCTTCCAGAAATGTGACCACACCAGTCCCAAGTCTGCTATTAGGAAAATGAAAATTTTTATTATTACTGGTAACAATGAAGTATGTGAAATTTTAATGAACTTACTTCTTCAGCATATAGGAAATATGCAGAAAAGGGTGGTGGGGGGTGTTGAATTCAACTTACAAGGACACATTTAAGTTCTGTTAACCACTGAGCCACTGCCTCCATTTTTGTACTACTTTCCTTCATATGCAACACCCTTTTCTATTTCTGTAGGAAAGGAGCTACATGTTCCAAAACCCAAAATCTTTGTATTCCAAATCCTTGTCAAACAGTAATGACATTTTTATTGCTTTAATTGATGTTGGACTGAAAAAGACACCAACACCCATCCAACAGTTAATAGGGTAGTTACTGCTATCCTTAGTGCTGTATCTGAAGAATAAGAGATGAAGTTTAGGTCCTTTTTACAGAGCACTCCATTTTTGAAAAACACTGTATAAACAGAAAGAATTTCAAGTACAAACACGAAGATTTAATGCTCAATGAACACCTTACATTTCCTGTAAGGATACAAATACAGTTTCTCCAGATGCATCAATGTACCTAATAAAGGATACTGGGAAAAAAGCAGCATTGCAGGAGTCTACGCAAAAAGAGGCAGAAAATCTTTCATGGATTCAAACCCCTACAGATTCTTCCTTATTAGTGTTCTAACACCATTACCACAGCATTCTGCATCAGACTGCAACACCACCTCTTCTGCACTGTACTTAAATGCATTGTTAAAGGAATATACTGGAAACATCACTCTGTGCACACAGGCATCAACCTTCTGTCTCCATACTGTCCAGCCAAGTCCACAGCTCCCACACTCCACAATTATGCCAAAGCACCACAGAAAGTTCAGGAATAACAGGGTGAGGCATAGACCACCCCTGTCCCATGACCCTGCACAAGCCATTTTACCTTTTTATGCCTCAGCTCTCTACCAAGACTTAATGACACCAAACACAATTCTGTGACCTATACACTCATTACAGAAGTTTTAAACGAATTTGTTATTATGTATTTTTCTGAACTGCATTTTGTATCTTGGGACAAAGAAATAATGAAGGATTTTTTTTTATTCTGCCTAACCATTTTGATGAAACAAAAATTAGAACTATAATTGGTAATTTGTTTGCAATTTAATGCTTTGAAAATGTGAAGTGGTTACATTAATTTTCCTCCTGCCACCTGCCATTTCCCTTTCAACTGCAACATAAAGTAAACCTAAGAACAAAGGCCAAATGTGCTGCTGCTGTGTGGTATTATACAGAATTTTCCACAGAACACCTTACTAATAATAGAATGTTATCTATCCTAGGAAAAGGTGTACTTTCATAAATGGTATTTTTAAATCCTTGAATATAAAGTACAAAAAGTTCAGCGTTTCTACTTTGGCTTCACCGATTCTTTTCCCTGAATTTCAGAAGAAATTAGTCTCATTTAAATTGTTTACTACTTAAATTAACTTTTTTGGAAAGAGTTAATAAAAGTTACATTGTAGTAAAAAAGCCCAAGTGATTTTGACAATAGGCTTATTATTAAAAAAATACTTGTATTCTCCTATTTTCATATTCTAATTATTTACACAATCCATAAACATGTACATTGAATCAAAAACCTACAACCCACCATGTTAACAGACACAGAGCTGAAGCTGAACATTCAATAGTGAGGACTGAGTACCTTATAGTTGGAAACAATTTCAAGCATGCTTCATAAATAAGGCATATGCATCAAGGGCAGAACAGTCCGTGTATTTACCTACTCATAAGTTGCTAAAACTCAGCAGGTGTCAAAATTACCACCCCCAAAACAGATACGCTGATTGTTGTCAGTGATATAGTAAAAAGATATATATTTATTTGTTTGTTCTCATTTTAAAATAAAGGTATAGCTATAAATAATCAAGCCAGAGACCAGGAGGTCTAAACTACCCCCATCTTCTGAAGCATGCACTATTAGCAAGATTGACCAGGTTTACTTGCTCTTTTTACACAGAAAAAGAAGTTTAGATTTTTAAACTCTTTTGATTTTAGTAATGAAAAATTTATTTCTTAAATATTTAATATTCAATCCAAACTATACTATATGCTCCCTGTTGAAGTTGCTGCATTACAGCAATTACCATCTACATATAAGAGCTCCTGTTATGCAAGACTGCTGCAATTTAAACTCTGAAATTCAAACTAAATTACAATCTTTCACCCTTAGGCACTCAGCTCAACTTGCAATATTGAGCTGCCCCTCTAAGGAAAGAGATGAGGGTCAAACAAAGGACACTTTTTTTTCAGTAAAAGTATTTAAGTTTTTGCTTGGCTCTTGTATCTTTACTGAATAGGATGACTGATAAGGTGGGAAGACAAGGGACACAGATAAGCTTGTCAATCCACAACAAAAATGTCTGTTCTATGCCACCTTCTGTAGATAAGGCAGAAACATTATTTTAGAATATGCAGTCAACCAGCTATGGTTTACCCTCCTGGAAATCAATGACTGTAGCCTCATATGTAATCATCTAAATATACATATTTTTGTAACATACCTTTGTGCAATGGTTGAGGCATGGTTAAAATCTGGATAAGCAAAAGGGATGAGACATCTCTGTAAAGCACAGGAACTTCTGGCAGCTCTTCACTTACCAGCCTGGAAAGAAACCCCCCCCAAAATAACAATTTTTCATTTTAATATTTTATTTTGTATTTTATTTTAATTATTGTTACATTAGACAGCAAGCTTACAGAAGCTAAATAACTGATAATTCAGTAAGAGATCTTGATTTTAAAACATTTAGTATTACTAATGGATTGCAAAACCTCATGAGGAAGTTACCATCTGGGTACCTTATTCCTCTTCAATATTTTACGAAGTTCCCAAAACTCCCTGAGGTAGTTATTTCTATGCACTATTTCAAGCAAAATTCTCTGTTTCACCTTTAGAGCTTATGGCCTAAAATAGGAAACCAACCTAAATAGTGACATAATAATTTAATTGTTTTGCAAAGCCTGGTATTTCCCAAGTATTCAAGCAGTAGCAACAATGAATCCTCAAATTATGTTAACGTTTCATGGACTGCTCCTGTTGGAAAATACTGAGACCTTAGAAAAGGTATTGCTTTCCCTTATGTGAGGAAACACAAAAGCCCAATCACAGGTGGTATTATGCAGTCTTGCACACTGTTTTTTAAAAAACCCACATGGCTGGAAGCACAGCAAATAAGCACCTACAGCACAACTGCAAACTTCATAACTACTCAGATTCACTGAATGCCGTAACATCACCCAGTAGTCTTACACCTCAAAGCAGAAAATGTTTGCTGATAGGATGGAGTATTTCTTTAGATTGGTGTAGCAATATTCAACAATATTCTATAGATTCAACAGCTGACTCAGAATGGTAAAAAATGAAAATTGTTCTCCCCTCTTATTAATACGGAGTGTGAAAGAGACCTCAAGCAGGAGCAGGTGGCATAATGTGATACGCATCCTCCATTGTCCCCTGTCCCCTCCCCCCTTCTGCAAGAGGCACAGAACAAAGTGCTGTTTGGGTTCTTATCCCCATTCCCAAACACTGGTGATGCTGGCTGGCTGGCTGGCTATTGAATGCCAGTGGAGAAACTGAGAAGGAGGTGTTTGAGAGATTTACATGTGCTACTACCAAAGGAGCTGTATCACGAGGCCCTAGTGCCACTGACCTTGAGTATCCCAGGGAAAAGAGTCCTTAAAAGCTTATTAGAAATAGAGGAAAATGTCACAAAGGTAAACATTAAACCTTACCAAGTTCCCTTCAATTGCCATGTCATTGAAATGCCACTCTGGAAGGGAATTTTCTTTATACCACTCCTTAGGCTTTTTGTTATTTTCCTCCTCTTTTGTCATTCTTCTCACTGGTCAGAAACTGCAGGAAAACCTGTTCTCCCTCTCCTGGTAGGATCTTCCCTTAATCTAGGTCTCTACACCATATGACACTTCACTGGGTGCTCCATACAAACCACCTTTGGAAGCTGAGAAATCAAAACACATTCGCCAACTACAGTTTCAAGGCTATTTTCATGTTTTGTTCCAGCATTCTTAACTTTCCTGCAGGTAAACCACAACTGATAAAGTGCTAGATAGTTGCACTGAAAATATACGTACATCCTTATTAAGATCTATCCCCAAAACTACAGCTTCCCTCTCCTCCTTTTGCTTGTTCTGCAAGACATTGTAGACCACAGAGTTTCCCAATGAGGCTTTCTTAAGCCCTGCAACAAGTGCCCAAGTTTCTGTAGAAACAGAATCAGACAGAGGAGAGAAACATGCAGACAAGGCGTTTAAGTTCTCTCCTGTCTCAGCTCTGACTTTTCAGAGCACAAACTCTTGGTGGAACCAATTATTGCCTCTCTTCCAAGAGCCCCAAACTCTTGCTCAGATGGCACTGGCTACTCCATTAGCTCAGAGGATGCCTCTCTTCATTAAGACAACAACATCACTTGGTGCAATCTGTCACACACACGGGAGACAAACTGAGCTCTTGCAGACCATGGACTAGGAAGATTGTTCACAAAAGGAGTGCAGCTCATACTGGGACCCACCTGGCTGGAGAGCAGCTATGTGGAAAGGGACCTGTGAGTCTAGGTGGACAAAAAGCTCAATGTGAGCGAAGAGTGTGCTGCAGCAGCAAAGAGCCAACAGGATGCTGGGCTGCATCAACAAGGGCATCACCAGCAGAGATAAAGTCAACACTCCACTCTACTCAGCATTTGCCAGACTCCACCTGGAGTACTGCATTCTGTTTTGGTACCCACTCTACAAAAAGGATGTGGGCAGGCTGGAAAGGGTCCAGAGAAGGGCTATGAAGATGATCAGAGGACTGGAAGACCTGCCATATGAAGAAAGTCTTAGAGAACTGGGTTTATTTAGCCTTAAGAAGAAGGCATAAAGGAGACCTAATTACCATGTAGCAGTACACAAAGGGTGGCTACCAAGAAGATGAAGACTCCCTTTTTACAAGGAGTCACATGAAAAAGACAAGGGGTAATGGGTACTCCTGGGAGATTGTGACTGGACTCCAGAAAAAATTTTTTTACTACAGGAACAGTTAAGACACTGGAATAATATCCCCCAAGGGAAGTGGTGGATTACCCCACATTGGACAGTTTTAAGACTCAGCTTGACAGGGTGCTGGGCCACCTCATTTAAACTAGATTATTACCTAGAAAGGTTGGACCAGGTGAACCTTGAGGTCCTTTCCAACCTGGCATTCTATGATGGTATAATTCACCTTCAGTGGGATGTGGATGCATATGTAAGACCCTTAATGCCATCTAATAGCTCTGGAGATCCAACCAGTTTATCATCTCTGAGGCACATAAACATGATGCTGCTGTTGGAAGGAGACTCCTACACAATTACTGATTTCATAAAATCAGACTTCTTTCTACAAAATGCACTGCTAGGAGTAATTTGTGATACGAATTTTAACATGCAGAAGCAGTCATTAAAGAGGATTAAAAGAACAGTTTGTCATGTTAAGTATGCTACCCAACTACATATTTTTGAACTACTCTCCTTCCTCTCTCTCCCAGCTCAGTAAGCACATTTTGAATTAATAATTCTATTAAATGGCTAAAGTTTCCAGTCAGTTTATGCAATTGTGGGAATAAGCACAAATGGCTTGGTTGATCATAAATGAAGTCACAGAAAACATGGTCTAACTGGTCCTTTTGAATTAATAAACCCAAACAGCTACACAATAAACACTATCCATGTCTTTTGTTTTAATTGATAATTTCATAAAATGACTTTTAAAAAACTGTAACACGTACAGATATACATATTTACATATGGGAGCCTCCCAAATAAAACCAAATAGTCTAAAAATCAGTAGACTGAATTCTAAGGGAGAAAAAGGGGGCAAAAATTTTAATCACATTATCAAGTCTCATTTTCAAAATCATGCAGGCAACATCTCATTTCATCTCTGTAATTTTACTTTTATCTATTGATAGGTCTATTATATGATCTATGACAACTGAGTTATAAAATAACCCTTGTTAACTTTAGAACCACTGACACTTCTTAAATTACTTCTCATTTTAATTTTATATATAGATTTTGGAATAATAGTAAGACAAAAAAATAACAACTCCCTCTGGTCACATTTAGCTGAACACCTCTTTCTGATATGTATCAATGTCAGTATCATTTAACAGTCAGGTAACTATTATGTCAGGTAAGAGTGCTGACAAAGTTAGCAAATATTGTTATATATACAGAATACCGTGATTGACTGGTGACATCACAAATGAATGAACTAATTTTCACATGCAGGACTGAACTCTGCCTAATATATTCATTTCATATGAATTAGAGAAGGGAAGCAACATTAAATGTCAGGGGTTTAGGATAAATTGCTTCCATTTGTGTCAAGCACTGCTGCATGTGAAAATGCCCTGTCACTTGTTAAGAACCTAAGCAACTTCATTATGACACTATAACTGAATTTATAAAATATGTTTAGAAATGTGTGTTATGTAAGTCACCCGTACTGTTAATCATCAATCCATGTGAAAGCTTTGTAAGTCTGACTTTACAAAACACTGTGCCACAGAATCACTGAATAAAACAAAAGTAAGCACAATTTCAGAGGGCACCAAAGTGATATAAAATGATTCAAATGTATTACAGTCATATACTGAATCCATTAAAAAAAAGGGATGGGAGGTGGCAATAAACTGCACAGTGCAATAGAAACCCATACAAATGAAAAATGCATTGCTCAACTTCCTCTATGGAACTGACCTCTCCTCCCATCCAAGGTAATTGGGCTGCACCTCTCTCTGTGCCAATACCAGAGCTGTCTATCAGCTGACAGCTGAGCAACTCTGTCTCTGTGTTCTGCAGCCTCCTCCTGATAAAGGTTATCTGAGAATCACTTCTTTGGGAATGGATACAGAGGAAGAGAAAATTCTGTTTTGAAAAGAGCAGAATTTGCTTATGGACTTCTTCCTTTTATATNTTTTATATATATATATATATATATATATATATATATATATATATATATATATGCTCTCTTTCCCTTCCTCTTTCAGGTAAAGATAAAGAAAATTTTTGCTCGATGCTAACTCCAGATTATTATAAAGTTAGAAAGTCTATAAATAAAGTGGAAGCTTTGAGCCTCACACCTCTTCAAACTGTCAGATAAAAAACCACAGGCATATATGGATCCAGCTGAACAAAGGCTTAATCAACTAGGGCAAATTTGTATTCTCTTCAGTACTCAAAGGATGAGAAACACAGCCCACAAATCCCAGCCTGCAGAAAGGTCAGAGTAATACAAAGCTTCTGATCTTCATGATAAGAAAGTAGAATTCTACTGTTTATTCTGGCTACACTCTAGGATATAACCACAATTTCATATTTGCTCCTCATTGTGTCACAGCAGATTTTACAGAAAGTCAGTTTTCCTCACAGTATAACAAAGACTTTCACTGACAGTACTACCATCAGGCATGTCCCATTTTCTCATTCACCACTGTGCCCCCAGCACTCCCTTGTCACCAGCTCCCAAAGTTATTCAAATTAACCTTTTTAAAAACATGGATTAGTTCCTTGACTTTGTTGGTGATGCAGCCTGGTCCAGTTACATCAATACAGCCTAGAGAAGATGGTGAGCTACAGTACAAGCGAAGGAGGAAACACCAAGTACTCCTGAAGCTGGAATTATCCTCAAAACCTCCATATCATAATGTCTCCTGAGACACTGGTGTTTCAGGCCAGATTTATGTGTTTATTAGATAAATCATATAAGTCCTGTTGCAGCATGTGTATGTAAACACCACCTCTTGCACAAACCTTAACTGCACCCCACTGTCCCACCATCCTACTCTCTGTCTGCTTTGGACAATTTTCATAGAAACTGTTTTATTTTTCCCATTTCTCAACAGTTCCTGGGATGGAGACATGACTTAGGAGGTTCTCATGCATAGTTACTCATTCCCATCCTGTGCTCAGTTTGTTGCCCCAGCAGTATGACACCATACACAATCCCCAAAGCAATCTAGGTTAGAACAAAACAACAGCAACTTCAGTAAAAATAACCTAGTACATTTCAGCATTTCATCACCCAATTTTGACCCCTGCAAGTTCTTCCACTGCCAAGATTCTTAATGCTTTACCATATCTTTCTTTGCTGATATATTTTTGTCTGTCAAAACAGACACAGAAATTTCAGCTTCCACAGAGATGTAAAGTTAAAAGAAAGGTATATCCTTTTATTTCAGGCTTGCCATTCCTGAAACTTTGGCTATTTAGACTAGTTCATTAAATTCATATCAGGGCTTAGTAATTACTGCTTCCAGATGCTCCTTCTCTGCCCCCTGCCAAAAGCTATTATTCCCCACTTACACCACAATAACTGTTTATTCGATCACTCTTGAAACCAGATCAGCCCCTAGTAGAACAATTTGCTGAAGCACAGCCTGTGGGACCAAGTGCATATTAAATTTGACAACATGAATTGCACAGGAGAAAGAATCCACTATATCATTCAAAAGGTCATTAAACTTAGCTTTATCTCGCATCTCCTCCTTCAAAAACTTCATACTGTTTAGGCTCTTTTTTATTAGGGTATCTTCTTGCTCAAAGTTTCCTTATTTCTGCTTTACCTTGATGTGACTGCATCAGCCCCCTCCCTCTCTTTCGTCTTCAGAGTGATCTAGATACAGTTGTAGAAGATGACACCAAACAAAACCAGGGGCTTTGTGGAGAAAACCTGTGAGAGCCTTCACAACTTACTTTGAACATTTCTCCCAGATACATGAAATCTAAGGCATGATTTATGAATCGTAATAGCTCGGTTGCGGAAAACCAAACAAAAAATTGTCAGCTCTACACCTGGGTATTTTTAATCGTAAATATTGATGTATTTAAATAACTACAATGAAAGAAGGGTGAAAAGATAATGCAATGGCACTTCTTAAACTGTAAATTATTTTTAGTTTTGAAAATTACTTTTTGAAATGAATAAAGATGCAATTAACTTATCTCGAAAACATCTTTCAATTGCAATAATAATTTAAGAAAAATTAAATAGAAAATAATAGCACCATGGCTTAAAGTTATTTTGCTCCTGTAACTTTACTGATGTTAAATTGTTTGGATCCACAGTAACATAGTCAGATAATACTGATGCTTTCCTCTCATTGACATTTTATTTCTACAAGTCTTTACTTTTAAAATTTCATATACCAGTCAGGCTGATAATTCAGATTAGTTGGTTAGCTTCAAAATGGCAACATACTATCTACATCTTAAATCTGCAGTGGTATTTCTACACGAACCTCTTCATCATCTGTTTATGGCAGTGTATCAGCTTCTAATGCCTCTACGAACTCTTTCCTGTACCTGAAAAAAATTGCTATTCTGGATTTCTCAAAAGGGTGTCTGACTAAGAAGTGTGCAATTAGATCATACACACCAACTATATGAATGCCATCTTCAAGTGAAACTACTCATTCAAATTTTTAAAATATAACTACAATCTCTACCTTATGCTCAAATCCAGGGCCTGCAGACTAAGGTAGGAAAAAGATTCCAAGAACTGAGAAAAGAAATTCCAGCTTAATTGCATTTGTGCATCTCAACAGTAAACTACTTCATGGCAAAATGGGTGATCTCTTTCTTACAGCTTCCTACACCATTTAGTACTTAGGGCAAAGGCACCACCAGCAAGCCTACTAACAAATCTTGAAAATTAGCACAGAAAACAAGAGAACGGCTCAAATGCATTCCCAACATTCAACACCTCTGGCAAAGGAAGCCATTAAGTTCTATAATATCGTTACTTTCAAAGTGATTCAAAATACCACCTAATGAAATCTAACTTGGTGGCAATCCAACCGTGATGTGACCAATGCACAGTGAATTCTGTAAGCATGAAAATAAGTTGCACAGGCAGAGAAAGCAGCCCCTCTGTTAATAGCTGCTTCCAAAGCCAGCAGGGTCTTCAACTACCAAAATGAGAAGTGCATGCTCAGTCCCACAACCAGTTTGACTGTCAACAGCTTATCAATGTGATCTTAATTTTGGCTGGTATAACTCTGTAGCAGGATGATCTGCCTCAGTGGGCTTACCCTGGTTTCCCTTCTGTTATTTAATCACTCCTTGTGTCTCCATTTCCCTTTGTCTCCCAGCTTCACTGCCCTTAGCCAGGAGTTAAAGAATTTCAAAGAAAAGCAACCTGAATGGGAAACTCTGAACTGGTAACAATCTTGAAAGTACCAAGTTGATGGGCCAAGTTGGTATCTGTGGTGCTAGCTGCTCTCCTGTGTTGAAAACCAGAGCCCAGCTTGTCTGCAGCCAGGCCAAACAAAAATCAAACGGGAATGGACAGATAAATGGAAGAATTTGTATAACAAGGAAAAAGGCTTTCTTGGTTTTTTCCTTTGTTTCCCTTTTCTTCTCCAATAGAGGATTTTGGAGGTAGCGCTTAGTAGTTAAAGACAGCAGCCAATCACTTTATTCTATAAAAGCCTATTCCCATATTTGAATCATAAAGAATCTGTACACTTTCTCAGAAAGCGTGATGGATCTTCTCCCCTCAAGTGGGGATGCCTGCTCGAGTGGTTACCCCTCAAGAGGCTGAGATATCCAGCCACACCCAGAGAAAGGTAAGAACTATCGAATTCTTATTTATGAATAAGACTGCAGTCATTGTATTATCACATTGTGTATAGGTATTATTTTAATCATTGCTCTAGATCACGTATAAGGCCTATTAATAAATTGCTATCACTAAAGCAATTAGCCTTGTGTAACACTTATCCAGATATGTGATTTCTTTGCATTTTTTTAAGGCACCTTCTTGTTTTGTAATCCTAACACCCTGTTTTGATACCCTAATAACTTGACATCCTAACATTTGAGTTACCTGATTTATGTCTTTTTAGTCTAATTTTTAAGATCTTTTCTATCACAATAGACCTTCTTTTATACACATAGATCTTGCCTGCTGTCTTGCCCCATTTGAGACAAACTTCAAATTAGAAGCAAACTCAAAAATTTTAATAAATGTTCCTCTTCTGCAGACTAGGATTGTGGCAACACTACTCCAGATGAATTTTTGAAATCCTCTGATGCTTTCCATGTCAGGCTTCTAGACACATACACAGCTGGATAGCCACTAAAAGGACAGTCTTCTCAACATTATTGCAAAGTATAAAGTGGAGACTTTGTCTTTAGCTACTAGGAAGATGCACAAGGTGCCAGTAGGAAGAAAAAAAAAAAATCACTGTTTTCCTGTTCTGATGAAAAATAATCAGCTTGTTTTACACAAGAAACCTTCTCACTGTCAAGGAAGAACCTGAGAAGTAAAGGCTCTTAACTCAAGTAGGGAGAGGAGTCCTTGCAGAACACAAGTACATGGCTCCATTTACTATGCTGTTAATCCTTGTAAAGCTGTATAGGAATTGTTACGTTTTAGAAGCAAACTCAGGTTAATAGCTTGATTAAAACAAGAAGCTTGATGAAAATTTTTAGCTTCATCTAGAATTATTTCTCATATACTATGCATACTTATGTTATTACTGTAACAGACATTGCCCAACTTTCAATAAACTATTTATGAACTTAATCTCAATTTTGTTTACCATGCATACCAAGAAGAGCAGTGCACCCATCCATTTACCCAATACTATTAAATTTGCATGTGCTTAAGCTTGCAATTCATGTAGGTAAGCTTTAACTCAAAACTGAAATGTGTCAGGTTTTACCTATAAGAATTCTGAAAGCTTATTTTTAGAAATATATACACACAATTTTTAGATAACGTTCATCAGGCTACCTCACAGAGAATTTAAATTAAGACAGAAAGTTACCCAAAGTCCCTCTGTAAGGATGTTTTCTTTCACAAGATAAAACTGATAATTGGTAAATTAAAATACTTGCTCTGAATTTTTATCCTGCATTGGCTGGGTTAGTTTTCTCCAGGGATTGTATGCAGAGTCTATACTGTAGAGGCGCATGTGCATGGCCAACACGTGAAACAGCTGATCTGAAAGATGAAGAGAATAGATTGATGATTAGTATGTACAAAAATCTGAAGTATTTTACATTAAGTTGCCACCATTCTACTAGATTCTGAAAGGACCATTATGTCATTCCAAATAAGCTGGTAACCACTTCTAGAACATTTTGAACAAAGGATGCTTAGTTTGTTACGTGTACATTACTGCAGTATGACATAACAAAAATGTAGTTTTTATTTCTCTGACACAAATAAAGATAACATCCAATCCTTCCTCCCCCCCTTAAACAGGCTAAGAAGGAAGACTCCAGCTATGCTAACAGCATTTTCAGAAAGATATGTACAATAAGAATCTCTTTTTCTGTGTTTGTAATACAGTTACAGTTTGGGAAAAAATACATGTTTTCATCTTCACAGGTTTATATTAGTCATATTTTAAAACACTATTTCCCACAATTTTGCTCATTTTTTTCTTCCTGTCATACCATATCTTGCTATTTGCTGCCAGGCTGCCTTCTCCTGCTCCATTTTCTGTGACCCTGTTTCATTCCTCCATTTCATTTTAACTTTTTCCCTTAGTTTCTTTCTATCTTCTTCCCTGCTGCCACCCCCTAGCCCTCCCTTTATTCCTTCAGTTGATCCCTTTGCCTCCTACTCTCTTAATCTCTCCCTTCTCTCTACAACACACTTGCTCAACCAACACACTCACCAGTCCTCTTTTTAAAGTAGAAATAGCAGCTATTAATTTATTTTCCATAAATAGACAATTACTCAGAGGTATGCAATGACCAAAAAAGCTGCATGATGAAGTCAGCTGACTGCCAGAGCCTGAGGGCTGTAATTAGCTCCTGGGGTTTGTAAAATAATTGGAGATGTAGATGGCATTGGAATTGATTACTGTCACCTGCTTTCTGAATAAAACAGTCAATGAGGACAAAGTAAGTCATCCTTTTTCCTGGCAAGAGATTCTAGCAAAGCACTGCTTTGCTGACAGACTTGAAAACCCTGCAACTATACTGATATTTCATCAAAATTTTAACAAAAAAAAAATCCAACAACGCTTTACTATGGTTTTGTTTGGAATGAAACCCATGGAAGTATCTGTTCCTTTCCTCTTGGCCTCTCCACTACTATTTATCAAAGTTGAAATCAGGATTTTTTTTTTGTTATTAATTCCACCTACAGAATGTATAGCAATCTGCTATAATAATGATGACAAATTTTTAAATTAACTGACTTTGTTTTGCTTGCAAAATCTAGATGATGTATTCCCTGATCTCTCTCACATTCACATTTTATGTACATACTATATGTACTAATA
The DNA here is from genome assembly GCA_038090715.1 of Florisuga fusca. Classification (NCBI taxonomy): domain Eukaryota; kingdom Metazoa; phylum Chordata; class Aves; order Apodiformes; family Trochilidae; genus Florisuga; species Florisuga fusca. The sequence goes on along the minus strand of JAAWXA010000031.1, from coordinate 4,812,292 downwards.
GTACATACTATTATGTACTAGTTTGCTATTTTAATCCAGGTATCCATATTTACAATGTCAAAAGATCACAAAACCCAGGGACACAGCAGCTCAGCACTAATGGAACTGAAAACATCCTTCGTTTCAACTACTGTGTGAAGATTGTACAAGATTAGAGATATTATGCTCTTCTCCTCAAGTTTGCTGAAACTATCAAGAAGAACGCAAAAGGTAACAAAAACCACTTGACACAACCAGATAGGACTTTATTGTTAACAAGGAGATAGAGGAATTTTTTTGTCCTTGAATTCATATAATCCACTTAGCAATAGCAGCTGCAAAGACCTGCAGACAGAAACTTCCCATTCATCACTGATCCAGTAGATTGGAATCAGTGAAGAAAAAAAGAATGTGAAGGTCAGGAAAAGCCTACTAAGACATGCATAGTCTTCACAAAATCTTTAGCCTTAATTGCTGGTGAAGCAGCTAATTATCCTCAGCACCAAACTTGCCAGTGTAGAAAATCAACGTTAGCAAAAAAATTCTAATGGTATGTGTCTTTGCATCTCCCACACTAGGTATGAATGGCATATTGTGCTTTTTAGGAAATAATTATGATCATGTTGGTGCAAAAAACTGCGTTTTCAAAGTCAGCATGAATAGATGGGCAAAGACCCACATACTGAGAGCTCCTAACCCAAAACCAAATCAAAAATTAAGCACAGAAAACCACAGTACGAAGGCAAAGAGAATCCTAAATAGGACTTCAATTCTTTTTGAGTTTAAGTTGCTGCAGAGGGCTGTATAGGAAGCTTTGCAACCAGATTCACATTAATAGATTACAGGAAGGAGATGGCTGCAACTAAGCAATTCAGAAAAGAGTTAGGTTTTTCTTCCTACAGGAATGAATTGTACTTAGGTTCCAAGTATCACTGGCCACATTGATGAAATAGAGACAGTCACTACTATCAACCTGGTTGATACAGAAGGAGCATGAAAAGCTTAGAAAATGCTTCATGTCAAAATGCCTTTCTATGCCCACAAAACCACTGAAAGCATCGATTAACACGATAATCAAGATGAATGACACTGCTGAGCCATGTACAAATGCAAAACATGCTTCAAATGAAAGAGGAGAAGCAAACAAATGAACAGAAAAAGAGACCCAAAACCAAACAGTGGAAAAATATCATTTCTCAATGGTTAGAACCACCACAGAAGTTATGAAGGTGTTGGGCACTTCATCTAAGGCAAGCTTAGGCAAGTCTTAATTGCTTTTTTCACATCCACTTGTAAATTCATGTCCTTTTCCAAATAACGCAGTTGATGCTGAAATGCCAGACTCTGCTATCTGTGCATAAGGATAAGCATAAGGATAAGAACCTCCTTCCTAAACAGGGAAACTGAAGCCAGAAGAAAAGGTGATATATTTAATCCTTCCTAAAAAAACCCTAATCTTACCCTGATTGCTAAGGGGAAAAAGCAAAAAAGATAATAAAGCAGCCAGAAACAAAGCAAGACAAACTATTTAAAAGTCAAAAGGTTATGAACTAGATTATAAATTATTTTATAGATAACCTTTATTTTACATGTACAGTTGTTCACTCATTGCAAGATTAACAGAGTAACAATGACAGAGAAACATGAATACACAAGTTAAGAGAGATACAAAGGTCATATAGAGAAGTCTTAATTGTTCAGCCTTAATACTGTGTTCTAAAACTGGTCTACAAATAAAAAACAAACCAAAAATCAAGACATCAGATCCCTTAAAGTTTATAAAACAGGCAAATAAGTTGTTATATAGCATAATTATCCCCTACATCCAAGAGAATTTTCAAGGCTAGAGATTCCAAAACTGTCAGTTGGTCCTTATAACGTGACATGATTTTTAAATATTAAGTAAATAGGACTTTATTTGCATTTTTTGGTTGCAAATATTGTTTAGTAACACACTCTCACACAAAAAAAAGCATACAAAACTTCAAACCTTAAAATGGCAATTTTGCAGCCAAATTTTCTTCATCATTCCTTTTACACAAACTCCATTGGTGACACTAACAGCTACATTAATCATTGGTAATTTTACTTCCCAAGAGCAGCTGCCCTCATGGTGCAATCTGCTAAAACAGCTCTTGACCTATTTGTTCTCACCATCTTCCCTGATGCTTGCTGCTCTAGCAGCTCACCAGGGACAGCATATTCTGTTTTCTGCAGTATCTAATCACTAAACTTTACCGTTGTTACAAGACTAATACGGAGTGCTATGCTTAATCATGAGACACTTCATTATCTCATACATAAAAAGACCAAAAAATGGGTTATATTTTATGTTATTTCTGCTGCATGATGTGAAAAGAGCAAACCAGTTTCAGTACTATGCAAGACAGATTTTAACAAAAGAGTTCTAAACTTCTAGAGAGCATACAGAATTTTAAAATCAATCTTTCCTCATTGCACAAGACAATGAAGAAATTGAAGAAACATTTAAAGTGAAATTAAAACAAATCCTGCTATATATTAAAAAGTAAATCTGTTCCCACTGGACACATTTAGCCTCATGTCCAAAACTAAATATAGTAATACTAAATGGAAGTACTGTACTGCTCTGTTCTAGGAGAACCCCGTAACCTTACATTAAAAATGAGTCTATATTAATGCCAGATTAAACATGACTGGTTTGCTACATAACTATTTAACAAAATAAGTACCAATACAGGACATAAACAGCATTTGAATGTTTTAACAAGTAAGGGATGACATTTATGTTTACATACCATTTAAAGCAACACCATACTTATATACAGAGTGCCTTTCACCTTTTAAAGGCTGCCTTCAATTTTTCTGACGTACAAGACAGACACTAGACACACCAGCATGACTGATTTGCACCTGAATTAGAAAATTTACCATTCTACCCAAAAGTGGGGGGAAAAGCAGGTGCAATATGTTTAAATGCTGTCCCTACTCTTTCATAAGACATATGCACTAGAATCCTGAAAGTAATGCAACTGCTAAAGTAAAAAGCACTATTTCCAGGTACTAGGTGATCATACACATAAAAATATATTGTAATACAAATAGAAATTATCTTTAAAGCCTTGATTTTATTAAATGCTTCAAATTTTCAAGCTATTTAGCAGTGTTGCTTTAGCACATAGTTTTCAGGTACTTTGCTCTGCTGGGAAAAAGATGCAATGATGGTGGAGGGAGACAACGTGCAGCAGGATTTAAAACTACTTTTCCCAAATCACAACTTGTGAATGGAATCAATTGAACTACATTTCCTGCCTTTAACAAAGGCTCTTTTCCTAGAGAGGATGTGGACAGCATAGCACATGATGGGGTTTCTTTGGCAGCTCATCACCTCAAATGATAAGCAAAGCAGCATTTACAAATCATCTGCACCAAAAGGCAGAGGTGAGCTCAAACTTTCTGACATTTTAACTACTGCATCTGCTGCTACTGCTGTGTGAGCTTGATTTAAATAAGCATTAGTAGTAACAGTATTCTGGCAAGCTTTCCAGTTTTTCCTGATAAAATAGTCTATTACTAACAGTTAGTATTCCAGTAAAAGATAAAAAGATTTTATGCCAAGAAAAAAGCCCTACTTAAGTCAACCTAAAGTGATTTATTTGCCAAACATTAGAGGTTTCAGAACAATGAAGTTTTGACAGTTTCTACCAAAGAAAATTTGCAAAACTGTCTTGTCAGAGATGGCACTAGAGAGATTGAAGACATGGGACATGGCATCTGCAGAATTTTGAGACCTTGTCATGAGCTACACTAGCACTCAGAGAAACAAATTTCTTTATTGTTAGTAGCAACAGCCAGGTTGAAACAAAGCTTTTCCCCTTTACCCTTAAAATACTTCTAGTGGTACTCCAAAAAAAAAAGAAATTATTTTAAAAGCTATTATTTTAAAAATATGGATACTTTGACAATTTCTAAACAGATAAACAGTTCAAATTAATAATTCATGCAAAAAGAAGTACAAGACAGACATTCAGTTTTCTCAAATTTAAACAAAAACCAAACTATGGCAGGAAAAAGGTTCTTAAAAGAAGAAAGCTGACAATTTAGAAAACTTGAGAGAGAAGAATACATCTTTTTCACTACTCTCATAATTTATATTCTACTGTGTAACACAAAACTTACTTAAACATGATCTTTTCCCAGCTGTGCTTGCACCTCCTGAACATAAATTGCCTCCTCGATGGACCAGTTCAAGTTCCAAGTTTGTTCTGCAAGCAAAACAGCAGTGTTGAGTGGAACAGCTTTATTCCAGCTTCTCTGGACATGAACAACTCACCAGAAAATCCTAGCATACACTATAAACAATGCTGTTAACTAAACTTTAGTTTGAGATACTGACTAAATATGACTCAGAATATATCAAAAATTATCAAGATATTGTCATACATGATTTTAAGTGCTTTGATTAGCAAATACGATATTAAGAGAGCTGCTACAGTTGTGACTGAAGAATGTAAAATATTTAATTGAGGTCTTTTTCTGTAGTGATAATAAGGGAATTTATGTGTAAACCTTGTAAGATAATATACATATTGGCTAAATTTCAATCAATCAGATTTGTCAAAAAACTGTCCTTTATTGGAAAGGCTTTTGTTTTGCTTTAAACAAGCAGACAGTACAATGGATAAGCCCTCACTTAACTAAGTTTGAAAACAGTCTAAATTATAATGGAAGCACTGACCTTTATAGATAAGTTAGTTAATAAAAGCCTTGGAGGGTAATTCTTAATGAAACATTGGTATTCACTGCAGCTCATTAGTATGAAACAGGAGTTGTGTCCCTAAATCTCTGCGTGTCACATTGATGCCTTTTTTCTTAGTATTATTGCAATCTGATACTCAGACACGAGTTGTTTAGGCCAAATTTGATAGCTTTGTTTAATTTTGGAATTGGATATTTCAGTACTGCATTATCTTTTACCTTCAAGACATGGAGCAAACAATTTACATTGTGTTCTTTGAGAGTTTATTTTAATAAGTCAACATGCATTTCTTTAATTAAAATAAAGGAACAGAACTCGATTATTCTGAAATGTTATTCTGCTAATTTAATCCAAACTGCAAAGCTCAGTTTAAACATATCTTGTCCTTTGACTAAAAGTCAAACAATTTTAAGTTCAATATAATGCGATTGAATACTTATTAAAAGAAATCTTAGAATTTTAGGCACATAACAAATCTAAGCTAAGAATCCACACCCTCACACACATATTGAAGAAGAAACTACACAATTACTATTTTGTTCAAAACAAATTTCTCAAGAATTTCAGCTCCATGAGCTTGAAAGAATAATACATTTTGTTATGCAGTGTTTGCTAAGATACTTTCACACATTTATTAAAATAGTAAAATTTCAGAATATTACGATCCCTAAGTTTGCAGCTTATGCCACCCATTTCTGAAGGAATGCTTTAATCCTCTCTACTCAGAAAAGGCAATTTAACATTGATAATGTGTCTGCTCAGAGCTCCATCTGGTTGCTGCTGATAAGGGCATCTGTGTGACAGGGGAATTTTCCACTCTTCAGGCAATTTGCAGTGCTCACTGAACTTCTGAAAATCTACCAGCAAGGAAGCAGGGATTTCATATTATTCGACAAAATAGCAACTGTAGATCAGTGTATGCTAGTTCATCATGGGGATATAAAGGAAACCAGGATGTTTTATTTCTACGAACCTTCTGATAACTAATTTGTAGAAGAAAATTAATGGGAGCCTTCCATTAAAACCAAGGTAAGATTTAAATCAAAACAGTACCTGAATGTCAAAGAACAACTTTACAGATCTAGAATTTTCAATTTCTCTTTCAGCAAGAAGTATGTACAATTTTACAAAACCAACCTCACGTACAATTCTGCAACAATTCTTCTTGATTTTTAAGAAGTGTTAAATAGTATTTTTTGCTATAAGGAATGTACAGAGAAAGATTTCTGGAAACACATACTCCATCACTTGTTTCATACCAACTGTCACCTCTCACACTTCTTCATTACCCCCAGCCCCTCAAAGACAGCAGCTGATAGTTCAGCTATCCTGGAAATGTAAATACTAGCCTGTTCCTCTATGACATTTCTTTCAAAATACACCTAAACTTTAGCATAAAAGTGCACATTAGAGAAAACATCTCCTGTGAAACTGAACCCCTCTCCTTTATAAAATATTCTACAACAGTGAGGTGGAGCCACCCTAAATGACATTTGAAAGAGGCTAGTGTATCAGTCACCTCCCTCATTCAAGCTCCCTTCTGTCTTGAGGATCTGAATACCACCTGCCCTCTACTGAAGAAAAGCAGCGGTCTCAGTGCCTCTTCTCTCATCAAGGAAGAAAAACTTGGGGCATTGACAGAAGAGCTGAACACAGAGTGGGGTCTCTGAAAGCATCCTTTGCTATCTCAAACCTTTCAAAATGAAGGGAAGAGACAGAGAAAGAAAATCTATATAAGTGACTGTTTTCTCTATCTAGAAATCTTTGCATCATTAACTGGAGCAACAAATTCTGTAGAATGCTGGCTTTATCTTCCTAACTCACAGAAAAAACAAACAAACAACTGACGAGATGGATTTTCCTCAGCAGTACAGACTCCTGATTAAAAAACAACCCTGCTCCATCCCTTCTTGAGGGGTTTCATTAAAGAAACATACGGGGGATGGGGAGGGTGGCTGTGTATTTCTCAGTATTCATATCAGGACAGAGGGGGGCATAAAAACACGCTATTCTTTCCAGAGAAAGAACACATTTGGATTGACCTTCTCTTTCCATTGAGAGAAAAGAATCAAGTTAATAATTACCATTTTTCCTACTTCACTGTACGAAGACCACATATGTAAGAAAAATACCAGTTACTGAGACACAGACTGGAAGGAAAGAACACAAGGTTCTCATATGAGTCTATACATAGCTGAAAGCAAACACAGAAGTTTTGTTTACCCATCCAACAAAAGCATGAGACCTATTGCTATGCAATACAGAAACAGTCCTCCAAGTTGCTGCCACAAATGACAGTGACCAATGCTCTGAACGTCCATCTATTAAAACTGAAGTTTGATTTTGAATGACACACTACACTAACCTCATAAACGTTAGCAAAGACCAGGAGGGATGCATACAAAAAGGTCACAAATTTAACGAGGTAAGGCTGCAGGGAGAGGGGGAGGTAGGGAAGGAGCTGCTCTCCAGCTGTGCCTGCAAATCTGGATGCCAAGACTCCAAGTGTCTCTTTGCTAAGAAAACAGATCAGTGTTAGCTCTCCCTCTAGGTGGCGGGGAATTCACTTGTAATTTCTTTCCTCTGCTACCAGTAATATGTCTGGGTAAGCAAAAGTGAAGTAAGAAAAGTAAATTCCCGTTTTCCTGAAGCAGAAAGGATAAGCTTTCATAAACAAGCAGCTACATCTTGTTTAACCAGTAGCATTCCCAGTCCTATATGCAAAAACCCACTTCAAAGCTGTCCTTCAGTGGTAAATCAGAACCTTTTAAGAAGACTGCAAATGATATACTTTTAGATTGAAAAATTGAACATGACTTAAGAATATTAGAGTGTTAAATTCAATTGCAAATATATGGAGTCAATAAAAATATCACTGTATTCAAATGCTTATTTAAACATGGACTACTTACCATCTTGAGCACTTTATGTTAGATTAAATACCAAGAAGAAATGAGTAGCAGTTGTAGATGGTCTGACCAAAACCAATTAAGTGTTTCAGAATAAATGAATCCACAAAACTAGAAGCCCTAGTTCCCCTAGGGCCCCTCAGTTCAAGAAGGACAGGGAACTGCTTGAAAACACCCAGTGCAGAGCCACACAAATGAATGGAACATCTCCCTCATAAGGAAAGGCTGAGGGAGCTGGGTCTCTTCAGCTTGGAGGAGACTGAGGGGTGACATCATTAATGTTTATATATTTATAAAGGGCAAGAGTCAGGAGAATGGAGCCAGGCTCTCCTCAGTGATGTCCAAGGATAGCACAAGGGGCACTGGGTGCAAGCTGGAGCATTGGAGGTTCTGTGTAATCATAAGGAAAAGCTTATTTACTCTAAGTGTGACAGAACACTAGACAGGCTGCCCAGTGAGGTTGCGGAGTATCCTGCTCCAAAGACATTAAAAATTCACCTGGATTTGAAAAAATTGTTGCTCAGGTTTTGTGCCTGAAAATGAACTGAAAGTTACATCTTTCCATCTTGCATATGGAAACCAGAAAATGTAACCTCGAAGTACTAGGTACTCAAAAAGTGCCTTTTGGAGTGGTTGGACATTTTTTAATTTTTGAAGAAAAAAATTCTGGTAATACCATTAGTGAGAAACAAAAAAGGAATAAAACACAAAGAAAAAACATACCCACCTGGCTACTGAATACATAAAGAGAAAATCATTGTCAGGTGATCCAGGACTCTTACTATAATCTGTATACTTCTTCTGTGTGGTACTTTTTATATCTTTCATTACAGACTCCATTTCTTTACTGAGATTGGTTTCAGACTAAGAACAAAGAAACAAAAGAAGAGTAGTTAATTTTACCTGAAGAAGTGCAACAGCTGATAGTGCAACAAAGTGCAACAAAGCATAGCACTTTCATATCTATAAAAACACATTTTCAGGTTATGAAAAAATATGTATTAAAAAGCCAGTATTCTCTCTCACTGAACTGTTACAATAATCTGGAAGTTATTCTCATCTGTTCTGAGCATGAAAACATCACTGTTTTATCCATCTCCTAAGCTCAGGAGCCTCACAGCTTGCATTATTTTAAAGCATATCTGCACTGCACAAGTACAGAAAAATAATACAAATTATCTCCATCAAGACTAGAGGGTTAGAAAAATTTATTTGAATTGGGTCTATCATGCCAGAAGACCTCATTCAGCTTTGTAACACATGAGCATCTGCACACTGCTCTTTCTGTAAAACAAATAATCCAGACCTTAAAATGTTCTTAATAAACAGTCTTTAACAATGTTCCAGTTACAAGGATATTCACATTTTTACAATGTAAAGAAATGATAAATAATGTTTATATTACGACTCAATTCTATGTATTATGTACGAAGGAGAGAATAGCAAACGTACTCCATAAAAAATATATTAATTATATCATAGCTTTTTGTTTTAGAAAGTAATGTAGCAAGTGCTGTAAATATTTAAAATTTGGTAGTAAAAAAAAAAAAAAAAGGTTTACTATCTTCCATATCAGAAGAAAATGAAGTTTCCCAGGGTGTCGAGTTTCTAAAAGGTCACAAATGCAACATATGTAAAAACTGAAAGGTAGAGGCAAATTAACAAGGATCTTTCTGCCTTACACTGATGCTTACTGGGAAAGTTCCCAGCTGTTCTTGAAGATCTTCCACCTCTTGTACGAGATCTTGCATACACTTGTTACTATGACTTTGCCAAAGGCCTCTTTCCACGTTGTTTCCAGGGTAGCAAGGAAGAACACTGTTAGCAAACTGCCTACAAAGGGGACAGGTAAATTCTCCTTTGTCCACTGAAAAGCCTTGGAGGACCTGGTCATTCTAAAAGACAACAAAGAAGATGTAGATGAAATTTGCTAAAGTAATTTTCGAAGAAGAAAAAGCAAAAAAAGCATGATTCACAGAAGTCCAAGTGTATTAACTTGTTTCTCTAAACTACATGTATATACGCAACTTATACCATACCTAGAGATAAAAATCTAACTTTTTGTAACTAAATTTTCATAACAGAAATTAACTAAAGGCACAAGTTTATGTTTGTAAAATCCCCCTGTCATTTTTAACTTCTGTTTCTCAGTAATTACTAACACACATTGAAAATCAAAATAGGAATCTAAGAAACAGGAATGAAAAGAAATGCTTTGCCTGAAGATACACACCAGAAAGAAAACTCAGAGAAACAGTAAGTGAATTTTTATCAGGATTTAGTAATGTATTTTTTTCTGATATATCAGAATTGAAAGCAAAGTACTTTTGTTAATAATGTCAAGATGTAATAAGAGACTTACTATCTACAACTTTTGAAACACAGTAAAATCATCTTGTCCATTCATGTAAACTCAATCTTTCTTTCTCTGATTCGGACAGCAAATCCAAATAAAAAAGATGGCCTTTAGTTTTACTTACCCGTAATGATTCCATGTAAGATTTGTGACAGTCTATGTGTAATGTATGACCACAAGTTTGTACATAAACACCTCCTTCCCAGCCTATTGACACTGCTTGGAGACAGGAACTCTACACAAAACAAAACCAGGAAGAAAAAATAAAAATTGCATATAAAGTTATGAAGGTATTTACCAGAATATATCTCAGGATTTAAAAAACGTATAGATTTTTACCTGTATAGTATCTAATTAAGACATACGTTGTGGAAATAAAATTTGTTCTTGAAGTTGTTACTTATGGTAACTTACATGGCCACCACTATGCTATTCTTTTCAGCAAAGAGCTAAACCCTAAAGTTAAATTTCTGCAGTTCTTGTTACTTAAGATACTGACTTCTTTGAAGAACCTTTTTTTATTAGAGCATGCGAATGGATCTAACTCTACCTTTTCTTCCAATAGTATAAGTTATCCTGTGTACCACGGCAACATACTGCTCTAGTAGGCTTCATTCAGTTGTATATTTAACCAAAATATTAAGACTGGGGTTATATAATTAAATCTCAATCCGTTACTAAAATCCATAGTAAGCACTTAAGGGTTTTAATGAATTTTTGAACAATATTGTATATAACACAACATAAAGGTAAAAGAGAATAAATACTTTTAAACTAAGTTTGTTTTGAAAACACTAGCCTTATTTAAAAAACTGCACTTATAGCCCACATGTTAAAAATAAAGTTACCTCATAGGTAACTTTTCACTAGGCGTAAATTCAGAGCCTTCCATGATGGGTTTAGAATTAGCGGATAGGGAAGAGCAACAAATATAAATATATCTGGACTTATACAACACATCTGACACTGTTCTGCATGACACCCTTGTCTAAGTTGGAGAGACATGGACTTGATGAATGGACCACTCTGGTTAAGGAATTGGCTGAATGGTCACACTCAAAAAATTGTTGTTAATGGCTTGCTGCCCAAGTGTGACACCAGAGTGTGTCACCAGAAGTGATGTTCCCCAGAGTGTAGTACTGGGATTGGTGCTGTTTAACATCTTTGTCAGCAACATGGACAGTGGGATTGAGTTTACCCTCAGCAAGTTTGCTGACAACACCAAGCTGTGTGATGTGGTTGAGATGCTGGAGGGAAGGAATGTCATCCAGAGGGACCCTGACAGGCTTGAGAAGTGGGCCAATCCCAAGCACAATTACAGGATGGGCAGAGAATGGATTGAGAATATTGACTGATTCAACATGGCAATGTGTGCTTGCAGCCCAGAACGCTGAGTCCTTGGCTGTATCAAAAGAAGTGTGACCAGCAGGTCGAGAGAGGAAATTCTTCCTCACTGGTACACTCTTGTGAGACCACACCTGGAGCAGTGTCCAGTTCTGGAGCCCCCCAGCACAAGGACATGGAGCTGCTGGAGTGAGGAGGGCCATGAAGATGATCAGAGTGGTGTAGCAGTTGTATAAACACAGGTTGAGTGAGTTGGGGTTGTCTAGCATGGAGAAGAGAAGACTTTAGGGAGACCTTCTTAGCTGCCTTCCAGTACCTGAAGAGGGCCTACAGGAAAGCTGAGGAGGGACTTTTTATAAGGGCATGGAGTGATAGGACATGGGGTAATGGCCTTAGACTGAGAGAAGGTAGATTTAGACATTAGGAAGAAATTCTCTAGTGTGAGGATGGTGAGACACTGGAACAGTTTGCTCTGAGAAGCTGTAGCTATGATTACCTCCCTGGAAGTGTTCAAGGTTAAGTTGGATGGGGCTCTGTGCAACCCAGTCTAATGGAAAGTCTCCCTGCCCATGGTAGGGGGGCTGGGACTGGATGATCTTTAAGGCCCTTTCCAACCCAAACCATCCTCTGATTTTATGAAATACACTGTTAGAGGAAGGACACTTACTGGGAAGGACACAGTTGATAAACAAAAGCTTAGTTCAGCTGAACAGGACACTTAGGACACTAACAAATGTTTCCATTGTTATGCCAAAAGAAATTTAAGGATTAGTTCTTTCACGCAGTGATATCTTTTAGCACAGGAGTGACTTGGAAGCTTAAAAGCAAAACAGCTAATTCAACTCCTATTTGAAGCAGGGCTGGAAGTTTTGAAAGGTTTTTCTCACTGCATTACACTGAATTTTAGACTAATCTGATAGTGTTGATAGTGTTAACACAGAAAGGCAAATATAAGACAGTGAGACCAAGTTTTTGAGCAACAATTTACTTGGAGCCCCTCCCATCTGCATTATGCAAACATAAAAATAAAACCACAGTATTGCCTCAATGCTTTTAATCACTTCAGCAGGAAAAATATTAATTAACTATTTGAAACAATAAACAAACATCATCAGTGTCAAAGGATGAAAAACTTGTCCATGTATTCTTTCTGAACTGAAGTATCTTTTGTACAGAAATAATTTCCTGCTTTAAATGTTTTACTCTTTAGCAAGGAAATCTGTTAATATTTGCCTCAGAAGATGGTGCTTGTCTGAAAACATTGCCCAATTTTTTAAAAACTTATCAAAACATTTATGGAATTTACTCTAAATTAATCTACGCTTCATAAGCATGCTTGGTTGCACTTTGCAAATTTCAATTATCTGTGGATGACAGAACACAAGAAAGCTAGCAATCTTGTAAAAATTGCCACATTTTTTTCCTCTTAAAAGACAATATTTAAGCTTCTAGAGGATGGTTATTTAGACAGATCTGCCTAAGATTTGTTATGTCACCTGGGACTAATCTATAGGACCTTATTTAGGGTCATAGGTTAATATATTTTTCTACCCTAGAATGATTTCTCAGAATAGTTTGTGTTATCTTACAGGGCTGTTTCATATACTAGCAAGGAAAAGTCACAGGCAGCACTTCCACAAAGGTCTACAAATAAACAAGTCCTGTTAAGCAACAAGAATTGGCTCTCAAAATTAAATACCAAATGCTTTAACAAGGCTTTGTGAAGTTTTGCAGAAGTCTGTTTGGAACAGCTTATAGAACTGCAAAGCAGACAGTAACATACCATTTACTGTAAAACTGAACTTCAGTAATGTTATGCAGAGTTTAGGATCCAGCAGAATAGAGTCAAGTGCTCTGCTGGTTCCTCCTTTCTGTCCACTCATCCTCCCCTTCTCTGTAGTGACTCAGAAACCTGTGATAGGTTAAAACAGTTCCTTCCACTTACTCTGTGCTGCCAAAAATATTTTTACCTGATTAAGAGTAACTCCTTGATCAGCTGTCTGAATGGCCACAAGAAAACAGGTGCTTTGAAACTAATACCCAAGGAAGCAAAACCACATCTCAATTTTGTGGTCTCACTGGAATGTGAAATATCTTCTAGAGAATATCTGCATGGATACTTAATGACTAAATAGCCTGCAGATACACTAGACCCTTATGCCAAAAATACAAATAGGGGAAAGTCAGATGTTATTCAAAATAAGGACCCTATCAAATGTAACACTTCATAACTGCTGCAACATTACAAAGAGTTCACTAAATGTAGATGTGAAACTGGGAGGGCTCCAAGTTATAATTTCATTTACCTTTTTACACAAATTTTTTGGAAATGGTAGTATTGCTCATATGAAATACTTACATCTTTAAAGTACCGCTGTAACGTTGTAAGCCTCACATCATGTAGTGCTGCACAGGTGTCCCAAGGGTATATTTGCTCCTCTTCAGTAGTTGGTAGTTTCTTTGGCTCAGTACTATTGCGGCATTGTCCCAACACTGTACGAAGAAAAGCAGCAACAAAGAACACAATGGATAAAAATATGTAATTAAGAAAACAACAATACACAATTAAGAAAACTATCAGGAAATTCTGGTTTATAATTAGACCATGCTTTGTTGACATTAAACAGTAAAAAAACTATTAAAGACACTAAATACTGAAAGTTGTGCTTTTGCACTTGTACATAAAGTATATATACATACCAAACATACTCATATATATAGACATACTGATGGCTTTTTTATTTTATTTTTCTTTTAAAATCTATTTTCCTGAAGGTCTATTATATACTGCTAGGTTTGCAAAAACTAACAGGAACTAGGAGAGAACGAACTGTTTGCTTTTTTCTCAAACATTTAAAAATTTTCTCTGTACCCTTACATCTACACACATGGCTCATGGAAGATCACCCATACACTAAAATCCACAGAAACACTGCTTGTGCAACAAGCCACACATTCATACCTGAGGATGCTTGTAGTAGTACAACTAGCCCTGTAGGTCTGTCTTCAGTAGAAGGACCACTTTGTCCACAAATAACGCAATCATATATTGCCTCGGAAACATGCTGTTCTGATGTAGCTACCTCCATGGCACTATCAGCATCCGGTGATTCTAAAAAATTAGAAGAAAGTTTATATTAAGCAGAGCAAAAGAAATCAAATTGCATCTGCATTGAGGTAGTGAAGAATAAACTCAAAAATAATTACTCTTTATCTACAACTAAAACATTGACAGTTACTTGAAACTAACCTCACTGCTTCAAACAAAGAGAAACAAACACAATGAATTAGAAGCTTTCCCATAATCAAAATCATTCCCTGTGGAATTCAATATTTAGTTCAAGTTCTGTATTAAGCTTGATCTCTTTAAACTTCTATAATATAGAAATCTAACTTTAGTTTCATTCCATACTATATTGAAAAGTCTGAACACAGAGATGAAAGGCAATGAATATGAATCTCTACTAAAACCATATTTGCTCAAGTTCATCACAGGGGGCCTGTTGCTATAAGAAGTAGCGTGATGGATGCCAGGCAGCATCTTTCTTTGCTATGAAAAGCTCCATTCAATGATCTTCATTCACAGGGCAGAACCAAAATTACTCCGTTTAGTAACTATTGATTTCCCAGTCAGTTATTGAGGGTCATGTTAAAACTCCAATCTTTACTGACATACAGTTGTTAATATTGTGCACACGTCTATCACCATCTAGTGGCAGACGGATGGTACAATAAAAAAGCAGAATGCTCTAAGACCAAATATCTGGAAAACCTAGAAGCAACTGCAGCACAGAAGGAAGTTAACAGAAAAGCCATTTTTTATATTTAACATCACTTTATAACTGTGTAATACACGCTCACATATACCTGTGTATTGGAAGTGCATGATACAGGGCTAACCAGAGCATTCCAGCCTTATTTATCTTTTTCTAAAATATTGTCAATATTATATACACTATGCATCTACTCAGTACTTTTAAGTGTAAAAAGAAAACATAGTGTGTCAGCCTGATTTTGGACAATGCAATGGAAATCCTCGAAATCAGTCAATATTTAATTTACAAAATACAATTAATTTATCTCTAACTGCATATAAACCTGAAGAAGAAAATATAGATCTTAGTATTTAAAGTGTTTCAAGCCAATTCAGTATATGCAACCTATACCACTATTGCCTATGTGCAACAGGCACATAAAAATCAGACTAATTTAATTTTAGGACTCAATGGTCAAGTGCACATCTCCTTCACAACTACTTAGATGTAGTGCTCGGCTACTTTGTCCAATTAAAAATTTCAGGGGAACTGAACTTATAGCATCAAGAAAGACTTCATAATAAAATAACTTCCCCCTAGGGCTAGTGACAGAAAACAGTCAACTTACACAGAATTCATAGTAAGAGTAACTGGCAAGTATTTAAAATCTCAAGTAATTAAGCATAGTAAAAAGAAACTACCAGCAGAACAGAAAGCCCCAATTCGTTTAGAATATGATAATCCCTGACTAGTGGCTTAAAACAGTTGTTAGCTTCTTTGTAAGGTAAAGCTGGGGCTATGGTTCATTTGAAAGGGTACATTTTGGCAGCATGATTCCTTGTATGGAAACAGTGGCAGTCTGGAAAACAGAAAGCAAGCTATACATATGAACAATTGCTTTCTGTTTTCCATGGCAACTTGAAGCATTTATCTAAAATAACTGAGTAGCAATGCTATTTTATTAATTTGATTTTTAAAACAGTTTCTTAGCAATCTTTAAACTGCGAAATAACATTTCCTATCTCCCAGGATGCTATTATAAAAAAAGATATTATAGCATATTGCATATATAGCATATGCTATATGTGCTTTTTATTATATATATATGTATGTTATACATATGAAAAGTCTTTATAGTTAAAGACTGATAGTAATATTACATAAGATTTCTCCTATTCTGGCTAACCCCCCCCCCCAAGTCACCACCACCGTCACACGAACAAAGCTCTATCAGTTGCAACTAACAGTGAAGAATAATTTCAGTCTCCTTAATTGCTTCCACTGATGCAAACACACAGTATTTATTGCTGACACTAGGAGCATGGTGGCATTAGCTGCTAGGCTGAAGCATGACTTTACAGGTGCCATGGTTTGAGTGGGATAGGCTCATTTTTTGTACAAATATGGGGACCTAAAGAGGGTATTTAAGACAAAGAGAGCCTAGAGTGGCAGAACACTATGGGGTTAATATTCTCTCCCGTTTCCTGCCCACACTCTATAAAGTCAGGACTGGAGGCTCAACACCTTTTTTCCTGCTCTTTTCTTCCCTGCTGCTTCCATGTGCTCCTTCACCATCAGCTCTTCAGATTCCACATCTATCGGATGTTGGGAAAAGCCGGAGACCCCTCTCCTGATGCTGAACACTATCAATTCCATGGGTTTTTAGATAAGTTTATTATTCAGCTCTTTCTTTAGTTTTATATCAATAGGAGTGAGAGACCCAAATTCACAAATTCCTAGCATTTCCTACTTGCTAGCAAATACAGATTAGACTGCTAAAATCTACCAGTGTTTTATCACAGAACGCATTGCTGCCTGAATTTAATTTCATTTGTGCTCTCCAGAGTGAAAGATTTCCTCCCCTTCTCTACCCAACCCAGCAAAATCCAGAACAAAAAGGGCTCTGTAAACACAGTAAATATAGTTCATAATCACTCTGAATGTAGTCAACATTTTTCCAGCTCTATATATTGTGTGTCAAACCAGCCCTGTGACATCAAACCAACCATTAGTATAACAATATTCTTTGCCCTGACCCAGCATATATATTCCCATGAGATCAGTACCTAATTTATTTTTCTATCTGGGTTCCAAAGATTGAGTGTTAGGAAATGTATGTCACATTGCATTAAAACTCTGCACTTCTTAACTCTAAAAAATGTTTTCTTGAAGGACAAAACAAAGTGCTGCTGAGATTCACATCATCAGAAAGAAACAAACACTGTAATGCATGCTTATCACAAAGCTTTAAGAAGAACAAACAAAAAACCCCAACACATTGGGTAATCCAGAGACATCTAACTATTAAAGGTTTTGAGATATTTAATATTTGTACTTAAAAATTAACCAATTTACCAATTTTCACATATACTTAAGTATGATTCCTATACTATGAATCCTAGTATTTCATGTTTATAAAACTCAGACAGACAGATCTTTACAAACATCACTGTAATTTGTCAAAGTCTTCTATTAAGCTGGAGCAAAAAGATTTCTTTTTATTCTTAGCAAGTTCTGCTTGAAAGGCAGTGAAGTTTCAAAAATCTCTTTAATGGAGTTCCACATCACAACAGGTAAACCATAGTCTAAAGACTGCATTAGTATTTTAAAAACCAAGATGTAAAAGTAGCTTTTACAAGCTTCAAGACTAGAAGACCTACAGAGCTGACACTGAATATGACTGTAAGACAGAACATTTTTTACTCCTGGGAAATTCTCTTCATGTATTTGAAGAGTTCTATCTGCTGCTCTTAAAATTACGTTTCTTGGTTTATTTTTCTTCTTTTTACATTTGTCCTGCAGTCAAAACAGCTACAGACAGTGGATTCTGCTCCAGCCTCATTGATTAACATAACTGTTTCTAAATTTCCCTTAATTCCAGGCAAGCTTGAATGGCATTGTAGTTCTTCAGATGCCACAAAACAGAAACTAACAGGGGGCACACAAAGGAAAGGGGCTAAATAATAGGAATTCTTTCTAGAGTGATTATATGCAAGAAAACCCTAGCCCTGACTTTCATAATCTCAGATGAATTTGTGAATTCCAATTCAAACAAATATTTTTGCTGGTAAAATGAGACATGCTTAATATTGAAAAATGAACATGTAATTGGGTATCTTTGTTTTAAGCCATGTTTCACTGCAGCATCCCAACAATCAAACAAGATACATGCCTCAAGGGAGTAACAATGACTCTATGCACTTTAATAAATACTTTGGAAACTATTAAGTTTATGGGGTTTTAATAAAACAATGTTTCAACTTTGACTGTTCTCCATTACTTCTATTCTCTTCTCAGCATTTATTTTCAGGGTATTTGCTGTATTTTACACTGTCAAGATAAAACTAATATGAAGGTTTTGAAGTGCTATACCCAAAATTGGTAACACCAGTTCTTATATTTTACCACTGAACTAAACCCACATTTAATAGATACATGAGTTCTAAAAGCTGATGAAGATTAAGACAATAATAATTTGCAGTGACACCAACCGGATCAGTGACAACTGAGGCCTCATCATCGATTCTGACATGCATTCTGACAGCATCATTCTTGTTACAACAAACAATCAAAATTAAGAAAGAAACCTACTGCTGAATTCCAACCCATATCAAAAATAACAGGTACTGAATGTGTGTTTGAATGTGTGAGAAGTGAAGACATTTTAAGTGACTGATTGTAGTATGAAATTATTTTTTTCAGAACATCTATGATGTAACTCAGGGTAAGACTATTAAGCACCAATATTCGTTTTGAATTGTATCACTCCTAAAAGACTAGTTGCAGAATTTTTACCACATCTTATTTTTTAAAACTAGACTAACAATAGTTTCTGCAACTCTTTCAATAATTTGCTGCAATATGTAGAAGCTGCGTTTGCAGCCGAACAAATTACTTCTGTAAAAAAAGATATTCCTGGCAAAGAATTAACATAGGTTTTTTAATAAATCCTACACACTGTAATGGAACACATACTTGCTTTCTGCAAGCTATTTTAATGCCAGGCAGAACATAAAAGCTAGTTAATACTGGACTACAGTACAAATACAGTGAATTTTCATCTTAAGCTCAGAAAACAGTCTTGCAACCTACAGGACACTATGAAAAAGTGAATGAAGAAGTTAAGCTATTATTCAGCTAACACAATGCCTCAGATTCTATTAACCTGTTGCCAATAAATGCCTTTATTAAAACTACTTGATGATAATGTCTCCTGTTGATTCTACCTACTGCTGTGCATGACCTAGTATAGTATAATTGACAACAGTCACTACATTTTATCTTGAGATATCTGAAGTTATTGTTTAAATACTAAGAAATAAACACTTTCAAGTTTTGCAGGCTCAGTAACTTTTTAGCGTACAATCAAAAGCACAAGGGTCCATGGTCTCCCTGCTACAGAAATGAAGGTTCTTTTAATATTTGACATGTATAGTTAAGTAAAAACTACATGTTCCCAGCTAAGTATGCCACACAAATAAATGCTGTGCAGTTTACCAATTTAACTGCTATACTCCATCCACAAGTCAAAGCAGTTACCTTAAACATAGCTTATCAAACTCAAGCACAGGAGTATTAAGACATACATATGCATATATGCAAATACTGCCTTGACAGGTTTATGTATTGCACTTTCCAAACACCATAAATACGGTCATCAAGTTGCTAAAGAAATTTCAGTGACTGGTATATTCAAGACCTTCATGAGTATGAAGGAAGAAATCTTCTCAACACATTAACTGAAAAGAATTTAAGTATTTTTTAAAAACAGATTATTTTACAATAGCAGTTGTCAAAATATTTTAACCAGTGCTTAAAAACTCAAATCAAAACCACATAGCGGATATTTGATTGAAAGAGTGGGGGCAAAAGTTTGGCTTTCAAAAGTGCTCATTTTCAATGAAGTAATACAGATGATGAAAATACTTTCCACTCTCCAGTTAAACACTATACTCAACTGAACCTGAAAAAATGTATCCTCAAGAAAAACAAGAGCTGATTCTGCTGTAAAGTCTGCAGTTTAAATAGGATTATACAATGTTACCACTTAGAGCAACAGATGATCTAAAAATTATGCTTTCCTTAGTTCTATACATAAATTTAAAACGCAAAAACTTAAGCTTATCAAAATTAGAGGCTTTATGAAGAAAAGAGTCTTAAATCTTATTATTACTGATTAAAGAAAATGCCATCTTTGAAAGACAAAGTTTAGGATATTTTATTTTAAAAGGTAAATAATTTAAAATACACAGATTTAATAATTTCATCCACTGCATACTAAGAAAAAATAGGAATAAAATTATGTCCTACAGATAATGTGTTCCCTTTTAAGTACTTTTAAGATATTTTAATCTATTCTTTAGCAATTAGGTATTCAGTATTATCTGTCCTAGAAAATGCAACTTTAAGCCTCTTAGGAAGTATTTAGTGAAGAAGTAGATACAGCACTGGAATCTGAGAGGGTAATTTGTTTGGGGTTTAAGTTTGTTGGGTGTTTTTAACTGTTTGAGTACAACCCTTAGTACTAACAAGAGAAAAAAAGAAAAAAAAAGAAAGCATTCAACCACATAAAAACTTACCAACATCCATAGCAGTTTCCATGAAGCTTTTCTGTCTTGAGGCAAATTCAGCCAACAGTTTCTGTTGCCTTTCCCTGGCCTTCTGTCGTCTGAGTGAAAGGAGGGAGAGAAAAAAAGAAGTATTTATAATGAAGAAAAAATAGTTTATAGTGTCAGGCTGATTACAGTCACCACTTCCAACAACATCATTTAAAATTTAAAGTTTCCTCTAAATAAACGATTAATTTTCAAGCCTAACAAAGGAATCTCTTGCTTTAAAAGTGGAGGTTTTTTAAGATGTTATTTTCTTTTGAGCCTGAAAGAAAAAAAAAATCTGTACCAAAAAACCCTTCAGAAAAAACAAAGGATCTTTTAAAAGATTAGGGCACAGAGTCATAGGAAAAAGAAAGCAAGACCATATTCTTGGAAGTTATTTTTCTGTTACATTAGGAAGAGTAACAAAGTGAAATGTCAACTATTGTACAAAAAATAAGTGTTCTCGGGAACAAACAGTGTTTACAAGTCACTGTTATTATATTCTTGTTATATTATTAGTTATATTTATATGCAAAAATAATATTTATTATTGTATTAACTATAATAATATTTATGACAGTAACTATGATAATATTAATGATATTACTAACAATAATAATCAAGCCTACCTCACTTTTGATAATAAGCTTGATGTCAAAGGAAACAATTATTAATAATATATTTTCCAGCTCAGGCTTCTCATACTGGTTCCTGCTCCCCTACCTCCAGCTCAGATACTTGTCACCAACAACTTCTTTACCTTCTGCTTCCAAACTGAAGGCCCTTATCTCCCTGGAGACAAGCAAATTCCACTGACTTTTTCCTCATCATTTAACACGGCTCTGAATTTACATTAGAGGCTCATTCTTGCTCACCCTTCTATTTATACTGTATTAGCAACCTGTACAGGGCTGTATGGATTCTTTAATGCCTATATATACTTACTGCAGTGGGTAGAGGAATATTAATGGATGTAAAAAGAAAGAAAGAGATATCATCTTACTGAGATACCAAGAAAGGATCTTTACTTTGACAAGAGTCTACAGAGGAAATGGGAAGGTTCCAGGTGGGAAAACCAAACCTCCCACCACAGCTGCTCATTCCATGGCACAGGCAGAGAGCTGTGTGCCCCACAGATGAGGGCTTTACTTGCCCAGTGCAGCCAGGGGAGCTCTATCAGAGTTACAAACTCTGTGCATCAGCATTCACAGTTTATCTTTTTCCCCAACTCAGAGATGATTCAGATAACTAACAATGGATTTTAAAACATCACTTGGCATCTGGTATGCTGATGGGTTGCTCTTTAGTCTCCAGCACTGTCTGATTATCCCTGTCCTGGCACAGGAACAGGCATCTGCATGCCCAAAGCAGCTCGTACGCTGTAACATGTTATCCTGAGCTGGTCTGCTTCTAAGTCAAAGCTCCTAACTTGTTTTCTTAAAGGCACCTTAAAAACCCAAATATCTCTTCCCATTTATCTGTCACATTGTATAGCTACCATTTCTCAAAATAACTTCTATTTACAACAATCCTGGAGATTCATATTCTGAGTATCATACCAAGGCATTCATTAAACCTGTTTTTATTTATTTCTCCCTGGGAACTTCTCACTATATGGCTTAACTAAAAGCAGAGTGGCTGTAAATAGAGGCCTTTAATAAGAAGACATAAACAAACCCTGACAGATTCAGTACAGCTCAGTAGTTTTCCATGATGGCTCATGGGAGTATGATACTGCAATTGAAAAAATACTGCAAGCAGCTCAAGCTCTCTTCAAGCTCTGTATTTTGGTTTCTATGGTGACAATGTATTGCCTGAGTGATGCCAAGTTCATCGGCATATGCTGAAGTACCCAAAAAGGGTGAACACTGAACCCTCACAAATCTGTTTGATCTTCACCAATATAAAACTGGACTTGCAGGAAAAAGTAAAACAAAACAACCAACACAAAGTAAAAACAGCAGCTTTACGATATAGACTGTCAGTGTATGAGATCAGTCATTTAAGTTACCACACAGTCCATTAATACACTTCATGGGTCCCCAATACTGTTAAGGATCTGAGGAAAAGAAATAGTCAACTCAGAACTGGAAACATTTATTTTCATCATTATGTTAGCCCCAGAATCTAACTGAAAACTTAAAGTGCTTGTAATAGATCCTTGAAAACATCACATCCTTTATTGGGAAAAAGGAAATAGCCTTACCCTTTTCTATATGAAAAGTTACTTAATTTATTGATTTCCACATTTGTCCTGCACATAAATCTAGCACTATTGAGTACCACATGTACCAAAATGTAGCTGTTTTATCTGAAGCAGCTGTTAAGTCTGGCATTTTCTGAAAGAAAATTTTGCATGCTATTCCTTCACTGTTTCTCTCATTTAGTGAACTATTACAAGGGATGTTGAAAACTAAACCACTGACTGACTGTAAGCAAAAATTAATTCTACTTTTTACAGTATGTAACATTCTACTTTTTGAAGTATGTGACATGAAAAAATTGATCTTCCTTTTTTATGTTTAATTTTTAAGTACAGTGTAGGTCTTGGATACATCAGGGAGAATTTAGCAAGTTACTTGTTTTCAAACAAATAAAAATAGAAAGACAAATAAAGGCAATCCAGAAACAAACTGAGTCAGATACAGCTGCATGTTTCTACCCAAACATCCAGAACCACAACCATACAGGCTGGTTACATAGAATACTGGATGGACAAGCATTCAAGAGTATTCTTGTCTATTCCAGCCTGCATTCTGTCTTTACCACACCACTCTCTATGCCCCAACCTTCTAACCATCCCCTCACTTCAAATGACATGTTTCAGTCTTTTGCACTAACCATTATCAATCTCTTCCCACTGCTCCAACCCAGCCAATTCACCTTTCTGTCTGGCTCCATTAAAACCCCCAAATGCCAGCCTCAGTCTTACCTGTGCCCTCCAGACATTTGCACTCCTATTCTATATTCTATGAACTTTCACGACCCCATCTTCCCTCACTCAGATTTTCACTAAAAACTGGTTATTTCATTTGCTACTCTTCACTGACCATTTCTGTCCTGAAAGCCCATTTTTTTCTTCCCTAACATCCTCCAATTTGCCAGTTTGAGTCTTCCCACATAAACTATGAGCTTGATCTGTCATCTTCTCTTTGCTCACTATTACATTGCCCAGTTTTCTCTTGCCAGTCCCAGTCCTCTTTGCCCCTGCAGTGTTGTATGTATGTTGTATGCACTACTACCATTCCTTTTACTTTTTTCTTAATGTTACCTTTCTTCTTTATCCAAAGTTTTCTTCTCTGCAGAACTAATCTTTTTTGGTGGTACAGGAGGTGTCACCTTTCTGCATATCTCTTCAATTATACGTTTATTCAATCTGCTCTGAACAGCAGCTTTCAATAAAATTCTTTCTACTGCTGTCATGCCATCACCATGAGAGTATCTTGGAATTTCTGGGTGGATTAAAACATCCACATCATCCAGCCACGGAGGATAGTAAGAGTTTTGTTTTCCTGAGAGTTTGTGATGCAATTTAATCAGCAAGGACAGTATGCTTTCTTTCACTTCTAGAATGGCTGTGGCTAGCTGTGGAGTTGCACCAGGTGCTGACCATTTCATTGATGTTTTGGGCCGAACCACCTGATTTGCCTCACTCGTGTTCCGATTGATGATCTCTTGAAATTTCTTTCTACGTTCCGCAACCAAACTGAACACTTGAGCTGTCCCGGAGTTCTTGGGAAAAAAATTACAACATTTCATTTTCAAAAATACAAGTATAAGCAACATACATTTATAAAACCATAGAAAATACTTTAAATTAGGAGAAAACCCACAAAATAGATAATATTTCCTCTTCCCTTCCAAATATATTGGAACTTGGAATAGCAAAATACTACTCCTGCATGTCATTTTCATAAAAATCTGATGTACAAAGCTATATAAATAAAGTCAAGTAGAAAATTAAAACATCATCTATACCAAAAAACCTAAACACTGGCTCTGCTCTAGACAAACTTAGAATTCTGTTCACCAAGCAATACTTCCTTACTTTTTCTGGAATATTCAGTATTTTGGTATCTTTATGTCACTTAACTATCTTTATTAAAGTTTACTGAGCACTGCTGTACAATCTAACTCATAATCCCACACAAGTGAGACCACACACCCCCATGGGTGTTGTCCATTTTGTGTGGATTTATTAGCCAAGATCAGAAGCCACATACTCCATATCTGCAAGCAGAGGCTGTTATTCAGGGCACATGAGCTCATGAGTGCAGTTACATTAATGACAGAGCCCATTCAGATGTTTCTGTCCTATGCCAACCTTACTTTCAGTCCCAAATGAAGAATACATGGAAGCAAATCACATACACTGAATCCATAGCAGAAAGGCATTTCTTGAATATTTTGAACATGAAATTTAGAGTATTTCAATATCTAACCCTCTCCTTAGTCAGAAACCTGGGCAGTCAAGAAATATCAAACTCTTCAGAAATCAAATATAAAAATGGGATTCTGACAATCACCTCTCCTACCTTTGTTATGTTTTAATCTGTTTCACCTTACCTACCTAGATTTTGATCTCTTTTCTAGCATTAATATGCAAATTACATCTACATCTGGCATACAATAATCTGAAGTGCTGTACACAAAAGATTCAAAAGCAATCCTGACATAGAGATTATACTATCTACCATCTAGAAATCCTTCAAAATCTCACCATTTATACATTTGCTTTGTAAAAAAGAGAACTGCCATTAATAATTTCAAATGCACTTGCAATGTAGGGTTAAACTTACCCAGATTTGAGAAAGCTAAGACTACTCTGCATTAAATGTTAGTAATATCTTAGCAATACAAACAGTCCTACACACCAAGCTCAAGCAGTAAGCTAAAATGACATTTTATATTTGATAGAAAGCTTCTATCAAAGCATTTCTTTGCTTGAAAATCTACTACCTATCAAGAATATGAAAAAAACACGTAAGTCTTTGCAACATGAATTAAAAGAAAACAAGAAAATTAGAAGATTTCACTGAATGTTAAGGTGAGCACAATTAAAGCCATGTTTCTAGTTAATTGCTTAGGAGAACAAACTGCACACAGATCTACCTCTCTCTGGAGGCTCTTCCGCCTTGAACTCTGGTAGATTGAGGACAAAAAAAGTCATTAAATACATGATCTGGAAGGAGTTTTTGAAATAAATTCTACTTCTGTTATATATACACTTAGGAGGGAAAAAATCCTAACAAAAAAGGCCAGAGGATGCAATAACTTAAACTAATCTAGGAAAATGGCTGGTATTTGTATATGCTTACTTGTGATGAAGCTAAGCCATCAGAACTCGTACTTGCAGGTGGTTCCTTCTTCACCTCTGGAGCAGTTTCTGGCACTCTGACTCGGACATAGTTAATGAAGTGACGCATGTTAGAAACCAAGTTACTACCTGGAAACCAACTATCATGGCAGCGCTCTTGTCCACCTGCAGATTCCTAAAATACAAAAAAAAATTTAGCATACTTTCACTGTTGTGTTACAATAATGCCTGTTGTTTTTATAACTGTACTAGAGAAGCCATAATCCCCCCATGAGACAGGAACAATGTGTTGAACAGTATATACTTCCCTCAAGCTGATAAACTCTTAAAAATTATGACGACGGATGCCTACCGTGAGGACTGGACGCCTGATAAGTACATTTTGTTTTAACATAACCAAGTACATACAATCAGTGCTATTTAGCAGAGGTAAAAGGAACTACTCAGAGTAATCCAAAGATGTACAACCTAAGATTAAAACAAAAAAGTCTGAAACAATACAGAACAGCTGAACAAAAAAGTGTCAGGTCCTCGGTCGTATAAGCAATGTTAAAGAGCAGGAAAAATTATAATAGTCGAAAGGGAATCTGTAATCACAAAGATAATGGCTTTTTATATTCAACTTTTCATCAAAAGCAGTTAGAATTTTGGCTAATTCACATATTATAGAAGATGCAAAGCTTTAATAAAATGCTCAGTGATACATTTCAGTTGAAAATCTAGAAATTTAAGCAAGCTTTAGATTTAATACTTTTAATTTTTTTTGCACCCAATTTCAAGTCCTGATTTACAGAACAGTAAAGATGTAACCAATCTGTGCTGTCAGATATATATACACAGGCACTGTTGAAAAATGAAGTATATTATAGTCCTCAACAGTATGCAATTTCCTCATTTGTCTTTGCTTAGGTGTATCCTGCTTAGGTAAAAATAGATGTTTTACTCTAATTACTATGGTAAAAATCTAATTTCAATAAACATCTTTTATTAAATAATATTGAATCATTAGACAACATTTGTATTGTAATGGATGGAAAACAGAGTTTATTCTTACCTCTTCATCTGACTCTTGTTCTGGAGAATTTTCCAACCCCAGCTCAATCAAATACAAAACCATGCAAAGCACATGTTCTGACAAATTCTGATGATCCATTAACATCTAAGGAGAAAAATAGACATTCACATCTCAAAGGCTCCATCTTTTATACACTTACAACCTCCAGTAAAACAAAACAAAAAAACAACCAACCAACCAAGCAAACAAAATAAACAAAAACAAAATAAAAAAGAAACTTGCAAAAATCTGAGGGACATCTCTAACATAAACTGTCAGGTAATGAAAGTAGACAATTTCATATGAAGAAGTTCAATATACTAGCTACAAATTTTATTTTTGAGTAAGACCTTCCAAGTTAGCCACACCAGAAAAGGTAGAAAGTCTTGAGCCATATGTGATTTCTGTCTGGGTCTTTGTTTAATTTTTTTTCTTAATTTACCACTGTGCTCACAAGAGCTGTACTATGAGATACAGGTATCAATTAAAAAGAAAAGACTAGACAGGAAGAATGCCTTAATAACACTTGTAACCCTAGTACATTTTTGGTATACACTGAGCACAAATTTTAGCATTTAAAATAGTTTTCTTTTTCTTGCACAATAACACTTTCAAAATCCTATCATATGCATAAAAATGCAGTTAGGAAAAATATTATTTTCAAGACCAGAGAACTGTCTATTCAAGTTCCTGGAATACCTACTCTGAAACATCAGTAACATACTTTAAACTTCACCCCTGTTATGACTGAATGCTCCAACAATGCTCTCATCAGTGATTATGCTACAGGATTTTTTAAATTTCCAAGGAGGCCAAGATTAGTAAAAGCAATAACATTAATATAGCTCTTCAATAACCATAATGGAACACTACTGCAAAATAAGACACATAATTTTGAATGTGATGGATAAACAGGAGTGTTGTATTTAAAAGACATTATCCTCATTCCACTCAGTCTGTTAGTACTTCAGTATACCCAAACATACAAAAAAAGTATTATGGTTAATGAACTTCTGAGACTTCAATTTTAATTTAATTTTTTAAGATTATTAAAAGTTATTTTGAGGTTTAGAAAAACCTAATCTTTGAGAAACACCACAGAATTTGATTTCACATCTCCTTCCAGACAAACAAACTTGTACCTTAAAATTGTTATTAGTTCAAGTTCTGATACACTTTAACACCAAAGTGCCAGGCAAAGCTGCACAGATACCAGGACTGGTACCTACAAGCAAAGAGCTGCACTCAGCCTGCCTTCCCTTTTTCATATCAGTCACAATAAGGCCTCGTGAGGACCTAGTCCTAGAAGTGATGCCAGGATAACAGGGAACACCAGAAGGGTTAATAGGAATTTGGTTCACATAACCTTTTTTAATTACAAATAATAAATAACTTTATCTTTCAGTTAATAAATGCTCATATTTTTAATGCAGCTCTCAGTGCATTGAGAGGAATCACCAGTGCTGCTCAAATTAAAAACCAGGACAGCTTCCCCCTTGAGAATATTCTGATTTAAAGGGAACAAGATGGAAAGAACCTACAAGTTACTAAATAAGTGGATGAGAAAAGATGCTTTCAGTTTCACTGTAGACAGGCTACTACAAAAATGAATATTTATACAGCTGTACCAGTCAGAATCAAAAGTCACGTTGACTAATACTGATGAAAAGTCAAATCATAAAATGTAGTAGTTTACTGGTCTCCTGTAGCCAGTCCCAGGAGTCAAGAGATATAAAGACTGTCAAAAATTAGCAAAATTACACAGATAAAACATAATTTAAAGCCATCCATGGAATCACTATTTAATTTCTAGCATACATAAATCAGCCTGAAATGTATTTGGCATTCCAGCTAAAAGAACAACTCAGAAACTTTAAGATTCTCAAGACTTAAGACCTTGAAGCTTCTTAACAGAATAAGAAAAATTACTGGGGGGGAAACCCACAGAAACACAAGGAAACATAAAAACCCCAAAAAAATCACAAGCAAGACAGTAAAAGATGATGCATTCCTTCTCTACATTCTCCATTTTCATTTCACATCAAAATATTAAGTAAACTTCTACATAATCCCATGATTTCCTTAACTATGGCAGTCTTCCTCTAAGTCTCCTTCTCCAGGTATGCTTCTTCCCCAGTCTCTGCTCCCCACTGCTCAGCCTCATTCTTCACCCTGCAGTGAGTAGGCAGCCCAGGGCCGAGCTAAGCAGAATTAAATCTACAGCAGCTTGTTTGGCCACAATTGTGGAAACCACTCTGGAACAAGGTACTGACACTCCAGGCTAAGCTCTAGGTAACTGGTGTAGGCCATAGACAGGATTTGGGGCAGACTTTCATGGGACTTCAGTAGTTAACAGAAGAAAATAAACAGCCACTGATCATGCACACAAAGTAACTTCACCATGCCTACAGTTTGGCTAAATTCAGATCCAGAATCTGAATAACATTGATAAAGCAATGTTTAAAACATGGAAAAAGGAGATATATTTTGTCCTTGCTTTGTTCTTGGAAACTCATGCCTGAACTGGCATTGAGCATGAAAAATGTCATTGGTTAAACTTCAGCAAGACAAGGAACAAGCTGTCTGACAAAAGAAAACTTCCACCAACTGTTACATGTTTTACTGCTGAGTTTCCAAATGGTATAGTCCCTGCACATGAAACTGTCTTCACCATAACATGTCTCACTCCATTATGAGGGAGGAAGAATTAGTAGCAAAACAGGAAAATTTTTATATTTCATATTTTTAAAGTAGATCTTTGAAATTGCACTAATTACATAGCAGAGCCTATATTTTACTGAGGCCACGGATTTGTAAACAATATAAAGCTTTTGGAAAAGTCCTTTTCTGTCATAGAGGTGAAATGTATTGAATGAATTCAGGTAAAAAGTCTTCATTCATCTTAATTATATACTGACAACTTATGTGATACTTCACTAGAGAAAGAAATCAGCTGAAACAACCCTGGGAATAAGCATGGCTCTTTGTGAATACCACGCAGTTAGAAATATATATATAACAGGTATTTTTTTAGTCAACAGAAAATTAACAATAAAACAAGAAAGAGCTTTAGGGGAGCTGGGAGCACTTGAAAGATCACAAAGGAAATTGCCTGGGAAAAGCACTACTGTGCCTCACTCAAATCACTTTTTACAGTCCCTCATCTGCTTTTGCAGTACACTGCTTTGAAAGCAGCTTCCACATACAAAGACAGATTAAAAGTCCCATTGTCTGATTAATGTAGTCTTCAAAAAAGATGCACTCCTCTTAAAGGTGGCAGCCTTTAAGACAAAACCAAACTCAACTTAAAGGCATCAATCAGTCTTGAAAGTCAAGTGCTGTAACATTATCAAAAGACTAAATGTATCTAGGAAGTGATGTTAGAACCATCTGCAGCTATGAAATGTATTTGCCATTTAGGATCTAAAGCCATTAAGGCCACATACATTAGAAAAGATTGCTGATGACCTAAAACCCTGCAGTGGGAGCCAAAGGAACATCACTTACACAAGCATGCTCTCTGAAACCATCCCATGGTTTTCAAATAATTCAAATGGCAACTCTAACAGCTGAGATAAGGTTACTCAGAGCAGGGTGGGTCATACACCTGGGAACCTGACTTGGTGTATGTATATATAGAATAACATTCAATTAAGATTATTTACAGATGTCAGTCTCAAATTAATGTATTTTAAATAATCGTAATTCTAAGAACTGTTGTGAAAAAGTATAAGTAAAACACTGGGCTTCATGAGAATTAAGACTGTACCTTATAAAGAAGCGTAAACAGCACAATGTGCAGGGTTTTACAGTGTAAAAGCTTTATGAGACCTTTGTAGCTAGGATGTAGTGGTGTTCTTTTCTTGTAAGGAGGCCATGGGTTCCCAGGGAATTTACCACTTTGCTTTAAGCTGTTGAAACAAATGAGACTTACGTTACCAGTGCAATAAGACAGACAACTGCCACAGTTACAGACAATTATCCTGCCTTCTTTTTGTTTAGACCAACTTTAGAATTGTTTAAGCCATTTAATTTATTCAAGCAGCATTACAAAAATTGCAATAAATATGCAAAATTAATCTATTATTTTTCTGTGGATTACCACTGATTTAAATGACCGTTATTTATGAAGTTAAATCCATTTTTCATTACTGATACAAATTTAAGAACACCATTTTCATTCTAAGAGGCACACAAAGAGATGGAAAACTTTTCATTTGACCTAAATCCATGTTAGTCAGATATCCAACATAGAAATCTCACATCTGTAGAAGTGAGCTACAGGCAACATCTGCTATGCCACAGACATTTATGGAGAGTAATAGACATTTATGACAGAATAACAGACTAAGCTAACCAAACCCCTGATAATGCCTTTAAATTTGTGAACTATTTACTCAAGGACAAATCTGGGGACTGAAAACATCAATAACATGATTAGCACTATCAGACAGCGTGAAGAGAATGTTTTTTGTGCAATATGCAACAATATATTATATTCTAAAAATTATCCCAACTTACAATGCTGTGTATCTGTCCATTGCAGACTGCACATCTCTACGGTAAACTGTTCGCAGTATTACCATGACAGGGTCAAATTCCTTATCCCAGACTTCAGCTGTTGTTTAAATGAAATCATATGTTAAAATTCTCTTTACAAACCTTACAACTTGCTCTAGATTATCTTCTTAACTAGCTTTAATTATATTTTTTTTTTTTCTTTAAAGTGTAGTGATTTTTACTAATTCTTACCATATTAAAAATCACTGCTACTTACAAGGGCATCAAAATTTCACCACAAGTATTTTTCTTAGTTACAAAACAAAAAAATTAGCAATCTCTTAGGGCAATAGATCTTTCCTATTAACAAGCTTTATTTTAGTGCCTTCTAGCTTTCTTTTCTGCTACAACATAATATACAATGTAGGCTACAAGACAAAAAGAAAAAGAACATTTCTGATAAAATAGCAGTTGAAATCGATGTGGAGGAAATTTTTGTTTTTAAATTCAACTTAATTTTAAAGTCTAAGTAAATGTATTTATTCAACTGAAATATGAAAAGGCAGTCCCCAAACCATCTTTTTGTATGCATCTTGTTTTGCCCTTTTTAATTTCTGAGTACATGTGTAAAAAGGTCTCAGTTCTTTTTCACTTAGTATTTGTTAAACACAAACCCTCTTGAAAGTAGAAGTAAAAGACTGCAGAACACTTAACAGGTAGGTGACATTTTACTATTAAGTGCAGTGAGCTGTGAGGCTGAAGCACAACCAGAGCACATGTAGCATTTCATATTCCCACAGGCATATCTGCTCAGAAACTGGAAACAGTAATGGAACACTGAGTTCTTAAATTCTTCCTCTGCTTTGATGTATCAACACTATGTTGAGTCCAATTTAGATAACAAGCTGGTCAGGGGAAAAACCTGTCATTATTGCACTGTATGAATATTGTAGAATTATGGAACAACATTCTATAACCAGTCTAGTCTGAACTTTGTTCTAGACTCTCACCACTGACTGAGCAAAATGTAACATAGTTAAAAAAAACAAAAGAAAGGATTATGTATCATGATATTTTTAATAATTGAAATGTGGAGAAGTTCAGAGAAAAAGAATCTTTGCCAGTGACACTTCACTAGTGCAAAGTGTTCTAAGGCCTACTGAACACACAATTTTTTAAAAATATCATGAATGATTAAGTAGGCAGACCAGTGAAATACACAATTTTTCAGTTCTCCATTTTTCCCTGGCTTACTAAGGATACTTGATTAATATGAGAAGCTCATTTTCACTCTACAGCAAAATGAATTATTAAAAACCAGTAACAGTCTTTATCTATGCTCTTAAACATAAGCAATAAACAATAATGAAAGAAGCAAGTTTTGTGGGTTTTATATGGTTTAGGGGCTTTCTGTTTGTTTTGGTTTGGGGCTTTTTTGTTGGGGTTGTGTGGGGTTTTTTTGAGTGGTGGTGGTGGTGTTTATTGTTGTTTGGTGGATTGTGGGGTTTTCTGTGGTTTGGTTTTGGGGGTTTTTTGAAGAAAAAAATCTCTGGTAAAGCATCTTACCACTGAGTATGATAAAAAAGGATGCCAATTACCATACCTTTAGGTGTATACATTCCTTGTTGCATGGAACCTCCAGGTTCAAAAACAGGAGCTTTAAAATCAGCAACAGATGACAAGACCGATTCAAAGCTTAAGCTTCCTGGAATAATTCCACTTTTAGGATTGGGGTTTTCTGGAATGTAATGTTTATGTTAAGGAAAGCAAAGTTAACTTACTTGCAGGACACAGCACTTTACTTCCCTCTTGACATTTTCAGTCATGCATTTCAGAAGCTACATTTCAGCAGTGCCCTGTGTTTACCACAAGAGGTCTGTATGCTCCAGCTGCTATAGTGCAATTACTATTAATGAAGTGAATTAAAGCCTTCTAGCGAGGATGTTAATTTTTTTTTTAATCAAATAATTGCTTAAGAGATAAATATTAAATGAGAAATAAAAAATGCCATCTGTAGGGTATATAAAGTTTCTGTAGGGTATATAAAATTTCTGTATTTGCCTTATTTCCTAACACTTTGGCTCTCTTCAACAGTATTTTGTATTTACAGCTAGGTGCAGAAAAAGCAAGGAAAGAGCTTAGGACTCATAAAGGTAATAAATAATTCTCCATATTGTATTGTCTATTTCTCACTTTTGGCAGCAATACTTAATTGACCTACTGACATTATCCTAAGTCACAAGTAACAGTTACAAGTAAGGAAACTCCTGCTTAATGGAAAGTGATTGCATGTATAAAAGGTTCACTCATTTTACATAGTGAAGTGATTCAATTAAGTGATTAGCTTATTTTACATACTTAAGTGATCAAGTTATTAGGTCATATAGCAATAATAATTCTTATTACATATTATATATGTAATATATATAACTCCTTATCTCCTCCTGTCTCTATGAATTCCTAATATTTTTGCTCAATTTTTATCTTTGCATCACAAGCACTGTTGCTCAACCACCTATTTAATATGCAGGCTATTTAATTTGCCTGCACAGCTCAATACAGTGACAGCAGTAAAAGCTGAGTATTTTTATTCAGCTGTTTGAGGACATAAACCGTATCACTACACAGAAAGGCTTCCTAAAGTTTGTTGTTCTTCAGGTAAGACAATTTCTCCTGTCTGCATCTCAACCTAATTTCAAAGCAGCATTCACAACTGCAATTATATTCATTTTCAACGATGGAGAGAAAAATCCAACATAGCAAGGGTGGCTTCTTTTTATACTGGCACAGTATTTAGTAGTAATTAAAGGCTTAAATCCAGATAAAGGTCATACTAAACTTCCTAGAATGTCACTGGGAACTAGACTTCTCACCTTACACTTTAAAGACCTTTGTAATGTTGAAAAAACAATAAAAAGAACATTTAAGCATTTTTTAACAAAACCAATTTAAAACAATTGCACAGTATTGCATATTTTGTAAGACAAATGAAAGCTGAAGCAAATCCAATTGCTGATAAAGTATATGCAAATACACCTTTACACAGTTTGTTTAATTACTTAAGCTGTTGTTCAAGCTCCAAAATCTCACTACTGTTCAAGTACCTCTCATTCCCATTCATGCACATTAGTTAATACATTCCAAGGATATGAGGTCCAATAATGAACTGTGTGTCCTGTCATTCATACAGAGCTGGGCTACCATCTCTGCTCTGAGGATCTCATCATCTGTCATTCCTAGAACAGTAAAATTTAAAAAGCCATTAAAAAAGCATTATTTTAAAACACATATTCAGCTTACATTTGTCATCAAACAGGAGGTGAACTTCATGCAAACATTAATCTTAAGTAATAATATAGTGCTATAAAAATACAGTAAAAGAAAAAGGGAGGGAAGGAGCACAAATATTATGAAAGACAACTTCAGCCAGAAAATACAACTGCAAACCAAAGCCACTGTCTTTCTGAAGATCATGTGATCACATAGACAAATCAGCCACTTCCACTAAAGCCATTTTCCTCCATTTCTATGTATTTTTCTATTTCTAATTCATAAGGGAATAAAATTCAGTAACTGGCAACAATAAAACCAAGTGCTGAATGCTTTAAGTTACTACATTGCTAATCAGCTTTATGGCAGCTACTAAATGCTGGATATAAATGAACAGGAATATTATTCATATGTAAGTATTGATAAAGCAGTGATTCTTACCTAAATGTAAACGAAGACTCAACAGAAGGACCAAAAACGTTAAGGCTCCTTCCAACATGGACCTTTCATGCTCTGAATCAAGAACTGTATTTTGATGCTGTGATGCCATGGTTAACAGATCTACCACCTTAAATCTGCACAGCAAAGAGTAAAGTCAGAAACATCATTCTCCAACACTAAAACACCAACATGAAATACTGATTAACTCAGTATTTACAACAATCCAAAATGCATTACATGTGTTTTATTATGTATTCAATGACATGAAAACATACATGAAAATGCCCTTGGTTTTAAATTTGGCTATTTATTCAGCTCCTTATGGAATGTACTACAGTGATATTTACTCCACATGGAAATACCTTACATTTACAGATATATAAAAATTAAGGCAAATTAATTTGTTTTCAAACACCAATTTTATTCTGCACAGAAAAACAGACACCCTAGCTATCTCTCTTACTACTGCTGCTCTATTTATCTTCAGGCTAGCAAATCCTGAAAGCTTGCGTACAACCACATGCAAAATTTAAAATATCTGAAAACGTGCAGAAAACAAATGTCTAAAGTCTGTTCACTAGTGTGCTGTAAACCAAAATCCTGTATAAAATTAAAGATAAACCTTGAGATACCTCCTTTAGTAGAGCACCTCCAGTAAGAGTTAGTTTTGGCTAGGCATAGTTTCATCACTGAAAATATGAGAGAAACACATGCAATTTCTCTCACATGGCATAAATGAGTCAAGATAACATTGAACAAGGGCATTCATCTCTTAATCCTACCTTTCAAAAACAGATGAAATAAAATAATCTGGGTCCAGCCTAGAGGCACAGACCTGCAGAAAAAGAATAAATTAATTTTACTCAGTAGTTTGTAAACAAGCATTGGTTTGGCTTCTCAGAAAACGTAACTTACTTGCAGCAGATAAATGTCAGGATCAATCATTGAATTGCAGAAATGAGACTGCACATAAGTCATGGCCTGTCCTTTAATTTGCAGGCCATTTCTAACCCACATGTTGCTGTGAATTTCAGAAAGACTTGCCTATTAAGGTAAAATAGAATACAAATTTACAAATATTTCAGGGATATTCAGGTATTCAGTCCAACATTATCAGATCATGATTACATTATCACACAGATGCACAGGAGCCACTACAAGGTTATGAAACAGATATCATACATATGGCATTATCTTTAGAAGTCCCTTCCAACCCCTAACTTCCTATGATTCTATTACAGCATACTGCTGACAATTTACATACAAAAAAATTTTAACATTTTAAAAAATGTTGCAGGGTGCATCCATCCTTGAATGCATTTGCAACTTAAAATATGAAATTTTAGGATTCAGTTTCCTATTCAACTTGTGCTCCCTTGGTAGCTGTTCCATAAACATGTGATTCCATGCTTTCAAAGGGCTGGTTTCTCCTACCCTTTTGAAAGTGCTACGCTGAGTGTTATCATCATAGTTCTCCAAGTAGGGTGACTAATGCCATGTTTCATTTTGGAAATACAACGCAAAAAAAAAAGTTTATCTTAGTTACTCAATTCATTCTAGCTATTATTGTCATATATTGCTTATTTTCATGTTCCACACTTGAGAAATACTCCCTCTTATCAGACACTTCTAAATATATCTGAATGACTGCAGTTAGAAAACTCAGTCACCTTTTTGTTTTTTTATTATTGTATATCTCTACATCTGCATCAAAGTCAGGA
Organism: Florisuga fusca; assembly: GCA_038090715.1. NCBI lineage: Eukaryota > Metazoa > Chordata > Aves > Apodiformes > Trochilidae > Florisuga > Florisuga fusca. Next base: position 4,775,314 of record JAAWXA010000031.1, on the reverse strand, counting down.
GTCTGACCATACCTGAATTTGAAGAGGGTGAATCATTAGTTTCATCAGCATCTCTTGATCTGGCAAGATAGTATCCAGATCTAGTTCTTGGCATTTGACAGCCTAGAAACAAAAATAAGCACGCCCTGTACTGAAACAATCACATTCACATGTAATTTCCAGCTTCTGTGTAACTAAAGCATGTGCTTACCTTACTTAAAAACATGGCAAAGTAACGGTGCAGTGGCAAATGAAAAGTGACTTGGTTAGGAGCTGGCTGAAAGTAAGATAAAGATATTTTAATATCATGTATTTTTTAAAAAAACAAACCTACAAATGTCTGTCACAACTACCCAGAACAGTAGCTTGCATATCTTAATTTGATGGGCTTACTTTCTACAACTCTAGTATTATTTCATTACCCTGCACTTTCTGATGATTCCAAAATTTACCATATTCAGATTCCTGTAGTTCATCTCTTGCTAAGCCCTCAGTAGTTAATGATATTCTGAACTGACTGAGAGTATTGCTTTCTAAGGTGGCAAACAGCTCCTCTCTACCTTCTGTTTTGCCATTGCCTCATTCAGCAGAACAGTAGTACATCAATGGCACTGCTTTTAAGACTCAAAAAGCTAAAGCTTGCACCAGCAAATCTGAATCAAAATTCTATAAATAAAGGATCCTGGGACAACATTTCAACTACCAACAGCAAACTAATTTCAGCAAGACAATCCTTTTTCAATCAGTAGCTAAAATGATTATCTAGCTGAGGGGCATGCACTATCTTTGAAGTTTAATCAGATTTTCACAGTAGTTGGCTTACATTCACTAAGGATATTTACCTCATCCACAAAGTTGATTGCATCAAACCAGTCCTGAAGTGCTTCAAGGCAGTATCTGACAACATTCCGTGTGTATTCCTGTGTTTCCTGCAGTTAGAGAAACGAGTGTACTGCACATGCCAAAAGAGTTTTAAGTGTCACCATTTTCCTAATAAACCAAATATTCCTAAAAGAATATTTTTACAGTACATTAGTTATTCACTCATCATTTGAAAATTAGTAAGTATTAGGTCGGTTTCATTGTTACTCTATAATATGATAATTTCAGTGGTGAGAATTAAGGCACCTTCAGAATGTTCAGCTGATCCTGGTGTTTAGTTTACCTATTTTTTAACAAAAAATTCTGAGATGTAAGCATTAAAAAAAAGTTTTTCCACCTAATAAAAAAGAATGGCTGATGTCCTTCAAGTGTTATCTATGGAAAGGTCCTTACAGTTTGCTAATACAATGCACCTGAAGTGCAATGATAACACAATACTGCACTGGCTTTAACAATAAGCAAACCTTGTTGTGAATTTATGATACACCTCTATACTTTGTGATTCTATAACAATGCCCTAAAACTATAATACACTGCAGATTACATCATACATTTCAAGACTAGAGCTGAACACTGCCCTCCAGAAGTAAAGCAGTGATGTGCAAGAAAGAAAGGTGGGAGGTGAGCTAAACCAAATTACTGTGATCAGTGGAATAAAGCCTCATGTCACAGACATTTCCTTTCATCTCTTTCCTCTGAACACAGACTCCAGACCAGCCTGACACTCAGGATCTCTATGACACACTTCTCATATAAAAGCCAGCAGTGCTGTGGCCAGCCAGAAGCCTTGCAAGTGCCAACTGGCTCAGCCAGACACCTTTTGTCATCGGGAAATACAACAGCAACACACCCATCAGGCTGCTCCACCCTCTATGGTGGCCGTGCTCTGCCAGCATTCCCTCCCTTGGGGGACACAAGCTGGAATCTCTTGCCACCCATCAGGTTTAACTGAACAAGTACCACAAATAAGGTATAAGTTTTCTAAAATTCTTTCAGATTTGAGAACAACTAAAGGGGTCAAACACAGCAGTGAAAACGTGGCTGACATGCCAAGAGGCAGAGCAAGTAATCACACAGGCCTTAAACAATAGGCAGAATTTTCCCTCCTTGAACTAAAAAGGAGTATTTTAAAAAGTCAGCAGTTGTCAGTTTTCAAAATACAATTTAGGCTCAAAAAACTGATGTATTCATAATGTATGACTGTAACTTACATAACAGAAAGGCTTGTGCAACTGCCTGATTTAAACTCATAAAATTGCACCCTTTGCTCATGAATGTTTTTCAATGCATAGTTCAATTCCAGTATTAGTCCCATGGACACTATTATGTATCTTATTAACCCAATTTCAAGCATAAGTATTTCTTTCATTAAAATACAACCATAAACTCACAATAAAAAGATTTTTCACTTTATGTATTCCTATAAGCTGATGGTTCTTATTTTTACTTATATTTTACAGTATAGTAACAACTCTAACTCTAGCCAGGAGACCATGAGATGACAGAACCTAAGAGCCTTTTACCTCAGGTTGTTGGTAAAGCAACTATAAATTACTCCATGCCCCATTATAATGGAGTGTATATTTCCATACACAATAAACACCAAATCACATTAGGGATGACCTCTGTATCTTATTTCCCAGTGAACAAAGGCAGAATGATTCAGAGACATTTATCAAGTTTTTCATCAGATTACAATTTATTCCATATATAAAGTTATATGGAATAACTACATATGGAATGACTGTACATATCTCAAAATTTTGGTCCCACTTCTGGAGACAATAAATTAGCTATCACCACGAATTCTATACTCACTGTACACAGAATCTGAGTTGATTGCTTTTTTATATATTTGGTGGACTGAGACAGCAAAACCCAAGTCTTTTCAAACACAAACCAGACAGACCTTTCAGATTTCAGAACAAGAATAAATAATGAATAAAGTCAAGAATAATGACAGAGAATCGTTAGCCTTACCCTAACTTTACAGTGTGACAGGAGACCCCACATTGGCTGGGCACAGGCTTCCAGCTCAGCAGCAAAGGCAGCATAGTATGTCTGTGATTCAAACTCCACATGCTCATTTAATTCTCGTTTATTTAAATTCATACCTTCAAAGATTTAATCAGAGTTATACAACCAAATACTTAACTAGGGCTAAGCAGAATGCAATTATTTTTCGTGTCCTGCATTCATACATTGAATAAGACAAAAAAACTACCAAGTGTAACAATCCATCTTATCTGCCAGCAGTGTAATAGATAAAACAGAAGAACAAGCACCAAACTTTGAACAGAAGCAGACCAAAAGAGAACAACAGCTCTAGACTGGGTGGTAACTGCAGCCCTTGCTGTTCAGGTGACATTAGCAGCCCTGCTAAATTGAACCTCACTTAATGGGAACATTTGGATGGAAAATGGTCCACTTTCTAGGCACAACATTTACCAGTATCGGAAAAGTTCACAATTTTTAAATTTACCCAGTGTTCTAATTTACAGCTTCACCAGTAAAACACTTCTCACACAAGTTTGGATTTGTATTTTAAGTTCAACCTGAGAACTTTGGCACTAAAAATCTCAGTCAAGTCTGATGAAATCAGTCTTTAAACTAGTTCCCACAAGACAAAAATCCATTAGATCATTTTCAAATCTACCTGTTTGCTAGAATTTACTGTTCCCTTCCAGGAATACAGTCTTATAAGGTTACTAATGAATTATTTGTGTTCTTAAGTGTTAGGATTTTGCTACTGAAACATTAAACTGTCCTAACATCCTTGTATTAGTACTGATTAAAAAGTCACATACCTTGAAAGAATGATACAAAATTCATCCATGTTACCAAAAGACTGTGATCATCCAAAAATTTCTTTGCCACACTTTGGTGTGAAAGTATGTTTATAAAATCACTAACCAGGGGCCAGTAAGTATTGTTCTTCAGTAGTGCTTCCCCACAATTCACCACAACATGTAGACTATTTTCTTCATCTGGATTTAAAACAGAAAGAAATAAGGAAAGAAAAGTAATACTTATTTTTCTTCTTGTTGTAATTTTAAAATAAAATTTTAAAATAAGATTACAAGATAAAGCAAGAATACCAATTAGGATTTACTGTAATGTTGCAATCACAGATGGAAAACTGTGGAAGAGTTATCTCATAGTACCTAAAGTTGTTTTCTCATCAGGGACTCACAGACATAGATCTTACCCAAGCAATGCAATTCCTATTATGAACATATGAAATCAATTTTGAATTTGACATACTTCCAGTGAGCAATCTACCTTGCCTAGAGAGGCAAACAGGAATGTGAATCTGAAAGACAGTAGAGAAAAGCAGCCCTCCTGAGACCAGGGCAGGAGAAGGTTCCCAAGCAAGGGGAGTGTGCACGAAATGGGACTGGTCCTGGATTCAGGATGCAAGGGTAATAGCATCAGTTGCTATTCCAGCTCAATAAAACATAAAAAAGAAGATCTTTCATCTCCAGCTGATGAGGCACATCTGTATCAAGAGTGGTTCCTTTTGGTATATAGGTAAGCTTTTTTCCTCCCCTTAGTTGTAAGTACTAAAGAAAATTATTTTTCTTTTTACTCTGAGGTTGAGCAAAAAGCTTCATTTTTGAGGAAAAAAACGCCAAACTCTCGTCTGTTATGCCAACAGGTTTTTTATCTTAAAGTCATACAGTATCTTTTATCTTTCTAACTTTTACTTCCCAAGAACATAGAGTCAGAAAAATTAATCAGATTGCATCCTGAAAGATACTGCTTGAGTTGCACACAATTCTTAACAGATACTTTGTTACTACAAGGCATAGAACTCCATTTCTTAAGACTGACTCCTACCTACTACACTAAAGCACTGGAAGGAACAGAAAGCCAGAAACACCCTGCACAGCTTCTTGAACTTCTCTGCAACAGCTAATCAAATACTCTTGAATCTCTCGTTATCTGGCACATCTGCAAAGAAAGTAAACTAGGTCTTGCTGCTCCCATATGCTCACAAAGCCTATCCAAGAACAGGATAACATCTCAGTTGGCTCTGCTTGAATTCACTGGAGGATTTTGCGAAGAGGCAACAGTTACATGTTGCTGATTCTCTGCCCCACTGTAGATCAAACAAAGCAGAGTTGCTTCAAATTGACAACGGTGCTGCCTCTTATTCAGAGTACTCTCAAGTCAGGGTTAATGTAACATCAGCCAAAGGAAAAGACTTGTTGGTCTTTATGGGATGAACCATTACAAAAACTTTCTTGTTGAGGTAGGAAAAGTAGGAGGAAAGTGCTGATAAAGAGAAAAAAGTCTGTAAGCACACAGGTACATACATCTTCCTTGGAAGCCAGTTTTATCATCTGCACCCATATTGCACCTCCTCATCCTTTCATACCAGGTATGAATTTCATGAACCAGTAACACTTTTAAACTTGGTGTCAAGGCACTGTCAACTTGGTGTCAAGTCCCCTAGGTTAATTCTGTTTCAGGAACATGGTTTGTCACTTGGTATCCACAAAAACCTTTAATGAACTGTATACTTTTAACAGGTGGCAGCTGCCTGAAAAACAACTAAGAACTGAGCAATGCAAACTAAACGTGCCTTAGCAAATACAATTCCTGCCCTATGTTCTCCTTCTTCCAATCCAACAAGTTTTCTCCATCTCTCCATTGATTGGTAAACTTTGACCCTTTCAGATACTAAAAAACCTGTTTGTTTGCACCTGCTGCACCAACAGAATTCTCAAGTTATCTCAACACAGACTTCTAACAGACTTCTCATTATTTCCAGCATTGTAAGTGACACCTTGAACTAAACACAAGATAGAAGTCCCCAGAACTGCAAAAGAAGACTAATTAGAATATGAGGGGGGGGAAAAACCCCAGTGAAGTATTTTATTAAGGTTTTTTCTGTCAATTTAAAATATGCCCAACCCCTCATATATAAAGCAGTGAGAAGGAAATGTTATGAAAACACCACAAAGCACTGGGCACATTCCATGATATCTTAGCTAAGACAAATCACTGGTTCTGAGGAAAGGAAACGGGTAACTTCCAGTCTTGGGATAGCTGCTCCAAGCCACAGCCTTTTCTCACAAATATGTCTGATGTCATCTAACTTACCAGCTCCAGCTAACATAACTCATTTACATAATTAATTAGCAGAAAGTTTCTTCGGAGAATGTCTAATCAGAGCCACAGCCTTTTGGTTGAAAATTCTGATGCATTACAGAATTTTACCACCATGCTACATATACCCCATAATGCCCAACAAGTAAAAACAACTACTTAAAAGTAGTTTTAAAATATATTCCGTCAATACGGAATTAGTTCAGCAGAAATCACTTGACAAACAAACTGTTAAAAGATTTAATATTTTTCTTTGAATACTGTGAAGTAATCTACGTAAGACAACAGAAACATTTCTCATGTTGAAGTGCAGCTGAACGAGGGCAGTCTTTACAGCCAGTTGACTGAGGATTTCACTTCCAGTACAGTATGCTTTATTATTATTATTATACATAGAATGGACTCAGAAAAAAAGGATACTTTAGAAAGGAAAAATTAAAGTTTCATGCAAAAGCTGATGGCACTTATCAGCCGGTTTAGAGAGTATTTTCCAATTCAAACTAGGGTACATGAAAGCATGAAAACTGAAGTCAGTAAGATTTATTGCACCATTTTCAGAAAACAACAGGTAAAACAAGGAGCTGTTTTCACTGGAAAAGTTAAACAGTGTGCACTCACTCAAATTAAAGTTGCCACTCTGCCAACCAAAAGCTTGATCAAATTATTGTATTTACAAAATATTAAATCATTCACATGTAATTATAGCAAGTTTTATTAATGCAATCACAGGTGAGAAAAATAAAAACAATTTTAAATACCTCAAATGTATGGCTTGTGAAATGCTTTGAAAATATTTTTTAAATTAACATCTCAATTTGCATATAAAATTTCCTATTCATATGAGCTTCACAAATAGTGCTTATGCACGTTACTCAACTAATAAAGCACCTGGAAGATATTGCTCTGTATTCAAACCATGTAACATTCCTACAGAAGAAAGCCTTGCAAATAAAAGGATAGAACATTGGTATTACTTTTGATAATTATCTTTACATTTCTAGGAAATTGAGACTCAGCCCCCCCAGATCCTGAGCTGGGGGGGTGGTTTGACTACAAAAACACCCAAAACAAATGTCCTCTATCATCAGTTTACTAACAAGAAACAAACAAACGAATCAACCTACCTTGCAATTCACTTTTAATAAGGCAACTTTCCATCATATATAACAGAACAGTGACCATAATTTCCAGCAGCTGACATTCTTCTGTTACTTGACGTGCTAGTTCTTCATTGCTGAACAGCTGAACACTGATATGCACAATCCTATTAGACATTGTGTCTGATTCATGGCTTTTCTTCAGTGTTTTCATAATAAACGCATAATGCTGGACAAAAGTTTTGGTAAAAGCAATCTGCAAATTACAAAGAAATTTTGATGTTAACAAGCACCATACAAAAAATATCTTTCATTATAAAATATTCTTTTACAAAAGTACACTCAATATATCCTAGCAAAAATCACTTGCAACAGCAAACTAAAACTGACGGCCTGACTATCCTATCCCATGTTTAGTTTCTAGAAACAATCCACTTGAAAAGACATCTCTAGAGAGGGGTAACTTACACCTCCTGTTTTACGACTTTATACCAAAATCTAATCTTCTCATTCTACGCTTTTCCATGCTAAAAAAAGAAAAAACACAGAAGTGTTGAAACAAGTAATATAAGGACTCTGCATACCTGTGAAACCTGTAAAGTTCCGATAACAAATCTATCCTGAATTTTTAAAATCCTACTGCAGAGACTTCTATCACACAATGATACACTATGAATGATGAGATGTGGTGCCTACTAAAGCTGCCTTAAAGTGTCACTCATCTATCCATGGAGTGAAGTCTTCATTTACCTGTCAGGGCTGACATTTCAACACTGAATTTTATCTACTATCACCACACATCCTGTATTTTTTTAAAAAAAATCTTTATTGCTTTCTCCTAAATAACTGCAGTCATTAGCAAACTTCACTGTTCTCCAAATGTTTACTTTTTAAAACCAGATCATTATTTAAATATATTTATAGATACACATATAAAACTTAGTACAATTTCTTGACCCACTCCATTAGCCTCAGACTGCATCATAACCCAACCTTCTGCACTGCAGATACATGTGCATATGCCAGCTCTGAAATCTCCTTTCACTTAGTACTTTGAGTTCTGAATTAACACCATCTGGACTTCCTTGGCTTAATAAGAGGTAATACAAGCTGTGTACTTATGACAATCAAGGAAAATTTTCAGCTCCAAGTCTAGAATCCCCTGTCTGTTCCTTCTGGTACTATTACTCTTTCATAGGCATAAAATAAGAGATTTTAAAACCACCCTCAGGTAGCTGTGTTTTAACCAGACTGTGTACACCAGTTTACTGGCCTCAGAGTCAGTGCTCCTATATTTTTATTATAGCACTACCATGATGTTCTTATTTAGAAAATACTTCCAAAAATGTAGTTATGCCATAATGTTGCCATAATGTTTCCATTGGGCACAAAGGCTACTTCTTCTTGTAAATATCTTCAAAAATAAAGGTGCTTATGGGAAAAAAAAAAAAAATGGACCAGGGTGGGGATCGGTATGTCACTGCAGGAAACACCAGAATCCTGCTTAACTTGCCTTCCTTTAGGTGGTTCACAATGCACACCTGCATAATAACTGAAAGAGTCTTCTACACAGAGCACTCAGCACAACGGGAACTGTTTGCAGCTGAAACCTTTTTGGAACAACATATTCACAATACTTATGCAGACCTAATACAACATCAGGCCAGTATTCCCAGGCTGACCAGCCTACCGTATAATTTTCTTTAATTTAAAGCTTGATAAAATTTTAATCACTGGCAATTAAACTTCTAGCAAACTTCAAAACATTTACACTACTAATGTGAAGCCACAAACACAAATGACACACATGATATTTTAAGTTACTATATTAAAATGCTGCTAGTAAAAAAAAAAGTATACTTTATTTATACAGTACATCTGCACATTATATTATGTTTAAATATGATTCTCAGGTTCTGTGATGTAGGAACTACATATTACTTGTTTTACACAGCACTCTCAATTCAATTTGATAGCAAAAACATGGTCCTCCTCTAAGGACAAATTTTGGCTTTATTTAATTATTTTAAATCAGCATACATCCAAACTTTCTGTGCCTCACATATATGGTAACAATATTCTGAAAGGACTATAGATTTGCTATCACTATAGACTAATGATAGAGATTCTGTAATACACTTTAATTAAGAAAGACATCAGCTTTCCTCTTATGTTCACTTGGAAGATAAACAAATATAACCCTTTCTGATTTCGAGAGGAAGTTAAAATGCTGAAATACTGAGGTAAACTGCAGTGTGTATATAAAAACAGCCTTAGCAGGTGGAGTCAGTCCATCCAGGTCAGTAATCTGCCTTTGAGTGGCCAAAGCTGTATACACAACTATGGAAAAATACAGAACGGAGACAGTATGCAGGTATTGACATAAAACACCTTTCCCAATACTTAGATTCCAGATATTTACAAGAAGTGGTATCCCAAGAAAGACATGTTTTCTGTTTGTTTTATTACCCTCACTGTCTTACTCTGTATGACCTTGTTCAGCTTCTAAATTTCTAACATTTGCAAAAAAAAAACGTTAATTTTTCCACCCAGCCTTTCCTCTTGGTGGCCACTTAACAACCCCAGAACTTTTAGGAGCCTACAATCAACCCCGTGTTTCAGTTTAAATTTGCATCTCCCATGTCTATGTTTTCATTACAAATAAAAAGGTAGTTCAGCCAGCTGAAAGTTGTCCTAATGAAGCTTCCATTAGGAAAACTCTTCTACTGAATTTGCAGAGCAGCATATCCAGGGGAAGTCCTATAGTTGTCATAATTGCCTCAAGGTTCACTGCAGCAGGTGCCTGACGAGGCACAGCATTTCTGATAATTATGTTTGTTGATTCATTATCTCTACCAGATGCTTTTGCATTTTTCTACTGCCAGTATTCCAGATTTCAGCAAGGCTCTGCTCTTGGATGATTTACTCTCTTCCACCAGCTTCCTGTTTATTGCCAACCCCTTCTTTGTCTTCTCTTTGGTCATATGAAGGTCAGTCCTATTTGTCTGGGACTTTGTTTTTCCTCTTGCAGAGATCTTGTCAACACTGCAACACCTCTAATTTCTTGGAAGCTTGGGTGAATTTCTCTTGTTTTCTTTTTCTTCACTTTTAAGTCTTCCAGGCTTCAAATGTCATCCAGTGTTGGAAGGGATGCCTCAGGCACAAATCCTGTAAGGCAAAGACCACACTGTTTGTTGTGCTAACTCTCTATTACATGAAATAGTCTGGCAGAGAAGAGCTAGTTAACCCAGAGCTTAAGCCCACCCCTTTCAACACCTATTTTTGATACTGGAAATTCTAAAAAGGAATTTTGTTTTCCTATTCAAAAATAAAAATAAATTTGTGCAAGAGAGAAATATCTGCTGGTGGCTCACTGATTGCTGCATAGGGTATGGTGGACTCAATTAGCTCTATGTTAATGCTGGAGGTCAGAGATCTCAACAATTCCAGAACAAACAAAGGTAGACAGGTCTCTGCTCTGTGTCTGGCTTGATTAGTTTATCAGACAACCAACCTTTCAGAATTCTGCTGATCTCATGAAGTCAGCTCATGAAGAATCAGACAAACTGCTTAACAGCAGAGACCGGAAAAATTAAGACAGAACATGTGGTGTAGATGGGATGGAGAAAGCAGCAGAAATTTGAGAGATCAACTGGAACAGTTTATAACCCTACTGATGTTCCTGCTGTTTCAGAATCCAACGTGACTGAACAGCAAACAAGCTTTTCCTTCATAAAAGCTAAATGGAAGCTTGAAAGAGAAAACATTCTTCTAATTCATCCCAAAATGGTATGTTCTCTCTGGACACTATCCCAAAGTCACTCCTTGTATATTAGCCACTTACAGACATTTAAAATTCAGACATCATTGCTACAGTTTTGCAACCAAACACAGGTATCTTGGGTAAGAACACTGTTGCTGCCTCCCTAGTATTGCTGTGCAATACACTGCCTATTCTGAGCTTCCTTACTAGTGAAAAATGCCTTTTAGACAATCACAGTGATTACTATCATAAGATTCTAGAAGACTTCAAATACTTAGTAATTTTTCTACTAATGGAGGACATGCATAGGAACTTAACTGTTTAATCAAATAAAAAATGAAATTACTAAGAAAACAGAGGAATGTTTAAATAATCCTTTCATCCAAACATACAGTATTGGTGGCTGGAAGATAGACTATTTCCAGGTAGAGGTGGCAGCCACTACAGAAACTAAATATACCATGGTCTCCATTCTGAGTAGATAGTGAAGAAAGATTATGAACACAATGGAGAAAGCCACTGAAGAGTGTGGCCTGTTGTGAAAGGCAAAAAGAAACCATTAAAAGTTGTTTTTATGACATGGCACAGTAAAAAGGTAAACATAGGAACACTTACCAGATTCCTCTGCAGTTTGCTAACAGTTGTTTTTACAAGCAGAAGTTTAGCCAGCTATGGATCAGGAGAACCAGATGTTGATGTGGATCTCCAAATGTCGAGAATTCAAGCTTCATAGTAAGGAATCATCAGTCAGGAAGTCCACACGTATTAGCTGAATCTGAGACCAAGATGAATCCTACGCTGGTGCCCCAAATCAAAATGCGGTCTTGACACGGACAAAGCTTTGCTGAAGGCCCATGTGTCATTTTACTTCCTTGTAAGCAATCTTTATATCCTTTGCTTTGATCCAGCAAGGTTTTAAGGGAGCATGAATACAAGGCTGTCCCATTATAAACAGTCATTTCTGAAGAAATCTGCATGCCTGGATTTCAGGATTTCTTGATCTTTGACTCTCAGCAGGGATCGAGAACGTCCAAAATATTTGCATGGCGCAAAGGTATGACATGGTCAGAGCAAAATGTTAAGCTTGATTGCTATGTATACGAGGTCTTAGAACACGTAGAGCAAACAAGCAAACCTGGCTGCACATCAAGATTTAAAACAGGAAGATATCCAGTCTCCGTGACTCCAGGCTAGGAGACACTTGGTATGGACAACTGCAAAGCTCTATAAGGAAGCAACTGGACGGCTGCCAAAATCACCTAGGGCATAAGCTGCAGCAATAACACCCACACTGCAATGGCCTATTCCAAGAAAGTACTGCCTACAACAGTTGCAAGAAGAATCAAGTCACTGCAATTAGTTCAGTCATACCACACTACACAACCATCTAGTGCCAATCCATATCTTTTAACTGTTAAAAACCCAATTTACAAAGTAAAATAAAACAAAATCCAACACATTCAAATATGCACTAGCAGCCAAAAGGAAAGCAAAACAAACAAACAAAAAAACAAACCATAAGAATAAAATTACTACTGCTGCTGCATAATTACACATTTTGGTTTGTTCACATCTCTCTTCAAATGCTATACACTTTAGACCTTTCAACAAAAACCTCAAAACAAAGTTAAAGACCTGCATTATTTTACTGGTTATTATTCAAATACAAACATACATGGTCTCATGCAAGGAATAATACACACTAAGTATATGAGTAAGAAAAGACATTTTAAGTTTGAATGAAGTATGGCAAGTACCTTATAATCTTGATCTGGAAGCATGTTGAGTAAGAAAGTCACCATCTTCTGTGGAAACTCATACTTTATTGTCCAAAATAATAATTCTTCTAGAAAACATTTATGCTTCAAAACATCCATGATAGATTGATCTGCATAAAAGTTTGGAGGAGGGGGATGTGTAATGTAATAATTATTAAAATTAAAAGCAATGATAGTGCAGTTGCACTGTCATATAAAATTCAGTAACATTCAGTAAAAAAAAAAAAGTAATATTTTAGGGTGCTCTGTGAAGAATTTTTTCAAAAACACTGGGAAAATTAACATGGCCAACACTCCAGTATCAGGGCTTGTGGAAATAAGAATTATTTCCCAGAGAAACCAACAAAAGTTTTCAATACAATTCTACCAAGCATAGTCTAGCCTTCATTGACTGCACTGAATCACATCACCTTACTGTAGCAGCTTCACTGATTCTAGTAAATCCCAACAATTTGCACATTTACACTGCCACTCAATTGCAGGGAACTGTTAATGTATACTACTTAGCTGAAGTCAAAACAGGAAAACAACCAAATATAATTTATGTTTATGTGATGCTTTCTATCACCTAAGAACACTTTCATTCTGTTTACAAAGCTCTAAAGAAGCTGAACAGAAACAATAATGTATCAGTTCTTATTTTTAAAACAATACACATTAACTGAGCAACCACAAAATTTTTGTTTGGTTCACTCGTTTGTTTTGGGGTTTTTTTTTAATAAAAATAACCATAATCAGATAATCAGGCACTAGCTCCCACTACTAAGAGACTCAGTGTCATCTCTCCCCTTTCAACTCCTGGACATTCACTCTACCTCCTTCTCCTGATGCAGACAGTACAGCCCTGTGGGGTACCTATATAGGAATGAAGTCGTCTTTCCACTCTGTCAGCTGTGTTTTCAAGCAGAGCAGCTTCATGATTCCAAAGCTGCGCAAACTGACCTCTGCTAGAATAAACTGAAGCTATGGCTTGACCAAACATAAATCATATTAATGCCATTTAAAAAAAAATACTAAAAATACACAAAACTCTACTGTCACTCTTCAAGAGGTTGATTATCTAAGATTTAAAACTACAACAGGCATTGTTCGTTCCTTTAACATGCAAGGACTACACAAAATAATCATGCTCCTTTATACTTAGAATTCAACTAGATCTGAGGATATACCCACACACACAAAATACCATATTCCAAGGGGAAAGGATGAAGGGCTCCCACCAGCATAGATAAAAATCTCTTAAGCTCAACATCTTCAGGCCTTGAAGACTGGCCTCTTCACTAAAGTACAAAAGCTTTAGGGAGTGTACTGGATAGCTTTGTGCCTATCCTAACCTGGACAGCCATTTGTGCTTTTCCTAAGTAGAAACTGTATCAATTTTCCACCACTATCAAAGGTCAGAGTTCCCAAGCCAAGTAACCAATCATCCCAAAACATCTCAAATATTGCAAAAGATCATGAGAAATAACAAATAATTTGAATTTTAGGGATCTCCTCAAGACTTTATGAAGCCACACAAAGACAAGACTGTTTTATTCAATGTATTCTACAAGCATGGAAACAAAAATTACGTTCACAGAGTAATGAAAGGTATTTTAGTGTCAAAATATTTTGTAAAGCAATACACATCACCTACTGCAGTAAACATAGATGATCATTTATGTGATCTTCATCATCTCTTGTGAAGAAACTGACTATGTGATTTTATTGCCCTTGAAAGCTTGACAGCCGTGCAGATTGAAGTCCTCTGTCCACAGAACAGACAGCACAGGTTTAGGCACATGTCAAATGCCCCTGAGTGAGAACACTGGGCATGAAGTCAAGTGACACAACACCTTATCTGTCACTGATGTGCAGTGCTCTCAGATATGTATCACATTCAACAGTGCATATCACATTCTTTACACAGGAGTTTCAGGAGGGGACAGGAGCGTATATATCCACTTAGACCTGCTACAGAATTTAAGTAGGCAGAATGCTCTTACCCAACTTGGAAAATTTGTCAGGAACACTGAGATTAATGTTCCCACTCTTGTACAAAGCACCATACGATTTAAAATTTCTTTCAATAATTTTTTAAAAAATAAATTAAAAAACAGTGCCTGTGGGTATTGTTTTAAGCAACAGGTATTTCCGATGGATACAGGATGCAGGTTTTAAAACAGAAGAAAAATAAAAATTCTCTCAATCCTCAGTCCCATACCTGTATCAGTGAACCTCAGCATGTAACCTCTATTTTCTTTCAAGAAATCTTTCACTCTTTTCTAGTGCCACAAACGACCCCATAGATTGTTGTAAACATCTCACTAGAATATGAGTCTTTGCATTCCAAGACATTCCCACTGTATCAATAACCCTCTATGCAGACAGTACCACTAAAGACCTAGTATGGGACAGGGAGTCTGCTTATAAGGAAAAGGTAAATCTGTTTTTATTCAATACTCAGTTTTCTAAAATTTTCTTTTCATACTCTTATTTTATACCCTATTGGACATAAAATATGAATACTGAAAACTTCAGAAAACTATTCAATATTTAATAAAAACAGATACTTACCCTTCCCCCATTGTCAGACTCCCTCCTCTGGGGCTGATACTAGGAGCTATCAACATCATGAGCATAGTCCATGTTGGAGTGCCTCAGAGGGGGAAGACTACAGCCCTGGGGGGAAATGAAATGTTGAACTGAAGTATCACTTTTCCTGAAATGCCACTGCTGATACTGGTTTTCAGATCAGGCAGCTTTTCAACCTAAACTTCCTCCCTGCCTACTTCTCCATAATCAGTTACTATGCATCAGAAAACCACAGGGTTTTTTGCATTACCTGACTCATCTTTTAGACACACTAACAGCCTGTAACATTCAAGGAAGAGAGCTTTTCTTGCAAGCCTCCAAGTTTCCTGCATTCCTCCAAAACTACCACCTCCTCCACATTTATTACTCTCTGCCACAACCTTTCACACACTATTTCTAAGATCCCTTCTTAACAACACAGTTGCCAAAGCACCTCATTCTCTGCTCTTCCAGCTTCCTAATATTTTTCCATAAATCTGTAACGGCTAGAAACAATAAATCTTACTTTCCCATACCCTTTGCAACACCTTCATGTCTTTTACAGATCCTGAACCCTTGCATTACATATTCAAGTTCCAAACCTTCATGCCAAAGCCTTCCAGAAATTTTATTCCAACTATCACCGTTTTTTCACCCCAATGTTTTCTCACGGCTTGCAATTTCTCTGTCCTTCCTGTCAGCCTCCTCACACTCAGGAAAGCCAAACAAAGTGTTCTTTGTTTAATAATAAGACTTTATATATTATTATTTAAACACTTTTTTGCACAAAAACATGTCAAGGGCAAGTACCTTTTCTTTAGCCTATGATCATTATTGAATTAAAATTTGCACTACTAGCAATGTGAATGCTGCTCATGTTGGACTAGAAAATGCACAGAGGACTCATTTCAACCTCGGAAGATAATGGAGTGGTTTCAAAGCAGCCTTCATTCAAGTACTGTCTCTTAAACACTACCAGAGCACTACAGAAGGACCAATCAGAACCAGAGAGAACCATTCCTGCCTGGCTGAGAGCACAATCATGCTGAACAGTGGCACAATGAAAAAAACTATTTAGAACAAATATGTCAATACCTTGTTTGCCAAGCTGTATTGCAACCTCACCAGCCACACAGTGAAAATGGAATGAATTTTTAGAGGTCAACTTACAACATGAAGGTGACACTGTCCCAGACAGTGGTACTCACTCGAGGGAAAGCAAAGTTGCCAATTACCACAATTTCACCTGTGGTTCCTTTTTTAGGCTTTCCCATGGTTAATACCTACCACATGCAGCGCTACAGTGCTTGGAAGTCAATGAATATCCCTGGGTAGTTTTAAGATAGACACACAGCAAATATGATAAAACTGATTTAGTACTTTATAAATACCTTTGGTGGTGCTGCTTAGTTTCACCCTCTTGCGCTTGCCCACACCTTGGCTACCATCCTGGTCCTCCTGGGGTAGGGGAAGATTTTAAAAAATTTATAATCGTATATTTAGAATTTTATTGCCAAGAGATGGCTTGCTCTCAAAATTCTGGTTTAACTAGCAAACTAAAACAGAAAAGCCCTGAATATACTCTCTTACCAGAAAAATACTCTTGATGTTTACAGGAAGGAGGGAGTCCATGCAACTCACTACAAAAACCCACAATTCTTTTAAACTGCCTGTTTTCCGCTGCAGGCAACACTATCATTTGCAATACAGACATTTTCACCTATTTAATTATTTCTGTAAGGTTACCAAGGTTACCTGGTTTAATTTCTGAAAGTGACTGCTACAAAAATGTTTAACATGACAAAACTTCTAACTGTTGCACAACCAAGATTTCACCATATTTATCTGTAGGGTTTGGATTTTTTTGCCTCCTAAAAAACATAAGCCAACACACTGGCTATTAGATTTGGCAAATCAGACACTTAGATAGAGATTTTGCAATCAACATAAAGTTTTGATCCAAGAATAAAGTATATTCTTGCTGCCTTTCAGAGGCCAATTCTAACTGCTGAATTCAAACTGCTTGTTCCCTACAGGATAATGGAAATACTTTTTGCACGCACTTGTCATCTGAAGCTTTCAAGACATGCTGGAGACAAAATAGCAAAGGTTCCAAAATCCAATGCAAGTTAAACACATCATCACCACCACTTTACAAAATGTAACACTGGGTTTTAAAAAAGAGTGTGATACTATATTAAAGGCTGAGTGGCTTTTTACTAATAATGGCAGTCTTAATGAAGGGTGGAAATAAAGGAAGATCCCTACTGTGTCTAATAAAATGAGACATAATTAATGCAAGTCCTGTTGTTAAAAATAAGTAATAAATATCCTTCTCCTCTACGTAAATGCCGTATTTTACTTCCAAATTTCACTGGAATGATAAAGAACCTTGTACTAAAGAAGTGACTATCCTTCTTTGGAGAGAAAGATTATTCATATTTTCTATCCAAAGAACTGACCAAAAGTACCATGTTAATGAGAGACCTCACTTTGCCTATCCTTTCAGTGCCTCCATATGAAAATTCATTTTAAGACATAAACACATTTGAACTCTTGGGTGTCCTGTAGTCTTTGTGAACATTTGAACACTTGTACTTCAATCAGGAGGCAGCCAGTTCACAGTGTGTTGCCACTGCTTACTCCCCCATCAGAGAGGCCAAGCACTCAAAAGTAAAAATCAGGCCTGCTGAGGTATTGCTACAAACTGCAGGACCCTGAAATGTCAGTCACCTGCCCTAAAGAAAAGGAATCTAAATTCCTGCAGCTAGAAAGTTGATAGCTGGAGGTCTCAGGACCTCTTCATTGGTCTCAGTTAATCCAGATGGTTGCTAGAGGTGCCCTAACCAGAAAAATGCATTTGGGTATACAAATGGTAATAACGCCTTGGATTCTAGCCTCCAACAACCACTGCTCTGGAAAACAAAATGCATTTCCCCTTCTATAGTAAGAGAAAAAAGTAAACATGTAACAGTCTTCATTTGCCATTTTTGAAGCATTTTCTTTAAAAAGAAGAAAAATTGAGTGACTTATGAGAAATGCTTTCTTGAGAACTTTTTTCCTCAGTAACAGACAGTTGGTTTCCATTGCTTCAGTAAGGCAGGATACATCTTAATGTCAAGTGCAGGAGTTTTAATAGCCTTGAGATAGTGAGTGCTAGGTCATATGGTGGCTGCCAAGCACATGGATAAGAGTAAGAGAATGAGTAAGTAAACGTAGAACACCTTACTTTTACCCATTGGATACTGCTGTGTAAATATAGCCAAGTATATATAGCCAAGTAACAATGAAGTTCTATATAGATTTAGTTTAAAAGAAGGGAAAAAAAAACATATTTAGCAGCATACCTAGGTATGCCACACCTGTTGAGAAGTCAGATTATAAACTTTATGTAATATTAGATACTATACATAGGTTTTTGTATGACTATATTGAAGGCAATTGGATTAAGTATCTGTGTAACAGAGTAATAAGCTATTTAGTTCTCAATAATCTCCAAGGACAGCCAAACACAGATACCCAATACAAAAAGGTTTATTCACCAGTGTGGTAAAAGCATTCATGGGCTGGGTTTTATTTGATTCCTTGGAACATAAAAATTCCTTCAATAGAAAGACAGGTTTAGAGAGGGCCTTTTTTTCTCTTTTTGCACAAAGGAAAATGTAAGGAAGAAAAGCTAACAGAGGAACTTAATGGTGAGTTGCCTCAAAAATACCACATGCTGGAATACTAACCATTTGAGAACTAAAGCACAAGGAAGCCTATACTGGTTGATGACATGAAAAAAAATAGGACAACCCACAACACATCTCAGGATACACACCCAGCCTTCAGATTCATGTTTAGCTTAGAAACATCTGCTGCTGTAGAAGTTAAACACTGAACTACGCAAAATTTTTCAAGCTATTTAGTTCCTTGTAGAAGCACTGCTCTGATTTCCAGCCTATGTAAATTCTTTTTACCTAGCCTTTAATCTGTGAAACTATGCTACCTTTAAGAACATTAACCTTTCCAGATAAATCATAAATACCACAGGAAGAAAATCTAGTCAGAAGCGTACACTTTCATATTTCTTACTCAGAACACTGTTTTGGCTTTTCAGTGAAAGGTTTGGACTTTCCTTTCAGCAAATCCGTATTTGTCAAGCAGACCGTGACTATGAAAAAGATTATATGATTAAAAATTAACTTTCTTAGATGACACTAACTTAGGGGGTTTTTGTTGAGAAAAAAAAAAAAAAATCCAGACAACTTAAGTTCTTTTTAATTGCATCTATACAGTATTGATGTGATTTCATTAAATATATAAAACAAAAATTCAGAAGTGAAAATATATACTAAACAACATGCAAGTTTTGAGTGTTTACTGTTTTACCTGCACATAACTTTCTCACTCTTTTTAAAAATTTTCTACATACAGATTTCAAGACAGTCTTGTGCCTTTTTTTTTTTTTAATGTATCTTAATAATGTAATTACTATCTAAAAATTGCTTCCAGGTATGTGACTGTATGCAGAATTTCAATTTAGAAAAAAAAAAAAATCACATCTGTGATACTATAGTAAAAACCCTACATAGCTATTTATATCCTAGAGATTAGAAAGAAAAATCTCTCTAGAAAACAGGTATCTTTAAATAGCAGGCTATAATGCAGTTTCTGCAATTTTTTTTGCAGTTTCTGTAATTTCCTAAAATATATTTTCCTTGAAAAAAAATATTTTCCTTCTCCCCAAAATATATCTTTGTCTCCACCTCCTTTTCCCAAAAGAAACATCAGCAATATCCAATTTCTCTTCATCCTCCTAACAACTTTATCTCACTCCCCTCTCCTCAACAATTATAGGGGCAAACCAGAAAGAAACATGTTGAGCTTTTTCAAGTTTATTTTTAAATGTTATAAGCATTAACTTGAATTGCTGTGTTCTTTCATGGGGATACTTAAAAGTGATACTGTGATCAGTCTTTTACTTGTTTGGCTTTTTGTCTGTTTGTCAAGCAATGGTGAAAAAACAACAAGCAATACTTAGAAAAATGCCAAATTATAAATAGCACTGCTGAAAGCATAACAGATGCTGTTGTGCTCGTGACAGAGGCAAACATGTCATACAACTGCTTTTAGACATACACAAATGAGTGTTTTTACTTCAATACTTGTTCACACAGAATTCAACATAAGCAAAATTCCTATGAAAAACTGTAATTTACATTCTTTAAAATCTTCTGGACTACCCTACCAGAATAACTTCTAGGGCTTACTAGTTGAAATCAGTTTTTAAACAGTAGGGCAAAAATTATAAAAGTGACGCTACCAGAATTTAACTTTCCTCACTAAATTCCATTTATTAAATCTCAAGCTAAAAGGAGATGCCATCTTCTTGACTCCCAGTGAATGTGTTTAGTAAATAAGGGCAAGTCTACACGTGGGAATTTATCTACAGAGAAATTCTCACTGCTGCTATCACCAGTTCAGCTGGATTCTCAAGTGCAAAAAATTACTATCACCATTCACAGCATCACATGCTTTAAATTTGCTTTCATCACTTGCTAGTGATGAACTACCTACACAAGTTTCATCTACATTACATACATAAATTAAACTGAAATGGTATGAGAAAAAAAAAACAAACAGAATTTTAAATAGGTCCTTAGTAAATCAAAGGTCTGAGATCTATTCCTTTATATCTCCATTATTTATAATTATTAAAATGGAGAGAATGTGTGGGAGATACTCAAGGTTTCCAGCACCTGGCTGTAACCATTCTCTCCCTTTAATATTCTACTGCAGTTCATTATAGTCTTTAAAAACAGTCTCACCTCATCTGAAGAATCCCCTTGTCCTGATGTTGCCGTAGCACCTGCTAAACCTTTTGAAATAAAAAAATTCAGAGATTCCTTTCATAAGTCTTATACTGAAAATAGAGTATTTTATGATACTTAATAAGCCAGTATGAAATAAAACACTATATTAGCTTTCTTCGAAAGATACACAGCAGTGGACTGAGAAGTTAGAGTAAGATTCCCAAGCAACACAAAATCAGGGATTTGCAAGTACGTTCCATTGCAGAACTTCAACGTACTGAGTTAAAGCAGATGTGTTCATTCAGAGATTGCAAAAAACTCTGATGGCCTTCAGTGATGAAAAAAAATTCCACAGCACTTTTGTAAGAATAGGTGGCTTAACTTAGTTGCAGTGACAAAATTCCACTACGAGCAATTTCATCTTGCCTACTCAAATTCCATTAAAGCTCTGACTGGAAAACGATGCTTAGTATATTAGCAATAAGAAGTTTATATGTTCAGCTTTTATGACCGAATTAAAATTAATCTGTAACTTGGTGATGAACTAAGTAACAGGTAATGCCTTAAGCCTCATAACATTGTGGGGTTTTTTTATAAATAAAACAACAATTTACATAGAAGCCAGCAATAATCAAGTTTTCTCTTAAAATATTTTTCTACACAAACCTTGAACTGCTAACGTGCTAGTTCCAGCTCCTTGTTCCTGCACACCACATGCAAGTTTATCCTCAGGAAATGCCAGTCCAGAGCCTTTCAAAGCAATAAGGTACTTTTCATGACTTTTCTTTGCGTATGCATTCTCTCCAACACCTTGAACACACACATAAAACAGCATTTAGGTAAGACAGCGGCCACCTGGTTCATATACTTCATAGTCTATCCAAGTAATCTAAAAACCAATCCACAATGTTTTAATAAACTGTACAATTACGAGATGCAGAAGCTAAGCAGTTTTTCCAGCTTGTGAAATGAAATCCCAAAGACAAGAAACCTTTTCAGTTCTTCCCCTCTAATACAGTCCTCTAAATTATTTACTTAATTTCCAGCAGCACTACCACCACTAACACTGTAGCTAAAAAAAAAAAAAAAAAAATTAAAACCAAAAAAAAATTCAGAACAGTTGGTTCAGAAAGGACAGAGATCTACTATTTCCAATGAGTAAAAAATAAACCAGTTTAAAAACCCAGTAATAGAACTCACATATGGCATATTATTAACATTTGGAATTTTTCTTCCAAAGTTCAAATTCTGACAGCTGCAATTAGTGGTGACTATTCATAAAATATCATCAAATGGTGAAGTAAAGTCATACAGCATGCTTGGGATATAAAATTTTGACATAGAAACAGACTAAAAAAAAAACCAACCCCAACACATTTGTTATATAAGCAAAAAATAAACTTCAGAGCAGCAAAATGTGTCATGTGTTTAAGGAAAAGAAAACACAAAAAATATTACAGCATGTTTTTAGCTGTTCACCTTCTGCATGCAAAGTCAGAAGAACAGATTTTGCTCCAAAATCCTTCTTTACTTTCCCTACCAAGAAACTATATGTAAGACACATATGTTCTCCATTCCAAGAGTCCAGATAAGAATGCCTTACTTCCCATTCCCTTTCCACTTTTCTATCTCAGGAAATCCATCACATGTAGAAAAGAGAAGTAATTTAACTTCTCCCATTCAAATATTATTAAACAGGAGAGAAAGAGGAATGAAACAGAATAAAGACAACTGTCCCTGATGCAGCTTTCCTAAGTGCTTCTGCTTTCAAGTAAGGATTTGGAGATTGCCTGTTCTGCAACTAGGTAATGCCCAAGACAGTTATGGCAACAAAAATCTGCAGTAATTATTATTTGTTCCCCACCTATGCAAAGGAAGTATGCAAAGGACTCAAAATGAGACAACCCTTATCACAAGAAAGTAAGATAGAATTAACTTATATTAGCTGGATTTGGGTTAATAATGACTGCTCAACTTTTCTACATTCATTAGATCTGGTACAGGACGGAATAAATAACTGGGGTGAGAAAGGTGTTTCTAAGAAAAAAGAAAGGAAAAAGAATAAGAAAAGAAAAAATAAAAAAAGTCTTTGCACAGAAGTTCAGGACAGACAATGGCCTTTTGCCATTCAGGTCTCCTCCAGTAAGCTCTGTGAGAGCAGATCCCAAAATAAGTTAGACACATTACACTTTGAATAAGCTTGGCACGCCTCATTTGGAAACATTAAGCTACCGTGTTCACTTTAGAAAGAATTTTATAAAAACTATTTTGAACCCATGTGTCTTTATACAATTATCTGTGACACAGAAGAGGCTTGCTTTTACAGGTCTTAATAACAAATGTTTCTAGTTGCTCTTGAAGCCCCGCCCCCTTCAATAATAATAATTTAAAAATAATAATTAAAAAAAAAAAACACCACCACAAACAAACAAAAAACAACAACAAAAAAACCCACCACCACACAGAGAAACTGAAGAGACAAATGAAACTTGGAACCTTAAATTCTTCATAATTTGAAAATTTAATTATTAGGAATAACACAAACATACCAGAGGTAAGATTTTTGTAGAACTGTTGGCTAGTCAAAACCTGGGTAAGAACTGATCGCATTGCTCCTCCCATTTTGGTCAAGTCTTCTAGAAAGGAAACATGAGGCTCCAAAACCTGGAGGATTTTATGAAGGTCTTTCTCTGATGGCAGATCAAGAGCTGAAAACCATATAACAATAACTTTTGGTGTAAATGTTATGTAATTTGGCCAAGATCTTCACAGCTGTAACTACCAGAAAGGAAATTAATTTATAAATTCATATACTCTAAAAATTAATATTAAAAAAGTTTCAAATTAAACCTGATTTCATTTTCAGGAATAGCTCAACACAATGCTAGGTAACCCTGAAAACATATTTAAGAAGTTCTTCTGTAGAGAAGAAAATGGAATCGTCTATGCAGACAGTAACTCAGATAGGAAAAGTTATACAAAATTCACTGATAGAAATGATAGCATGCATGTATTTATAGAGTCTTCACATCCTGCATAGCAAGAGATAGCAGCATGGTAAGATATGCTAAATATATGTAAATATAAAACATACCAGGCTCATTATATCCCTCTCTTAAGTGCTGAATAAGACTAAAGATGAACTGTGGAAGAACTAATTCTGACATCATCAACAAGTCCTTCGGGACACATGGAACATTTGAATTTGATTTAATCCGGTGTCTTTTACAAAACCTATAAAACAGATGAGAAAAATGTTAGCCAAGCACAGCTCAGCAGATTTAAAGTATAGTAAGAAAACCATTACTTCTTCAAATTTTCAGAGAGCATATACTTTTACATCAAAGGTGATGCAGAAATGCTATTCTCAAGTTCTAACTGCTATGTTCAAACATATTTTGGTTTTGAGTCCAGCAAATCATAAAGGTGCCAATTTTTTTTTCCCTTCTACAAGTTCATGTATCTAACATCCCAGTTTATTCCTATCCATGCTAGAAGCACCTTCCATTGAACACTGAATTTTTCTTTCACAAGATATACCTCCTTAATTTCTAAACAGCCTACTCAAAAATGCTGAACTGAACAGTTCTCCTATAAAACAGTCAGAAGCTGGCCTGACTTTTCAAGTCCTCATTCAGATACTGTTTTTTTCAGAGTCTTTGGACATTAATAAAAATAAGTGTTAGAGTTTGCAGGATCAGTATTTATTTCAAATATATACCAATTAAGATTTTCTTATTAAAGGATATAAACACTGCAAAAATCATGTGAATTGTTTCATTTAAAATGAAAACATTTCTCTGGAGAATTCCTGTCCAGTAGCAGTTGAGGCTTGGCTAATGCACAATGACACCAAGTTGAGCCAAACCCCATCACAGCAGACAGAATGATTTCCCGCTGACTTAACATGAGCCTGACTCAAGAACCACTGAATACTTTTCTGCTCTCAAGCTATTTTTGGAAAGGACATTTACCAACATCAAAGAGCTTTTTACCCATGTCAAAAAAGAAGCTAACACGGAATAATCTAAAAAACACCACCATACAAGAGTAAACTTTACTGGGAAGATTCACTAGATTTTACTAGCAATTTTTCAAGAAAAAGATTTGGAAGAGGATTCTGCTTCCTTTGAATATGAAATTTATTTTCTAATTTTCTTCTTCTCTTCACTATATTTGCTCTGCAATATTTTCCAGAAGACACCTGTTACTTACACAATATAAGCCTTACTTCTTTGAGGACCATTAAAGCATCACCTTCAGGAGAAGGAAACAGAAAAAAAGCCACAAAGCAAGTATCCAAATTTAGAAAAAATACCAATTAAAAATAGTAATAATTAAATACAATTTTAAAAAGAGGATATAAGTCTTGCAATTAAGAAGGCATCTTCACAAGACTAAAGACTAAGAGCTTCTCCTTTGCTCTTACACATTACAGATCATGGTTTTTATTAAGAAAAGGTAAATAAGGACAGTACTAGCCACATGATTTGAAGTTTGTATATACAGCCTATCCATCCCTAGGGGGCAAAAAAACTGTGTGACAGGAAGAACTCAGTGATGACTGACAGCTTTCTGTTAATTAATGCATAAACTGATGGTTTTCACTTCTGAAATTCACTTTTGCAAATACTATTCACAGAAGTTATGAGAAGTTATTCGCTTTTGTCTCATCCACATGCAGAAACCCAAACTGACACAAATCACAAGCCTGGCCTGATCTATGCTGCAATATGGTACTTTGCTTATTATCTTATGGGTATTTGGTTTCCCTTTATAATATCCTTATTTACTTTTGATCTCTTCTTATAGAGACTTAATAGATACACAAGGAAAGAATTCCTATGCAGCATGCTTTAAAATCTTTCGTTGATCCCCCCTGTCTATTTTGTATTCAAGAAAAAGGCATTTTCACTGGTTATGATGACAGGCTAAGGGAGCCACAGTAACAAAACTCAAAAGTAAATTTGTTTTGAACCCCAGCTTCTGCTAAGCACGAGGTTTTCTTCAACAGGAAACAAAAAACTCTGCTCCTCAAGAAGCCTATGGCAGCATACGATTTGTGAATCAGTCTATTGATTAATTATCCCATATCTTGTACATGAAGGTTATGAATCATGTCTTCTCTTGAGACTCCCAAGAAAGCACGATTTGACTTAAAGTGTGCTATTATTACCATATTAATACAGGTTCTGGAAAATCAAGGAGGAACCCAGATTCAATTCACTGTAAGGAAACGCCCTTTCACAGTCATATGCATAAATTAAAGCAGTTCCAAACAGGGTATGATTTCTAGATACCAGGTCCTAAACCTTGAAGTAGAAATGCCAATATAATTTTACAAAAGGAGCCATATTCTATACTTGTGGCTCAAAGGCTGCGGAATTTAAGCATTGTCTGAGATTAATACACTACTGTCGCTGTTCTTAACTAAAAAATAATCTGAGATCCTCACCATGTACATGTTTCTATGTCTTTACTGACATGACTTACTCATGGACAAACTGTTTGCCATACTGAATTTCAAGGGCAATAATTAACGTAAGCTACAGTGATGAAGAAACCCAATGCTCAGATTTTATTATTTACCCATCAGGCTGAAGAGATTTTACTGAGACCACGCTTACAACATTTACCCATGAGAGTCTGGTTTATGCTTAATTACAGAAAACCAGTCCTGACAGAGTGTGATATTTCCAAAATCCTGAAATACCAATACTCCGTTCTACTCAGAGATCCACTGCCTTTACAGAGTGCTACACAGTTCTTCTACCAATATTGACCAAAATACCAGAAAAAGACTTGGAAGAGCTTCAGAATTAAAGCAAAAGCCATTTTAACTAAAGAAGAATCAGAACCCCAAGCTGGGCAAGGGAAGAAACAAGCTGAAACTTCCTGCACAGGCAGGCACAGACACCTGTGCCAAGTGTCTCCAAAGAGTACCACCATCACTGGACAGACAGTAGACAAAGTTATTCTATAATCACTTCCTTATAAGCTCTAAAAGAGCTTCCTTACCACAGTATTAGTTAAAGAACTGTCTACATAAATGTACATTTCAAAATGCTCCCAAAACTATCCAAACAGGGATTTAATAGGGGAAAAAAATAAAATTAAAAAAATATTCCAAATCTCTGTTGGTAACATCCACCATTTGGAACAGGCAGAGGTCTCTAACATGAAATACTTTTCTTCTAAAGAAGCTCAAAATTAAAAATAACTATGAAAAGGAAGACTGGCTAGATAACTGACAGATCACCTTGAGCTAAGCTTTATTACACAATTTCAGTATTGCAAAATACTTTCTCCAACAAGCCCATAGTTCCTATTTTATCTTTGGTACTTTTTTTGTGTGTGTGTGCTCTACAGACTTCTTAGTAAATATTTTTATTATTATACTACTATGAGCTTCAAAAGTAGAAGTATTTCAGTGAGAGTGCCAACTCATTATCCAGAGATAATCAAGCCCTATCTCACTGAAGGTCTGATATGGAAGTACTAAAATACAGGTCTACAGGGAGAGAAAATCATCATCTTTTTTCCCTATTCTTTTCTCTGATTTTTCTGCTTTGTTTTCTATACTATTTCCTACCTTTGAAATTGCTTTTTCACAAAAAGACAAGACTAATTTCAGCAAAAAGGGACAATAACACAGTAACCTGCAATTAAACTAAACTGCTTTAACAAGCAATCTTGTCCACATGATTCCAAGTACGATTCCTGAAATTTCTTATGCTGCATTGGTGTCTTATTTGCAAGATGTAGAACACTGACAGCTACATGAGAAAGGAATACCATGTAATATTAACATAAACAACAATAACATAATCTGAACAACCTTCACTTTAAGCTTTCCAGTTTCATTCTGTTCTCTCATACTATTTTCGTCTTTAATAATTCCACCAGGACTTCCCAAACTGTATTTTACAAGTGGCTTCAGGTAAAAGAATTCCTTTTCTCTAGGCTACAGTTTCACAACTGCTTAAGCTGAACTAGGTCAATCGTACCACAATTCTGTCTTCAGCCCCCTTATTTGTCCCAACACTGGCATTTGATTGATCCTGTGTTAAAACAGCTCAGAAGCTAAGCTAGCAGAAGTTACTTACTTAAAAAAAAAAAGTCATTGGGCCATCTTAAATCCAGACTTGCCTCCTTGGAAATCCCACTAAAATCCCCAAATCATCTTGTCATCATCCCTTTCCTTTTTCATCTACCAGGCAGCAAAACAGAGAACAAACCCCCAAAACCCAACAGTTCAGGAGGATGCTGTCCTGGCCAACCAGCAGATTAGGGATATACAAGGCTCACTGTGAAGCCAACTCCTCCACTTCCAAGAAGAATTTTTAAACCTCACCAGTTATTAGAGCAGCTGATAAATGCCTTCAGCACCAGTCAGACCACACCTTTACAGCTTTTGACCATTTGCTTCGTGCTCCTTCCACTACATCCTACAGTGTCTCAAGTTTCAGCTGCATTCCAGAAACTTGACGTACATTCACACATACACAGTGTGACTATTTATACCCTCACTGTTTTGTCCTGTGCCTCCCCATGCTTAAAAATAATTGGTTTTAAAATGGATCTTAAAGTTGTCAAAAGAAGGCTACCCGTTTTCACAAACCTGATAGGACTACTGAACTATGAGTACCTGACTCTGCCAGAAGCTTTTAGGGACAAGAAACCAAGACACAATTGACACGAGCCATGTGAAAACTACTAAACATCTATTTCTAAATGAAGAAAGTGAACCTCTACTTGATTTTTCTGTTTAGTGACAGTATCATAGCTAAACTCAGCTTTTATTTAAGACATTACATGCATTTTGTACTTCATACCAAGACCCTCAGAAATTATTCCAATATGCAGAACAGCAGGAAGGGAGGCAGTGAGTCACCAGAATCTCCCTTGGTGCTCAATACTATATTGAGTACCCTTCAATGAAGCAAGGTCCTCAGCTCAAAGAAAAAGATGAAGTTCTGCAGAAGAGCATTGCTATTATTCTATTAGTCCTCAGATGTAAGTATCTTCTACAGTATATAAAACTGTCAGATTCATAAGTTTACAAGTACCCATTATTATTTACAAACAGTAGATATGACAGTGTCAATTGTGAGACCTTAGAAATAAAATGAGGAGAAGGAATGGACTTCTGAGTAGAGCTGAAGCTGAGCCTGTGTTTGAAAAGATCCTCAGAGCTGCTGAATTTGAGTATTTTGATGGACAGAGCAATTCAAATGACTAACAATCTTCTGCTGAAACAGACTATCTTTATAAAAAGGGTGATGGTCTGAGATATAATTGCTGCACTGTAACTGCATCCCAGTACAGCTTACATTCACCTGGTTTGATCGAAAAGCCTCAATGCACACACAATTTTAAATATATTTGTACAATAACAGAAACACAGCTAGCTTACAAATGTAATATCCATTCTCTTCAGTGCAGCTTTTCAAACATCACAGCGATTGCAAAGTGAAGCCCTTGCAAATTAAAATGGTCTCAGTTACACTGTTAATGGCAGTATGAAATTAACATCTTAATTCATCTATTTGCATGTATAAATACAGTCTCCAACATATTTTCCAACAGGAACTGCAGCTTT
Organism: Florisuga fusca; assembly: GCA_038090715.1. NCBI lineage: Eukaryota > Metazoa > Chordata > Aves > Apodiformes > Trochilidae > Florisuga > Florisuga fusca. The sequence goes on along the minus strand of JAAWXA010000031.1, from coordinate 4,745,747 downwards.
TTCAGTTGCAAAAAGGAACTGTACTTCTTAAATTAGTATTTCACTGTGCTGAAGAAGGCACAATGAGAATACTCTTCAAACTCAACTGTAAAAAACAATCTTAATGATAGTTAACCTTTAAAAAGCCCAAAAGAAAAACATTTACATCCAAAAGCATAGACGTATAATCTATTTTATTTATTTCAATATAGACTATAAAGAAATTAAGATATAATGTATGGATGCTTAATTTCATAATTTTTGGGATCTGATTTTTTAGACCTCTTAGCCTGACACAGCATTCACAAAGCAGAATTCCCACCTGACTTTAACAGTATGTCTGAGAGATGAGTAGATCAAGAAACAGAGCATGTGGTGCTGAGCCCTCATCAGGGTTGTCTTTCCCTGGCCCTCATTCTTCCCAAACTATTAGCTCACATACACTCTCTGTGCCCAGTCACTTTCAGTCTCATCAATTATCTACTTTAAAGCATGTGGACAGTACATCTTCTATTCAAAGAACAAAAAACAAGCTTCCAAAACATGGCTGTTAAAAACATTTTTCTGGTTAAGAAAATTTTCCCAAGAAATTTTCAACAGGTCAAGCATACTGCATGCAATATTTTGGCCCAAATGCTACACCTGACAAAGCTCAACGCAAGTGCACATTGCTACACAAATAAATGTACAAACAACCCTCACTTCTTAGGATCTAACCATGATGTGTGGATTGTAATATAAGCTATCAGCTTAAGCTGAGGACACCACTTTGGTCAGGCTTCCAACAGACAAGGTGTATACATATGACCTGGGAAAGGTAATTGCCTGTATGTTCCATGCCAGAGCTATTATGGCTGCAGGCACTGTGAAGAAATTAAAAGATGCATCATGATGAAGGCAGTTCATTATAGACTCCTTGTTAATTTAATAACCAAAAGGGCTGTTGCTATTACTTCCATGTAAAGAAAACTCAGCATATTCTTTTCAAAGCTTACTACCGGAACCCTCCATAGAGGAGGACACCTAGGAGATTATTAAAAATCACCTGCAGTTATCAACTACCATTCCAAATTTTTTTTTAAATATAAAATACCTGATATCCTGCAAGTTATAAGGAAGAACAGCCTGAACTTTGAGTTTAACCTATATTAATTGTCTTTAAGAAAGACCTAGAAGACAAAAGTTCTTTAGGAATGTGCTCCCCAAACATACACTGAAAATGTTTATTCTGTTGCCAACGGACTCGTCAACAGCTCCACGTAGATCAGATATCGACCAGACAAATAACATTCCACCCTGACATAGCAAACTTAGAATCCTTGACAGCTGATAGCTTCACAAAAGGGATAAAAGGAGCTTTAGAAGTTGGTGGGATCAAAGCAAAGGAACTGAAAATCAACACTTGTTAGCCCAAATCTAAACAAGATTGTTTCCACAGACCTTCAAAATGCCAGTTCTTCTTAAATTGATAATAGAACAAGGTATATTATAAACCAACAGGTAAGTCATTGAATAAGTAAGCCCATTTCATAAAAGGCAAGATACACAGCAGTCTTGTATCATGAGCTCCATCTTCAGAGTACTGTTCTGTTCTTCAAACCAGATCAGCCCTACCAGCAAAAGCTTTGAGGAAGAACCACTGTTTGTTCAGTGGCTAACACTGCAAGACTTCAGGCATCTAAATATTTAAAGTTCTGTATATTGATACATTTGATTATCTGACACCTCTGAAGAAACTGCATGTTATTCCTGAGACATACATAAAGTACATGGCATCAGTCCACAGCTCTAAAAGCAGCAATACAAAATTACCACGTGGCTGTTAACCACCTGGGAAACTGCAGCAACTAATTTAGATGTTGATGTAGTCCTAATCAGAGACTAATTCTTAAAACAAAATCAAGATAGGCAGGTTTGTGAGCTGAATGTCATGATGGACTTCACCATCACATTGGTCTGAAATAATTTATGCTTTCCAAAGATAAGCCCTCACCTGAAGCTCTGCAAAAACTATTGAATATTACTGTGGAATCCTAAGCAGTGAAAAAAGGACTGAGCTTTACATCTGGGGAAGTGGGGAGGATGGCAGAGGAAATATGTTATTTCCTACATGGTAATGGTGGTTCTTTGAAACGCTGTGGTTGGTGTGAATCTCTGAATGAATTTCTGCACTCTGTGTGGAAGATCAGATAGTGGAGTTCACGTTCTGAAAAGTTGCACCCACCAGACCATGGGTTTATTCAGAATCTCATACCAAGCTAACACTCCTCCACGGGCACCCCCTTGTAGTGGGGGAGGAGCTTGTGAGGTTGGGAGCTATGCTGGAGGGGGCATATGCCTCCAGTGGGGTCTCCCATGCCAGACAGGTCACAACTGAAGGGTCAGACAAAGTGTGTCCATGGGCAGGATGGGCTCAGCAGCCTTCAGGCAGCCATCCTAGGAGAAGGACAACTCTAGCTCCAAACCCAGGCAGATGGAGCTCGTTTAGCCCTGTAAGGCCATCCATCTAAGAGAAGGACACTCTAACTAAACCTACATCCTAAGGACTTCACTGTCACCATCCGAGCTTGCTGGGCCCTGGCAGATGAACCTCAGGAGTAAAGGGTGAGGCCTGTTCCGTGCACCCTGTGCCTCACTTGAAAGCCACGGCGCAGACTGGAAGGGTGAACCCACATCTTGGCACAGCCCTGCAGTGACAGGTGAGGGACACAACAAGAGGGGAAAGGTGCACTGGAAGATGCAGACCCAACTCTGCATGCAGGCAGCTCAGGACTTTGGTCACTTGAGACTGACCCGGGAGATGACAGTATCCTGAGTGACCAAGCAGCATCAAGCGTGGGTAGAGCCCTTCTTAAATCTTTGTTCCCAAAGCCAAGCCAAGACTTAGATAACCAGGTTATGACATCCCAAAATCATGGGCAGTTTTAGGATGCCTCTAATTCTGAAACAGATCTGTCCTTCCCTGTACTGAGCACTCCATAGCTGGTCATAGTACTCCAGGTGGGGTCTCACCAGAGCATGGTAGAGGGGGAGGGGGAATTACTTCCCCCAACCTGCAGGTCACCCTTCTTGTTATGCAGTCCAGGATATGGTTGGTCAGAGGCTAACTTCCCTAACAATGTACAGTGTCTCAGCCTGTTGATAAAGCATCCATTTCAGCAACTTTTTCAAGAACCAAACCTAGTTTAGGTCCTGGGGAAGTGAAACATTCTTGTCTACTCATGAAGAAAATAATTGAGGCACCATGGAAGAGACAACCTTGAAGCAGCAACATGCTATATATATGCTAAACAGGTGATTTGCTGTTGAAGGACACTCCATAAAACAACCACATAATCTACTTAATGCCGTAAAATAGTTATTACCTGTATGTCCCAGTACCCAGCTGCAGCAAGATCTGACATTTCTGAGCTTAAGTGGATCACAGCTGCTACAATCCAAGATGATACAAGACACTGCCTGATGAACATGTACAAAATACATTCAATGGTATTAACAATAGGCTTCTCAATAGCAAGCTTGGTCTTTTACTGTCACCCTATTTGTTGAAGTTTTTTCAAGTCAAGACTAGAAGAAGGTCCTTCACTGTTGTTTAGCAACAGAAAATAAATAGAATACATTAGAATCACAGAACCATTTAGGTTGGAAAGAACCAAGGTTGGAAATCATTGAGTACAACTATAACCCCGCATTGCCAAGTCCACAACTAAACCATGTTCCTAACTGCTACATCTACATGGCTTCTAAATACCTCCAAGGACAGTGACTCAACCACTTCCCTGGACAATCTATTCCAAGACTTGACAACCCTTTGGTGAACAAATTTTTCCTAAAATCCAACCTAAACCTCCTCTGGTGTAACTTGAGGCCATTTCCTCTCATCCTATCTTCCATAGCTCCCAAAAAGCACAGCAAAGCCATTTCTATTGGACTGAGTTTCTGTAAGCATCTCTGAAAAGATATAATATAAGGAATTGAGACAGACAGAGGGAAAGAAGAATAAAAGGACAGGGTAGCAAAGGTCACCAACAGTAGTTACCTACAGTCCAAAATTGTAACTAAAACTAGCTATTCAATAATGCCTACTGCCTGCAAACATTTTGATCCACTGAAAAAATAGAGCCAAATCTAAATAAATTAAAGCAGGAGAAAACTAGCCTAGAAATTAGAAACATAATTCTCATAATCGCTGGCTCTGAGAGGAGGCAAAGAGAATTTTACAGCCTTTCCATATGTGATCACAGTAAACGCAGCAACTATGCCAGTTCCCAAGACAGACATAATGAGAAAAAAAAAGAAAGGTCTAATCTTGTGTATAGCTCAGACAGGACCTCCATGAAGTCTACATTGATGTATACTCCAAAACAGAGATAAATGGAAAGATAAGTATGGATCATTAGACACAGGACTGCATAAAGCTTACAGGTAGTTACCTCCAAGTGCTTTTGAACATATGGCATATAATACCAATCCTTAAATTACCTTCCTTAAAACTATAGGCTTGGGGGTTTTTTTTAGTTCACATTAGGCCTACTGATAAACGGATCACTGTCACAAGCAAAAATTGATAATTTCTAAGATCCTTTGATATAGGCCATAAGAGAAGGAAATGCTCTAAGTTAATGTAGCCTCTGGTTGTCATAACTCTCACAAAATACACTGCAAACACCACTGCAAATTCTTAAGCTGGCTTTTTGCCTCCCAGGATATGCAACTCTTGATGGAGATCTTACTCTCTCTGTACTGTAATGCAGCACAAAAACATCTGCTTCCCACATGATTAATTTAACAAATAAGTCAACACTCAGTGAGGTATACTCAGAAACAGGACACGAGGGAGTGAAACAGCCAAAGTGTAGAGGCTCTCTGGTGTATCAGGTTACCGTCTACAGACTTAAAGGGGAACCAGAACAAGGCAGCCACAGAAACAGGACAGTACTCACCAGCAACAGACAACTGACTAGTTAGAGTCTTATACCTCTTACAACCACATGCCATAGCACTTTCTTCAAGCTTTATAAACTATTGAGTTTCATTATAAAACAAGATCATCTACCAACAAAAAATACTCCAGTCTGAATTTCCTCCTGTTCATCTGCATGTTTTTTTTTCATCCAACAGATGAACTCACCCACCTGCTGAACTATGAGTGTATGTCTACTATAAATGCTTCAGAACTGAAGATTTTGCCTTCTCCAAAACAGGACTAATTATCTCTGAAGGAATGCAAAATTTCATTTTCCCATGGCTAGATACCTTATGGAAGACGACTACAAACTATTTTCACCTACTGACATAAGACTAGATTTTAAAATGTATTAAACCTTGACACAGCTAGAATTTTTAATACTTTGACAAGCAGATATATTTACAAGCTTGGATATTTTCTACAGACTAAGTTACAACCTAGTAGATCTGACCAACTGCAACTAACTTAGTCATCAAAAACACTAAAATTTGCATGGGAATCAAAAGGTATGGCAATCTGATTTTTCTAAAACAAATGAGAATCACACAACACACCTAAAGCAAATTTATAATGCTATAGTCCAGATTTTGTATGTAAAAGCATCACAAAAAAATTATTTCCTTATCTCTAAACAGTTGATTATAGATTTAATTAATAAAAGATTAACACATACATCCTTATACCCCAGACCAAATAATTTCTAGATTTACATTAACCAGCCCAAAGGAAATTAAAAAGATATTCCAGATGGTAAGATGGAGATATTTCCTTTACAGCAGCACTAAGACTTCTTCAGAAGTATTTGTTGAAATACATGAGATAAAAAAACTCTGAACAGGAAAACCAGAGAATAAAACCCAACAGAAACAAACTACTGTCAGTGTAATATTCATACACAGGATCAACACAAAATCTTATCTGAGAGGGCAGATGGTAGATAAAGTTCATTAAGTAGGCTCCACGTTTGATTCCCTTGCTATTAATAGTAGCTTAGGCTGTGCTGGCCAAGGTTATATTGGGCCAGACACACTCCAGTTTCCTGAACCTACCATGAAGGCCTCACAACTTTAACAAGTAAAGCACTACCTTTGTAATTGTGCAATTGATTTGTATACACAAAGTGAAATCAGATTATCTAAACACACTGCATTGAAGCAATTCAAACCAACAGACAAAACTATGTGTGTGTTTGCACACATTAATGTTTTAATACTGGTTTAAGCTTAACTTTGTCTTGCATAGCAAACAAAGTTTCTAGCTCACTTAACTGCACTGGTTTAATGTCTTTACATAAGTAGGAGCATCCTTATGTGGAGTGCTGGCTGTACTGTCCTTCTCTATGTTTCAGACAACTGGAAAATCTACTGCTCAGCTCAGCAGTGTTGTTTCTAAACTTACACTATGGAATTCTTAATCTAGAACAATCAAACCTCCTGAAGAGAGCAACTTCACATGCTAAAGAATTTACTCTCAAATTCTACTATTAGTAGTAAGTAGGGTAAATAAAGAAATTAGAACATTCTTACTCCCTCAAGGTTTGCCTCTATTTACACTGCATATTTGACAGCTTTTTTTTCATTTCTTCTTTATCAAACGAGGTTTCTTCAAAAAGAAAACTTTAAAATAGGAAATTCATGAAAGTCAAAGTCTGAGGAAAGAACCGTATCTGAAGTAGTTTAATAACTACCTATAGCAAATCAATTTGCCTGTGCTCTATTAAAACCCTGCCACTGAGAGGAGCCCTAGATCTGTCCCACACTGAGCACTGGAAGAAGTCACATGAAATGTTTTTTTTCTTACTTCTCCAAACCAAGGTAAACTGTTACTTCTGTGATATTAAGGAAAGCAGAATCACTAGAAGTTGAACAAGATCTAATAAAGAAAGAATCACTTCAGGAGTAGCCCCTTGAAGCCACTTAAGTTCACTGTAAACAAAATGAAGAAAAAAGTCTTCCATTGGAGGGAGTCTGCCAACAAGAAAAGATTCTACCAAAAATTAAGAATGAAGAAATTATGAAGTCAAATAGTAAGAGAAACAAAGAGGGGGGGAGATAACATAACAAGAAACAAAGAATGAAGCCACCACAAGGCCCAAAGCAGGAGACTGGTGACACACCAAACATCAGAGCCAAGATGACAACCTTCAAACAACAGAAAAAAACAGAATTAGTGAAATCCCTAAATAGAAATGCGAAGAGAAAGCATCTTAAGATGCAGACCAATGCAGAATTACAGATTGTATATGTTAAAAACATGAAAAGAACCAAGGAAAACATTTTAGTATTTCTACATGTTCCTAAGCTTTTCCTACTAGGTATGCCACAATTCAAGATTAGAAAGAGATGAGATGGCTCTTGAGCACACCATCTCATCAAGGCTAAGACAAGACAGAGACTATTCTAGAAAACTAGTCTGAAGAGATGCTTCAGTCAAGCACTTCAAACTGTCTTCTGGTAAAGTCTTTAGCTCTTCGATGAATGAACACAGGGAGCTCCAAGAACATATTCAGTCATGAAATTTTAAGTTTACTAGCTAGGTATCACCTCCACTGCATAAACGGCTGATTCATCTTTCCTTTTACCACTGACTACAAAAGAAGAACAAAGGACAGTATAATGAGGTGCAACATTCCTTTTCTTCTGGCCAGCTACTCAAGTCTTGTCTCCAGGAGGTCTGCACGCTTACAGAATATGAAGGCCCTTTGACCTCCCCAAAACCCTGCACTGTCATACTCATCTAAGAGTTACCAAATTCCTTGATACAAAGATGAGAATAGCAAAAATAGAAGGCAAGATTAACTGCAAACTGGTAAAACACGTAGAAAATGATCTCTCTCACTCAATCTGTTCATTTCGGCATACTGCTTCACGTGCAATCCAAAAGTATTTGGACACACTTCGTGGTCACCTGTGGTAGGCCAAGGCTACTAGCTAGGAGCTGACAGGTACAGCGTCCCTTGCACTCTGCCTTATCAACTTCCCTGAAGGCAAGGACAACGAAATTTCCAAAGGGGTCCTAAAAAAGGGCACACCCCCATCAACAACGAAGGAAACCACCTTGGCGGACTCCCGCTGGGGCTGGCGGCCGGGAAGGTGGGGCTGACCTCCGGCCTCGGCCTGGGCGCAGTTTCCACAGAGCCTCATCCGGCTCGCAGCCAGGGAGGGAGGGAGACGACCCAGGCGGAAGCAGGTGCCCCCCTCGCCCGGCGCGCAGGGAGACAGCGGGCGGCCGCCGAGCTCTGGACACCCCTCTGCCACCAGCGGGGAGGCCGCTCCCCCCGGCAGGTGCCCGCCCGNCCCGGGCCCGCCTCCGGGGCCAGCACCCGCTCCAGCAGCGTCCGCAGCTCGTCCGCCGCCGCTGAGCCGCCCTCGCCGCCCAGCGCCCTCTTCAACTCCTTCGCCGTCTCCCACTTATCCCGGCCGCTGGCGCCGGCCCCCGCCATGATGAGAAACTGAGGGGCCGTTACGGCTGCGCCGGGCTCCCGGCTCTGGGGCTCCCCCCAGAGCCGGGCTCCCGGCTCTGGGGCTCCCCCCGCCGCGCTCTCTCCCCTCCCAGCGGCGCGGCGGCGCCTCCCTCTCGCGATAGCCGCGGAACCGGCGCCCTCCCCACCGCCCGCTCCCTCCTCCTGACACTGCCTCTCCCCTCCCCTGACATTACCCCTCCTCTTCCTCTGCCCTCCCCGCCGCCTTCTCAGCGCGCAGGTGCGTGTCCCTCGCCCCCGCCCCACAAAATGTCGCCGTCCTCTCCCGTCGGCCTGAAGCTCCTTGTCAGAACGGGAAGCAGGCCATGGCGGTACGGGCCACCGCTCGCCTGGGGTGCCCTACCTGTGGAGCCCAGCGCACCCGACCGTAGCGGAGTCCTCTTTGTTACGGAGCCGCTCCTCTAGCGAAGCGGCTGTCGCCGGTGTGTCCGTGCCGCAGGGCTCCCGCTGGGTTTGAGACGGTGGTGCCTCTGAAGGCAGGGACACAGCGGGCACCTCTGAGGCTTCACGCCCGTGGTTGAGCCCTCGCTGCCATCAGCCGCCCCGCTAGAAGTGGCAGAGCACAGACGGGCTCCGCTCGGCAGGAACCCAGCGCCTCGCTGGTAACTCCTGCGTCTGGGAGGCAGCGGACGCGCCGGGACGAGCAGGGTGTCCGGGACATCGGCACCTCTTGTCCTGAGGTACTGGGATGCGTCTGAACGCTCCCACCAGGAGAGAACATATTTGGATGTGTTACCATAGCTCACATATTGGTCAACACCTTTAAAGTTCGGTAAATAGATTCTGGACTGCATAATGGAAAAATTTAGAAGAAAAAAAAAAATCTGGCCATGAATGGAAGTAACTTTTGATTTGACTGCAACAAAACACAGGTGCCCGAGGCCGACACCCCTCTGCTGGCTTTGCCGCTGTCGTTCTGTGGCTGTCCCTCTCTGGTCACCTGTATTGTGTTGTGGTTTCATAAAGCAGGGGATGCCGGTCGCCTGCAGTATGTCTCCCTCCGAGATGATAGGAAGGAACGCATAAGAAAAGTAAGCGTGCTTTTCTCTCTGTGACTGCCCTTTCCACAAGACGGGCAGAAATCCATGACCCCGCTTTCTGTCCCCGGTGGCGCTCGCTGGTTGATCACTGGAGAAAGTGCTGGGGGACAGACCTGGGCTTCCACGAGCACCTCACAGTGGCAGCGTCCCAGGTTGTAAATGCAGCATATCCTGTTTATAATGCATAGTCGCAGCTAGCAACTAATTAAAAAAGGGGGCAATTTGTTGCGTTTCATTCCGGCAGCTGCCCGCTGGCACTGCAAGGACGGTGGCTCGCCGGCTACGGTGAGCCTGGCGCCAGGGGCCGGGCAGGAGGCGTGGCGCGGCGGCCCGGTGCCTGGGCCCGGGGCCTGGCTGNCCCCGCCGGCAGCGCGGTGAGTGGGAACGGTGTCAGGGGGTAGTGGGTGCGGGAGGGGAGGCCGGGACAGCGGCTATCCGCGTCGGGCGAGCGGCCAGTGTGGCTGGTAGAAGCCCAGTTCCTGGTCCCGATAGGGCTGGAAGCCTCTCTCGGCAGCCGGCCGGGCCTCTCCGTAGGAGCGGAGCCCCGGGCCGAGAAGGGCGCTGCGCCTCGTCGGCACCTGGCTTGGGGCGGGAGCCGGTCACCGGCGGAATGTGTGGAAAGGGACTGTCGCCGTCCGGGAACGGCCTCGCATTCGCCGGCGACGCGCTTCTCCACTGTCATGGAACGCGCCGGCAGCTGCGTCCCTGAAAACCTTTGCATGAGAACATCTGGGAGATGCTGAGGAGTAGAGAGCGGGTGTGCGTGTAAAATAATTTTAAAATAATGTAAAATATGTAATTTACTTATGTTGCTGTAACTTTGCATACTATTTTCCTTAGCTAAACTGTAAACATGAAGAAATTAAAGCTTAGAGAATTGGAAAGCTGCCTTCAGCAAGTTGATACTTTTGAAAGTCCAAAACTGCTTCTTGAACAGTATCCAACGAGACCTCATATCGCAGGTAGAGGTTACCTACAGCACCAGTGTCTCTTTTACAGCACATTAAAACAAATGTGTTTCTACTATCTTAGCTTCTTTGAAGCCTTTACACTATTAAGTAGTTGAGAAACAGTACCTAGCAAGAATGACATTCATTTTTAAATTATTTTAACTTGCTTTCATTAGTGTACTGCTCATGTACAATCCAATAATCAATTAATTTAAAATATATTGTCATAGAAACATACTAATCTGTAAATGAAAAAGCTGAAGTGAATTTATTTCCTAACACAAAACATTAAGCGTATATACACATACTCAGCCACACTGTAATTTTTTTTTCTGATGTTTTATATCTTTCTATTGCTTTTCTACAAATTTAGAGGCATGGTTTTTCTCCAAAAAATACTCCCAGTTCTATGTGAGTAGGTCTGTCTCTCCAGCAAAAATCTAGAGTTCTAGAACTCATCAAAATGGTTTTGAATTTTTATCACATACAAATGAATAAGAGAACTAGAAACAGTGAGAACAGCAGGTTAATTTTGCATGACAACAAACCTCTGGTTGTGAGTTTTCCAAAGGCAGAAGTAGCTTTTCTTGATAATTCAGATTTGTATTTTATATTACTGGCTTGAGTATTGTGTTGTGTTTTTTTTTCCCCTCACAGCATGTATGCTTTATACAATTCACACAACTTTTGATGATATCGAAAACAAAACAATTGCAGATTTAGGATGTGGTTGTGGCATGCTCAGCATTGGAAGTGCAATGTTAGGAGCGGGGTAAGTATTTTATACTAAGTTCTAGTTGTGGGTTTTTTTCTGGAATAAAAAAGTAGAAAATAAGATTAGAACACAGTAATGCTGAAGTAAACTAATTTTAGGTATCTTATCTGGTGCATAATCAGTCTATTTAATACATTTAGACAGTCAATAACCATTCAAATAGTGAAAGACATAGACACTGGCCACGAATGTGGAAGTCATGATGTTGACTTTCCCCTGAAGCACTATATGAATACATGAAACTTCTTTCACAAATTGTAAAATTGTATTTGAGCGCTGAATTTGTAGAGTATTCTTGTTGCATTTCCTAGATAAAACAAGTCATGTGCACTGATCCCTTTCAACACTTTACACTAGAATTTAAACACCATTTTAGTTTGCAGGAGACTGATGTGGAACTTTTTTTTTTTCTTAATAGATTGTGTGTGGGGTTTGACATAGATGCAGATGCACTGGAAATATTTAATAGCAATATTGAAGAGTTTGAGCTCCCGAACATAAACATGGTTCAGTGTGATGTCTGTTCTTTATCTGGCAGCATGTCAAAGACTTTTGACACAGTTATTATGAACCCTCCGTTTGGTACCAAGCATAATAAAGGTTGGTAATTCTGGAAGTCAGGTAGGAATTACTAGGAATGTAACAGCAAGAAAAACACTTTCAATGAACCATTTCCTATCTTTATTACAATTACCTATTGTAATTACCTAGTGTTTTGCTGATCTGGAATCAGTATTCTAAGTACAGATTAACAACTTTAAACATTGCAACCAGCAATTGTTGGGTTTGAAATATACAGCACTATTTCATATCTCAATCATTTTTCTTGTACTAAAAGCAATTGGGTAAGTTTTAGAAATACTTTGTGTACCTTAATGTATGCAGTGCTGTTTCTGAATCAGCTATTACTCCAGAAAAATTGAAGAACAAAGCAGATCTCTACATCCTCTAGTTTAAGCTTGGATTTAACAATTATAATGATTTCATCCCGCTTTTAGGAATGGATATGATTTTTCTGAAAACTGCTTTACAGATGGCAGAAACAGCTGTATATTCCCTTCACAAAACTTCAACACGGCAGGTAAGTCATTCATGTTAGTAAGGTGAGCATTAACAAGGCAATGAACTAGGTGGCATTTAATGATCTTGTCTATTGCTTCTCTGATTTGGTCACACAAATACGTGACTACGAAATATGAGTATGAAACAGAGGATATGAAACTTGTTTTGGGTAAATACTTAATCACATCAAATAACTGATCTCACGTCAAGATAAGTATGTGATATAAATTTTCAGCTTGAAAAACAAAAGTACAGGAGATATCTTAAATAAGTGCAGGGGAATAGATGTTTGTAAGACAGAACAGAGCTTTTACAATTATTTTATCTATTCAATATTGTAGCACATTAAAAAGAAAGCAGATGAATGGGAAGTGAACATGGAAGTCATAGCAGGTAAGATTAATTTGTTAAAAAATTGCTGGGGGCTAATATCTGTAACACTACTAGCCAGTCTTAACAGGCTGAAGTAAATTTAAGTGCAATTTAACACTGAAGGTGATGTAGGTCTTTTAAGCAGTCCCTTTCTTTTTTCTTAATATACCTTGGTACCCAGCTAGAATACAGGCAGGTACGTAATAAAGCTCTGGGGAGCACATACTCTGTGCAGAATTAGAATTCTTCCTGGACTGCATTTTCCCTCAAGCATGAAGTTACCTACCTTGTTGCTTCAAAATGAGGCTGATGCTGAACAAGGAAGTGCAGGTCAGTTCATAAAGAATCCTGTAGTTAAGGTCGCCTAAATATTTTTCTGACAGTTCAAGTATCTTCCCAATTCTTGCGTATCACCAGATAGATGCTTTAAGCAGTCACACAGCTTGAGACATGGAAGTTGCACAAATGCTTGAAACACAACTGCATTTCTGCATTTCATCTGTTCACCCACTGCCTGATGTGGCTGGCTTATATGCCACTATATACTCTAGTCCAGAGGTCAGAATCCAGTCAGGGGGCACCAGAGGTGGCCACCTGAAGAACATGGGCATAGGGTCCAAGTCAATTGACTAAGTCATTCTAGTGTAACAAGCATTCTTTGTGCTGTTCACAGAACTTAGATATGACCTACCAGCATCATACAAGTTCCATAAGAAGAAATCGGTAAGTATAAAACCTGACAAAATTGAGAAAATGCTGTTTTGAACTAAGCAGGTAAACAGATTCTACTGAACAAGATTTAAGTTTTAGAGCCATGCATACTTAAGAATGTTCACAGCACTTGAGAACTGTGAAGAATCTTGGAGTAGACTAAGCAAGATATGAAGATTGTTATGTAAGTTGAGTAGCAAACACTAGAAGTTCTACTTAGCTCTAACTATTGTCTTGGTGACTTAAAATTAAAAGATGAATTTCTGTCCTTCAGTTTTGTTACTTCACAATTACTGCTTTATGCTACATTAACATCCAGGCTTCAGTAGTAAGCAGTTTTCATTTCTGAATTTATTGGCAGCTGCTATTTAATGTAACCACAAGATTACAAAGTTCAGAATCTTTTACACTTGAATGAGACTCCAGAGAAGTTAAGATGATCTGACAGTATAAACAAAACTATAAATATATGAGTTTTTCAGGCTGGTATGTTAACGGGAAGTATGCTTTTTAAACAAAAAAAAGCTGTAACCCAACAAAATGAAGCTTTCCTCTCATTGTAGGTTGACATTGAAGTGGATTTCATTAGATTTTCTGCCAAGAAACTCCTGACCTGAGGCATGTCTTTAAAACTTACTGAAAATGGAACAATAAAAACAATGCTTTTTTTTAATTATCATTGTTTTAGTATTACTGATCTCCATTTTCTGTTTTCAGTTGTTTTGGCGCAGGTTCTTCTTTTTCTGTCTCCTCTAGTGGTCTCTTCTTGGGACTTGCTGGTTCTGCAAGATTTAATATGTAGTCATTTACACTAAAGGAAAACATTTCAGTATTACCTGAAATCTTATGAAAAGACCAACCCTACCTATCATTTTAGTTCAAGGATAACTCATAGTTTATCCACAGCAACTACTATGCTAGCAGGTTTACCTATTGCTGGGGGAAGATAAGATGAAATAGGTTTCACCAAGTTTTGTTTAAGCACGTGCCGTATCTGATGAACAAAAGCTTAGTTCTTTAGCTTCACCAAGCTAAATACCAATATGCAGTAATGTAAATCTTCTCATATCCTCAAGGAAAAGAAATTCACCACTCGAGACTGGGTCTGTACAGTTGTGTAATACTGCTGACAACCCCCATTTTTCAATGCAGAATGCTTTTAACAGCCCTGCAGTACAGCCTCAGATATCTAGTAGTAATTTTAACGTGGTTTTTTGACAGTTATGGAAGGCACCAAACCATTATTTTATTGATACTTAAAGAGAACTACAGTGTATGGCCAAATCTGAAACACTTGTAAGAAACCTGAGGTCCATGTACTCAAGAAGCTGCATCTGGGTCACAGAATGTCATACCTGTTTTAGTATCATCTTCACCACCTTCTTCTTCATTCTCAAACTTAATTTTCTTGCCCTGGAACTGTATTTTCCCTTTGTTTGCACCTTGAGGTACCTTTCCCCCTCTTCCTTTGCCTTTAATTTTGCGTCCTGTGAGGATATAAAACATCAGGAACTTTATATCATTAGTCTTTTAACTGGCAAGCTCAAAATAACGCTTTACATTTAGTGTCTAGTATATATTCACTATTTACAGTTACTTTTACACAATGCCACTTCTAAGAAACAAATGCTCAAACCAATTGAAAGAGGACCTTTTGTTTTCTGTTTTAGCAATTCTTGCTGGTCTTCCAGTATTTTTTTCAAAGCTTCTTTCTCTGCCTCTCCTTCTAGCACTTCCCATGTAACATCCTTGCTCCGAAGCTGTAGGTTTCCATTATGTGCTGCTTTGGCTTTTTCCAGAGCTTCTTTTGCAATATCTTTAAACAGGATAATTCCCTTTAAAAAAGAAGAATGGCATTTGCATTTGAATCTTACTGGAGAAACACTCAGCTCGAACGATAAGCAACATACCTTACTAGGTATCTCAGTAACTTCTTGCATGATGTAAAATACACCCATATTGAAACAAAACCTTCAGACTAGCTTGACAAACAGTCTCACTTTTAAATTATCCTTTCTCTGCAACCTTTATCTTTTGTTGAAATAATTTAAGGGAATAATTAAATTCTCTAAATATTCTGCAGTTCTCCTAGTCAAATAATTTCTTATTTGATTTGAACAAGCATTAATCATTCTGTTTCAAACTTTAAGACACAGATCTTAATTCCTTGTCTAAGGTTCTACTGACCTCCTTTGCCCCTCTGACAAAGTGTATCCACTTGATTTCTCCGTGATCAGAAAATACTTCATGCAGATCTTCTCTGCATGTTTGATCATCTAGATCACCAAAAAACTTCAAAAGACATCCTGTCTTTTCTTCCAGAGACTTCTAAATGAGAAAAAGAAAAAAAAACATAAATCACAGTTTTGTTGAAAAGACAAGCTTAAATATTTTACCCCCAATTCTAAGAGTCTTAAAACATGCAATTGAAGTCACCTTCCTTAGCACTACCAGTACCAAAACCCCTTTTTTTTTCCTGTTTTCTTTGCTTACTATGATACATTTCTGTGGCATTTAAAACTCCTTTCCCATAGAGGGCCTACTCTTTAAATTCTACAAAACAGTTTTCTGAAGGCTGACACCTCTGAAAATCTATATAATACTGATTAAATCCTTAATGGATCCTTTAAATATCACAGAAGAATTATCATCTCAGTGGTGCACTTAGGATCACTTCTGAACAGGTAAACATGCCTATAGATTGAGGATATGAGCCTTAAAACAAAATTGGTCTCCTGAAAATAGGATTGAATGCCATAAAAAAGTCTTACTATATAGGCTAGTTAGAAAAGCTGGAGTGACTTTCTAGGAAGTGCTCCATCTCAAAGAATATCAAACTCTGAATATCCCACATAAGCTTTATAAAATGTAGCTGCAGAAGCATGTTTGCTATGTGTGGACTGAAAAGCCATGCAAAAGCAAGCATTGCATAGTTTTCAGATGTAAAGATATAAGAAACCCATACCATTTCAGCATCTGCTGCTTGTTTCTGTTTTTCTTCTTTTTCCCTGTAGAAAAGTTAAATTAGTTAAAAGCTGGTTCAAGTATGGTAAGATCAGAAAAAACAGGAACTTCAACTGATCACTTACAGTTTAGCTCTTGCTTTAGCTTCTACTTTATTTTGTCTCCTTTCTTCATTCTTCTTTGTACAATATTCCTCCCTTCAACAGAATATAAATTCAGTTAATACCACTTAAAAGTATTCCATTGTAATGTCTTTGTAGGACAGCAGCGGCCAAGAAACAGTTGAGATTGTATTTAAAAAGGTACACCTATATTAATACCTGTACAGCAGCACAGAAACTTAGGCTTCTCAAGTCAAGCCAGGTTCTTCTATGAACTAATAATGACCAAGAGTGGATTTAGACATCACTTAAATAGACTTACTTGAAAAGTACTATCAGCTCTGTGTCTTTGTACTTTTGGTTTGGAATTTCTGTAAACTTCTTAGCAGATTCAACACTATCAAAAACTGCAAATATTGAGCCCTGTTAAATGGCAAGAAATATTCAGTGTTAAGAGTAATAGCAAAGAATTTTGTCCAGGGGAGGATCCCTGCCCCAGGTCTATAGCTGTTCATCGCAAGTTACCTTGAATGTTCTCTGCAATGTTCTTCTCATTTGAATGTTTTCAACTGGACCTTTATCCTCAAGCCATTCTTTGATATCATCAAGAGTTGCATCTAGTGGAAAGCCTTTCTGCAATATAGCAACAAGCTTCAATTATATGCAACAAACTCACACTGAGTCAGAAATCATAACCTAGCCAGTATGAGATAATTCAAGCTTTACATAAATGCTTCTTGGTCAGTGTCATGCAGAAACAGCACACAGCAAAGCAGAAGTTCACTTACAACATATACAGATCTGTTTTTAATTGCAGCCTTATACTGGTCATTTAATTCAGGAAGAGGTTTGTTTGGAGATCTTCTGATTTTAGTTTTGTCTTCATTTATTTCCATTAGACCAGTCTTGGATTTTCTTAGTGCTTCTACAATAACACTAAAATCTTTTGAAAGGCGACTTAACCTAGTGAGGAAGCACATACATGTTATTTTAGATACACAGGCAAAGCTGAAACCAAATGTTAAAACAGCAATACAAGTTGTGCATGCAGATCAGGGACATTTGGCCCCAAACAGACGTAAGTAGCTGAAAGTTAACCCTCCATCCACATTAGCTGTACTTTCATTTTACCTGTTGAATTTGATCATTACTTCTAAAGGCACCCAGCCATCATCTTGTTTGATCTGTTCCTTCAGGAATTTGTCTCTTGGTAGATTGTGATTGCCAAAATAGTACTGTAAAAAAGAAGGGAGAGGGGGGCTTGAGATTTGAGTCCTAAAAAGCTCATTTTCATCTGACAGCTTACTGTGGTAGATTGAAATACCAAAACTCATAAATCCAAACAATTAGAAAATCTGAAACTATTACTTTCTTCCTTATATACTTGAACATGGTGCTTCTCCAGAAGTTACCTGCAACACAAACTTTACAAAACGTAGTGCTTCATCCAATGGGACTAATGAGGCAGTTTTGTTTAGGGTAGGCATGAAATTTATTCTGTTAACAATTATTCATGAACCTGATGCAGCTCTGCAGAGTATAAAGTTGTATTTGTGACCAACGGACTCAAGTTTTAGTCCTTTCTTAAAGGATGTATAACCAAGAGTATCGTATTTGCCACAGTGAGAAATCATGCACGTTGACTAGTTTTTAGGTCTCATTCAATAAAATACTGTCAGATTTAAAAACTGTTTAAATTTACTGGGTTGGCATTTTGGCCATGTCTAGCATGGGAAAAGCAGAGTGTCATGTAGTTAACAAATTGTTCCATTCAGTACAAAATACACAAGTTAATCAGACTCTTTTGCTTACAAGCAGTCATCTAACTAGGGTTAAATACTTAAAGCCTTAGGGGTAAGTTGAAGCCTTTCCACTGATATTATTGTTCTTTAAAAAAAATCAGTGCAGGTTTTGCAACAATACCTGTCCCTCTGGCATATGTGAAACTCACATTACCATAAGTCTAGATTTGTCAACTATTTCTCCTCCATCTCTGAGATTGTTCTCTGTTTTGGTTTTGTTTTATTTTTCATAAATAGTTATTGCAGCTACATATGCTAATAGGGATTCACATGCAGCTGTATTTTAGTCCTTCAGGAAAACAGGTTTGTTCTAGATGTCATATTAAGTCATGTGCTTAGTTTTTCATGCTAGCCCTCCAAGCCTTCAGGGGTAGAAATAGTTATTCTAAAGTAGGCACGTAAGTTTATTTGTAACTTGTAGCAAGAACTTACAATGCAGTAAATTATATTAGCAAGTTATGCAATGTGATAATATTTTGATAGCACAGATTACTGAATGGGAGAATTTTTTTCCCCCTACATAAGTCATACAGAATTTGCATGCACAGAATAACCCCAACACACACAGTAACAAATTGCCCAATGATACATTCACTTGCACTCAAAATGCTAGCAAGTTAAACCTTTTGTGTTTTTAAATGGTGGTCTTGTAGGTAACTCTAGACAAGCACAATTGCCAACTCAAAATACAATTATGAATTATCTTCAAGTATTAAGTATCTCTCATAGATCTGTGACAGACATTTTTTAAAGAGCTGAAGATTCAAGCCTAACTCCCTATGAAGTTAACTTCCCATTATCTAAGGCCCTACCAACAAATGTCTCCAAAACTGCTTCTCAGTAGAGATCCCAAACTATAAATAGAACTTACCTCAATTTGCTGACAGATTTTGGTTTCCAAAATAGACATGTTTTCACCATCTCCATTTTCAGCCATTTTCCCCAGCTGTGTTGAAGAGAATTTTAGAGCAAAGGCACTAAGTATTGAGTGTACTTTCTGTAGACTTTTTAATAGTGTTTTGTTTCACTGCAGCCTCATTTAAATGAGATAACAGACCAATTCTTCAGCCATATATTTATGCTCATGAGCCAACTTTAAAAATTACTGCAGAACTCTGAGGGAAGGCTACAAATGAGAGGAAAAAAAAACAAGTAAAATACTTTGATTGTTAGGGCAGAATTTGTGATTCTACATTCAAGATAAGTGAAAAAAAATGCTGGCACTTTACAGCATTATTTGTTATTTATCTTTTTCTAGGCACAGATCCTCAGTTGGTACCTGACAGCAACAAACCTGAGAACCAACATTTTTGTTTAAGTCAAATCCAACCTCTTATCACTAGGCAAAACATCAATGACAAAAATTGTTCCATATTCCTAAAGATGTATAATTAGAAACTTTTCTGAAGTTTCTGGTACCTAATTAACTTTGAAAGTTCAAGGAACTTTCTGGATGAAGGAATGAAAGTGTCTGCATTTACTAGGACTTCCTAAAGATTTCTGTTTCTGTCTTTTACAACTTGTCTTCACTGCAGATATGCCTGAATACTGAATTGAGTATCTTTGATGGGAGATGAGAGAAGATGTTTTAACTTGAACAATTTCTTCCCTTAACTGACATTAACCATACAATTAATAGTCACTACATACACAAGAAGGTTGGTACAAAGCAGCTACTGGCCAGAAAGTTAATTTGGATCAGAAAATGTCTATCTAATTGCTCTTAGATTCTTAGAGCTAAGATAAAGATAGATTGTGAAGAGTAATTGTTGAGGAAAAATGCAGCTTTATAAAGCTGTTAGTAATCAGTTTTAATTCAGTTTTGAACTATGAAGGAGATTTCCTCCTTTGCCCTAGTGTGTGCACTATCACACTTGATAAATGCATTTATGGAAGATGAAGCAGTTTCATGGCCCTCAGCTACCCCAGTTCACAGCTCAGTTATCATTAAGACTATTGGTGACTATTGGGAGATTCAAGCATACACATTCCACTCTTCTGCCACTTGCAGGTCAGTGCCCTCTTTCAGAGAATCAAGATAGAGCGACTAAACACAGAGGCAGGAAAAACTCCCCTGAGACTCCTTTTTTCAAAGGAAATCATGTTCTTTGTCACAACACACGCCTGGCAGCTCCATCTTATTTTAGTAGTTTCATTCACTGTGCATTGTTCAGCCTACTGCAGTCTGTAGTATTCCGATTTCCTCCTCTTCCTGATCTCGAGGCTACATTGTATCCTTTGACTTGCTTGTAGTTCTTTCTAATCTAGGCATTTACAGCCTTAAAATTTGCATCCCATTCTCCTCTACTGGACCTAACTTTGTAACATTCTCTGAAGTACTATTTCATCAGGTGTTAACTGAAAGCTTTGCTCAGAGTGTGACCAACATATAAAGCACTTCACTGGAGCCCGGGCTGTAGTACACAAGCTAGCAGTTGCAGTTACTTGAGAGATGTCTCACATTACCTTGACTACAGGAGACTGACTTAGTTCACACGGTGTTCAGGTGCTGGCACTATCTCAACACTCCCTTATGATGTTGTCCCCAACACAACTTGTTGGGGATGAGTATAAACAAGTACTCTACTTTACATTATCTTATTCTGGTGTAATTAAATGCCATTCTATGGAGTAGTCTCAGCTTTTTCCACTGGATCAACTAATTAACCACTCTCCTTGTTTGCTACTATAACATGTAATCCAACAGAAAGCTAGCCCCCATTGAAAAAAGGGAAGAACAGTTCTGCTAGATAAACGTATCACTGACTTGATTCTGCTTGTAAAAAGTGATGGAGATAGAGCTGTTAGGGCAGGGAGCACAAGTTGCTAAAGAAAAGAAAAAAGAAAAGAAAAAAAAAAAGAAAACCCTTTCCATGGCAGCAAGGAGTTGTAATGGGTTAGGTTTGACATTAACCTATATCCTGATGCTAAAAAAAAAAAAAAAAAAAAAATCTGTGTGAACTTTTGCAGTGTGAAATACAGACCAGCCTCCAAGCAGGCTGTACCTGGCTTGTTCCTTCAGTGGCCTTTGTTGTCTGGCCTGTCATACTGAATGGTGCATGCATTTCTTGGAGCAAGTTACTTGAGGCCTTTTGGCTGCATGCTGCCCAATCACCAGCAGTTTTCTCCCCCCCTGTTAATGAGGATTACACAGAGGCAGCATGTCTGAGGAGGCAGTGTAGTTTCAAGAGAATCCATTTGTAAAACTGTAGACTTTTGCTTTGGTTTTGTCATTTAGAGAGAATCCCCTCTCAATTTGTCCAGAGTAGCCACCTCACCAAACCCCACACCAGTCTGTGCAGGACAGAGTTAGTTTTACTGCTAGATACCCAAGAAACCATTAAGAAATGCCAGGACAGTAACACAGTGAAGCGTAACAGAAGAGCATGCAGGTTTTTTCACCTAGCTGCTGCCACCTCCTTCAGCCTTCTTACGCCTTTGAATTCCCTGTCTGCTCTGTACTTCCCCTGTTCTCACAGAGCACCACTGTCTGCCTCACTCTGGGTACCAAAATACCTGGAACCAGCCAATTGCTTTCCAATTAAGAAGGCTCAGCTCCTCTGTTAATAAGAAATGAAAAAACAGGTTTATTTCCTTAGCAATTATTTTCAAGATATAAAGCAATACAGAAGTGTAAAACAACACAAGACCTGCGACAAGTCCTTCAGGTCAAGTCTTACACCTGGAAAAGGTTTTCTAAAAAAAGCCCCCGTTTAGCTGCAAGTAACAACAGAAAGGAGGGTTAAGAAAGCCTGAAGATTGCCATACAGAGAATTCAGTTCAGGCACTAATCGAGTTCTAACCTACTTAGAATAAAAGCAGAAGCAGTCTTCTAATTTAAGAGAAATTCTCGTCTTGCAGCACATGCTCACTTCAGACCCTTTATCTCAGTCATTTGGCACTAGTTAGTCTCCTGGATCCAACTTCCAGATCAATAGCTTTCAACTGCTGTGCGGCAACGAAGCCTGATAAAAAGCCACTGCCACTGACCAACACCCACTGACTGGGCAGCACGCAAAATCCTCCGTAAGACCGGATTGTAAATGATTCCTTCTTCCTAGGCCACGCTGAGCTGTTCCTTCTGTGTGCCAGCAGCCGGCGCCGGTACCCTCAGAAGGGAAACAGAACTACAGCGATCAGACATAGGATCTGCATTACAACGGAGCCCGAGCGCTACCCCAGGGCTGCTCCGGCAGGGCCGGCCCGGGACACCCGCAGCCTGGGCGGGAGCCGCAGCCCAGCCTGGGCCGGGCACGCTGGGCCCCGCACGTGCTCTCCCGCTCCGGGCTCCGCTCCCTCTCGGCCCGCCGGCGGGAAGCGCTGCAGCAGCCGTGTCC